>CM035116.1:133358265-133958265 GCA_020205555.1 Panax stipuleanatus
CATATAGGAAAATGAATTTAGATTCCAGATAATTTAAATTTGTAATTCTATAAATAAGCACACCTAGAGGGGGTAAATATGTGTTTAATTTGAAAGTGATAAACGATGGAATTTTTTTGATTTTTTTCTGTAACAGGTTTAAATCAAACAGTTATGACTTATGTTTGTCTGCTTTAGCTTATGTTCTTCGTCTATTACTCTCAGACATGTATGCATGTCTGCTTTAGTGTCTGAATTAGTATATCTTCAAACGTGAGTAAAGTAAAATATCCAGAAATGAGAAAACAGAATAGAGAATAGCAGAAAAGTAAATCACACCAAGATTTTTACGTGGTTCTGCCCCTATCCTCTAATCTAGTGGTGTAATCCACGTCCAATACAAATCGGTATTGGAGACTCTTTTTATTAAACTTAATACTCAATTAAATACAATAAAAAGAACTCTCTATTCAAAGTAGCTTCACACTGATGGACACCACTGCCCCCTTTGCACCTCTGCAACTTTTCTCACCACTGAGACTTTTGCACCTCTGCAACCTTGAAAACTATCTTTGAACAGACCCTATCCACTACTGGATCAATCAAGCCAAACTAGACTTGAGCTCAGATTTGGTTACAAGAAATATATGATTACAAAGAATTCTTATTTCCAGCTAACAAAGAATTAATACTAGAATAAGACTTGCTGAAAATAAACTTTGATAGCTCTCTATGGAAGTATCTTTGTATAATATTGATATTTGCTTTGATTTCACTGAACTGATGCATACTTCCCTTGTGTTGTTGTTTTTCTGTTTTAGCCAATAAGAAGCAATATATATAGAGAAGGAACTTAACCACTATATTTTGATCAGTAAAAAATACATAGCTGATAAATCTCTTTAGCTCATGCAGTTGACCAACGGATATAATATGAATAAGTTAGCATGAAGAACTCTTTCAGTTGGCATATCACATGACCTTTGCAATTAAAGAGTCCAATAGATATAAGATATCAAATAATAAAGATATAATATCCAAATCATATCAAATAGCTAAAATAAAGGAGACATAGTCTAACAGGATTGCTTAGTCAACTCATTTAAAAAGACTTTTTATCAAAGAGCATATCTATTTGACATATCAATTTAGTTAACTCATTTAAAAAGACTTTTTATATATTATTTTTTGTGCTTAATGATTAATATATAAAAATATATATTATTAGTAATTAATAAAATTTTAAAAAATCATATTTTTTATGAACTAAAACATAATAATACTAGAACAAGACTTGCTAGAAATAAACTTTGATAGCTCTCTATGGAAGTATCTTTGTATAATACTGATATTTGCTTTGATTTCACTGAACTGATGCATATTTCCCTTGTGTTGTTGTTTTTTTGTTTTAGCCAATAAGAAGTAATATATAGATAGAAGCAACTTAAGGGCTATATTTTTATTAGAAAAGAATACATAGCTGATAAATCTCTTTAGCCCATGCAGTTGACCAACGGATATAATATGAATAAGTTAGCATGAAAAACTCGTTCAGTTGATATATCACATGAGAGCAGATCCTCTGTCCCCAAATTCTCTGTTCCCCTTGTGTCTCCCACTTATATTTTGACACATGGGCTCCTATTTTAATTTTAGAGTTAATAGGTGTTAAGTAAAAGCCCATGTGTCAAAATGTAAGTGGGAGACACAAGGGAGAAAGGAAATTTGGGGACAGAGGATCTGCTCTTATATCACATGACCTTTGCGATTAAAGAGTTAGGATTGCTTAGTCAACTCATTTAAAAAGACTCTTTATCAAAGAGCATATCTAACTTTGATTCAAACTAGGATATATATATTAAGGAAATATTCATCAATAATTAATACCTTGCAATATATCCTGGGTCCAATATTAATTTAATAACATCTTTTACCAACTTGGACCAAACAAGCTATTTCTTTTTAAACAGGATTCATTAAGCTGTTTATACAAAATCAAATAAATTAGCAATTAAACAGCCCAACCAATTTAAATAAAATCCATTTAACTAAATACAAACCTAATAATATTGACATCATTAAAATCATAAACTAACATTCTTCCCCTTTTTGATGATGACAATACATAATGCCATTTTATTTATATACTCCCCCTAAATTTATAACTCCCCTTAAATTTATGCATATTAAGGAACAATAAATGATAAGTAACATGTTCATAGAAACCTGTCAACATAACCACAAATATCTCTCCCCCATTGTCATTATAAAAAAGAAATAAGATCGTGCATATTAATCATTAAGCACAAATAATTGCATATCAATTTAGTTATCTCTCCCCCTTTGACATCAACAAAAAATAATTCATATCAATTTAACAAGTTTATAACAAAATCACATAAAACAAGTAAACAATATGATCATACCTCTGTGATTTGTTACCTATATATCAACATTGTTGTTACCATTAGTAAGCTTGATAGATGTGCTATGTAGCTTTCGATTTTGAATTTTCATAATCAAATCTCTTCAAAAACACTTTTTTTGGTCATCCCAATGTTAAGGTCTTTGAAGCTCAGTTTAGGAGGATGATTTGTCTTCTAGAAATAGACAGTTCAAGCTTTCTGGATTTAGGTGTCTACATGTTTTAGTTTTCTTCTAAAACAGACGGGTCAATCTGTCTTGTAAGGCCTGTTGATAAATACATAGCTGATAAATCTCTTTAGCTCATGCAGTTGACCAACGGATATAATATGAATAAGTTAGCATGAAAAACTTGTTCAGTTGGTATATCACATGACCTTTGCAATTAAAGAGTCCAATGGATATAAGATATCAATTAATAAAGATATAATATCCAAATCATATCAAATAGCTAAAATAAAGGAGACGTAGTCTAACAGGATTGCTTAGTCAACTCATTTAAAAAGACTTCTTATCAAAGAGCATATCTAACTTTGATTCAAACTAGGATATATATATATATATATATTAAGGAAATATTCAGCAATAATTAATACCTTGCAATATATCCCGAGTCCAGTATTAATCTAATAACATATTTTACCAACTTGGACCGAACAAGCTAATTCTTTATAAACAGGATCCATTAAGCTGTTTATACAAAATCAAATAAATTAGCAATTAAACAACCAAAACTATTTAAATAAAATCCATTTAACTAAATACAAACATAATAATATTGTCATCATTAAAATAACCAACAAAATTGAGCAAATTGTATTTGTATAATGAAAGTTGCAATTATAAAAGTACTTTTATCACAAATGTCAGATGAATTATAAGTCTGCGTTATGTCAATGCAACTTGTTTTTATAAACTGTTCAAATAAACTAGTATTATTTTGAATTATTTGAAATCAAACCCTAAGGCTATGTTTGTTTCCAAGAATTATAATTCTGAGATTATAATCCATGAGATTATAATTCATGTGATTATAATGCCAAAACTATTAATCCTAGGATTATAATCTCGAGATTATATATAATACCTGATTGAACATGATATTAAATAATCCCTTATATTAAAGCCATTTTATAATTCCTGCACCAATTAATAGTCTTAAGTCTAAATTTAAAAATAAACAAGATATTTGAAATTAATAGTCATATCCCAAGTATAATCCTTGCAAACAAACATATAAAAATGGTGTTGTGAGACAATTGATACGGTCATTTGAAGACAATGTAATTTTGTTTTAGCGAAATGGTAAAATAATTAATAAAATCAATAAATTCACAAAACTATTTTAGTTGTTGGCTAGCTAGTTATCGTCAAACTGTTTAGATTACAACACTACTGTATCAAATAATTTCACTGACTATATATTATTTATTGTAAAATACTCTCTTTCTTATTTTAAAATGACTAAATGATACTTCTGTCCTTTTAAGTTGACACATGGTACTACAGTCTTCCCAACATTTTATTTTTTGTCAATTAAGTCCTCTAAGTGGTTTATTTATGTCAATTATGTATTCCTTCAACCAAATTTTTACTCAATTTCTTTCAAATTGAGAAAAACTAATAAAAATCAAAATCAACACAAAATTATAAAAAAACGAAAATATGAAAAATTATTATTATTTTTAAAAAATAAAATAAAATTTTAGGAAATAATTAATATTTTGAAAAATTAATGAAATCTCCTGAAAGTGTATATTCAATAAAAGTAATTATTTAAATTTATATTGAGAGTTTAAATTCTGTATGAGGGTGTAAATGGGTCGAGGATGGGAGAGCTATATGTTAATTTAGGATTTAGACCCCTCTATTACACCTTCTCTCTAATTTCATCCAATACATCATATTTTTATAGTTGTTAATAATATAATTGAAATCGATACCGGTCAACTAATTTATTATATTGAATAACATAATTATTTCAAAAATTAAAGTAATCTGACACTTTTTTACCATTTGATGAACATATAGATTTTTCATCAAATTTTCAATAGATGAAAATTCTTTAAAAGTTTTAACGGTGAAAGTATTTTTTATGATTTTAATTTTTTATAGGATTGATCTTAATATCATTAACTATCTATTAACATATTTTGATCATTACTAACAAAATTATTAAGATTAAAATAATTGATGTATTAAATAGAATTGGAAAAAAATATGTAATGAAGATGAGTCAATATACTTCCTACGTCCTCCGCATGATGTCTTAAGTAGTATTTTCAGATCTGGATTGGTCATCTAACTGAAAAAAGTATCGGTTGGATGAATTATTTGTTTAACTAGTGGTCGAATTGTTATTGACCCAGTGACGTCATTAATATATAAAAATATATATTATTAGCAATTAATAAAATTTTAAAAAATCATATTTTTTATGAACTAAAACATAATAAATGTGAGTTACAATATTACTAAAAGTGGTTAATTTTAATATTAACAATTTTTTGGTACAAAAAATATAAAAAAATAATTAAAATTCGGTTCACTGGTTCAATTAGCCGGTTTTATTGGTTGAACCACCAGTTCGACCGGTAGTCATAGATCTGACAAACGGGTCGGGCATTCGCCAGACCGGGCCAAAACGGCCTAGGTTTTGATGGGCTGAAAAAGTAAAACTCAAACTCGGCCCGGCCCGCGGGCCTGGACTTATTTATGCCTACATTTTGACATATTTTTTGGCTTGGCCCAAATAGGCCAGGCCAAAATGGTCTAGATTTTGATGGTTGAAAATGTGAAGCCCAAAGCCCGGCCCGTGGAGGGCTAGCCGGCTTGGTCCGATCCGCGGGCTTGGGCCGATTTTGTCAAGTGTAGGTAGTCAACTAGTTTTTGACAAGAACAATAAAATCGATCCAAATCGGACCTAAGAGTCGACCAGTTCCTTTTTTTACCAGTTGAATTGGTGGGTCTTGTTCGAGTTTAATAACAATGGTCTTAAGTATATTTGGCACACATTAAAAAAAATAAAATAGAATAAAGAGAGTAAACAAAAATTTCAAATTTATTTTTAGTAGCTCCATAAAATTACATAAAATGACAAGTCTTCTATATACATATATACAACAATGCTACTATCACATAAAAAATCTCGCATACACACACATACATACTGTGAGTCCTCGCCTGACATGTGGGGCCCGCAGTATGTATGTCTGTGTATATGAGCATTATGTGAGATTTTTTATGTAATAGTAGCATTATTTATCTACAAATTAAATGACATATTTACCAATTACTTCATGTACTTGTTGCCATCATTTTGAGTACTAAAAAAATTGTACCTTAACACCGTGTTTGTGAGTTTGGATGAAGAATAAAATAAAAATAATTTAACATTTATGAGAAGAGGGAGAGAGTGAGGGAAAGGAAATTTATTTTTTTCCATTATAGTTTTGAGTTTTGGAAGAGAATTTTAACTTAAAAAAGAATATTAGTATTTTACCCTTATGAGATTACATTTGAGAGTTATTATAAAGATAGTTTTGTTTTTTAATGTGGCATCTAAAGTCTTTAATAAATTTCTTTTAATTTTTTTAAGTTTATGAGAATATTTTTGAAAGGATTTTTTTTATAAAATCTCATTCTCTCTTCTTTTTTCTTTTAAAAAAACTCATAAATTCTTGCCTTTTAAATTTTTTCTCTTATTCTTTTCTTTTATTTTCTTTTTAAAATTCACAAATAGAGTATCATTAAACCATTCTTTTGAATACGGTAGAAATATAAAATGAAAGCATCACAAAAATTCTTAATTTCCCTCCACTTATCACCCAAAAGAACCACATTCCCCTTTCCCAATAAAAGGGCAACTCCGTCACAACAAATTTAGGTCATGTTCCGAATAACTTATAAGTGGTCAAACTAATTTATTAGTTGTTTTTCACATGTTTAACGGTGACTTATTTTTTTAATTATAAGTTGAGTTTTAAGTCAAAAGATAAGTACGAATTTGTGACTTATTTAAAAATGACTTATAAATTATTTTTAAATAAGTTAGTTTGACCAAATATAATATTTAGTTTGTCCCTCTTCTATTTTGTCCCTCTTTTTATTAATGCCCTTTTTAATAATTTTTATATTTATTTTATCTTATAAGTCATTATGAGCCGAACACCTTCATAATTTGTTTTAACTTATTTTTTGATTTATAAGTTAATTGAATGCGGAAAGCTACTTATAAGTCGTGGCTTATGAATCAATTTATATTTTAATTTATAAGTTATTTTAAAATAAGTCATTCCCGAACAGGTAAGGAATTGAAAACCCCTGCCCGCCACAGCGCCACTAACACCGACTAGATTTAGTTAGAGAGAGAAACAATTCAACACAATAGTGGGAGAAAGATAATGGCTGCGAGACTCTCATCGCCTCCCCTTTCTTCTTCATCTAAATCACAGCTCTCAAATTTACAGTCACGATTGGCGGAATGGGGGAAAGTGTCGGCGGTGCTGTTCGATATGGACGGAGTGCTTTGTAACAGCGAGGAGGTGTCACGATTGACTGCAGTCGATGTGTTTGCTGAGATGGGAGTTGAGGTTACAGTCGAAGATTTCGTTCCATTCATGGGCACTGGTAAATTCTACAAATTACTTTGACTATTTACAATATTTGTTGTCGAATTTTGAGTTTGAAAATGTCTCAAATTTTTGTATTCGGAAATCTAATTAAAATCTAATGTTTAATATATTTGTCAAACTGTAATTGTAGTTAAATGTAACATTTCTAATGTCTGTAATTCTGTAAATAGCACACCTTGAGGTGAGGGGTGAATAGGTGTAAATACCCAAAAGTGATCTACAATGGTCAATTTTTAAAAGCTATGTATGCAGATTATAAACGGACACCCTAACATTGTCCGTATTAGTGTATGTTCTTCGTCTGCTATAAACAGACGGACGGTTAATACCTGTCCGTATTAGTTATAATTTTAAGAACGAACTAAATAAAAAATCTGCAGAATGCTCAACTAATCAAACTGTAAAGACAGAATGTAAAAGACACCAAGAATTTTTACGTGTTTCAGCCCCAATTCTCTAGTCTAGTAGCCTAATCCACGTCCAATACCAAAAGGTATTGGAGACTCACTTTATTAATATAATATTCAATAATTACACAGTAAATTGAAAACTCCCTGTTATGACAAGAATCGTCCGGACACCTCTGCCCCTCCTTGCACCTCTGCAACAGCTCTCACCTATGAGACTTCGATTCTTCGCCAAACAGAATGAATATTATTCTAATAAATTCCCCAAGCCAACCTAGACTTAAAACTCAATTACAATATGTTAAGAAAAGGTTACAAGACTGCTATTAATCTGAGATAAAAGGAATGACTGAACAACTAGTAGATAACTCAGATAATTTGAGAATACTTTCAGCTTAGTGGTCTAGTGGTCTTGTTGTCTTGTAGTGTCTTGTATCCGAGCACTGTAAGTATATATATAGAAGTCTGCAACGGCTAACTCCATTTCAAAAAGATAACAAATAACTATTAGTTCTAATCTTATCAACAATATGGATAAACATGTATGTTTTGCTGAATAAGAAAACGTTAACTAATATTACTGTTAGAGTCCTACATATATAACAACCTGTTGCTATCACAGATAACACAATCTTGTATATTAAATCAGATTTCAACTCCTTGATTGTTTCCAAATAAAATTTGAATTAATAACCATATATATATATATATATATGTGGTAACAACAGATATATATATAAAACAAGATCCTAGCAACATTAATTCAAATATATATAACAGATTTAATATTTAAGGAAATAAAGAATATACTCCTTTATCTAACCAACCTGTAACTTTGAATTAAACACAATTTCCAATCTCCTTAAAATACTCCAATTTCATATTTGAATTTGTTTAATAGCCAAACAAATTCGGTATAGCAACAAAACAAATATTAATAGATATTCTCTAACTATATCAGTTTCTATAAAATAATCAATATGCATAAACATATTAAAAATATATAAAGCCCAAATAAATATATTGTCATTATTAAAATCATAAACCAATAATGTCCATATCTTAAATTTAGTTTTTATATTTAATATTTGGAGAAAAATAATTGACAAACATTAATGGGGGTTGGAAAAACGTAAAATGTCAAATAGGACTCAATGGAGGGTTTATTTATATCCGTCAATAGTTGATCTTATCTCAACGTGCAGTTTCCTAAGAGCAGGCTGAACATTGACTATGTTAGATCATATTTTAAAACTTGAAGAAAACTGCGAGTGTTTTTCACCTTTGGAGATTGTAACATTAACAATTTGATGTACAAATCTGGTATACCTTTACACTGAAATAAGGATGTGAAAGAACAGGAGGATTTTGACTAAAGGATTACCTTGCTGACTTGCTAAAGTAAATTAGTGATGTGTAGGAACCAAATAAAATATCAATTTAATTATTTGGATCAGGGGAAGCTATATGTATGGAAATTTGATGCACGACACAAAGGAATAACTCGAAAGATTTATATAAAGGAGCACACTTTTATTGGATTACTACTAATACTTTATTGCAGACACTCGCAATTTATTCCTCACACACAAAATAAGGAAATAAAGAAATAACAATGAGAACAAGAATTGCTGTCTATTTGCTCTCTATATCAAGTTTGAGTGTCTGCTGCACTCCTTGATAATAATCTGTGCTTGAGTTACTATTCAATCTGAACTCTCTGCTATTGCAATTCTCTCCGGATGCGATTTAATCCTCTTGCAATGCAATTATCCAATTCACTTAATTGCAATGCAATGATACTTTTTTCCACCCCTATTTATAATTGAACGTTTTCTTCTTGGTCAAAGCTTTCGAGTGACAAAATGTGTAAACAATTTTCATTTTTGGTACCTCCACGTAGGAAACTTTATTTGTAGAGTTTATACCTAGTTTGATATGTTGACTAATGAATTACATTTCCTTCATCATAATGCATACTCCAAAAAAAATAAAATAAAAAAGTAAAAAAATAAAATAAAAATGTGTCCATTCACATCATGGTTAAAAATCACTGTAGCGGCCTATGTTTCGGAAGATTAGCTTTTGACTCGGTATCGGTTTCGGTATAGGTATCGGGCGATACACACCGTTAACTAGTTAGGAACTTCAAAAATAATAAAAAAGTCATAAAAAAATTCTAAATAATAGGAGGAATTAATTGAGCTAAAAAAATATTATCTAATGCACACAATATTGTCCAAATTATAAAACAAACGTCTCGCAAATATGTTTAATCAATTTGATATTTGAATAAAGTTGATATTGATGTTGTCTTAGCTCAAATGCTTGAGCACACATGATCTCATAATTTAAGTATAATTTAACTTAACTAAGTACATTTTAAGTGCAATTTTATTTAAAGTTGTACTTAACTAGGAACTACACATGTACAATTTAATAATGATTTAAGTATAATTTAGCTTAATTAATTATATGTTAAGTACATTTTGTGTTTTTTTTAAGGTATACTTAACTAAGTACTACATAGGTGTAATTTATAGAAAAAAGTTCGTTCTCTTTTGTCGTCTCCCTTTGTAGCTTTTAGCATATTTGTTTTTTTTGGGTGACGTTTCTCCCCTTGACGCCTTGATTTCTCCTTTTTTGATCCAAAACCCATACGTTATGTTGAGATTTCTCCTTTATTTGGTCCGAAACCGTTATATTATGTCGAATTGTCGAAATTTTACCGAAAATTACCGTTTAGATGAATACTTTCTAATTTTGCAATTCATGTCAAGGTTGCTGTTCGACATCGACCAATACCTAACCGATACACCAATATTTCAGCGTAACGACCGATACTTTGAACCATGTTCACATGGTAAGTCGATGCACAAGTTTCCAAAATTAGATTATCAATTTCCAACAACCATCCTGAATCCGATCTTTGAATTTTTTGCTATCCCAAGCAACTCTTTTAATTTGTCGAATAGATTAAGGGACGCGGTGTGATTTTGGGAACTTGTGCAATGACTTAACCATGTGAATGGTTAAAGAATTTAAAGCATTTGTGGATAAAAGTGACTTTAATTTGAAGACTCTGAGATTTGATAGAGGCGGTATGTTCATTTATAACGAATTTTAGAATTATACAAAGTCACCTGGGATCCACGCTAGTTGACAGCCAATTATACACCTCAGCAGACTGGTATAT
Source organism: Panax stipuleanatus (assembly GCA_020205555.1). Classification (NCBI taxonomy): domain Eukaryota; kingdom Viridiplantae; phylum Streptophyta; class Magnoliopsida; order Apiales; family Araliaceae; genus Panax; species Panax stipuleanatus. The sequence continues at coordinate 133,368,906 of CM035116.1, forward strand.
CTGAAAGAAAGAATAGAATAATCATGGAGGTGACAAGGAGTATGTTGAAGGCAACAGGATTGCCAAAGGAAGTTTGGGCAGAGGCTGCTGCGTGTGCAGTATATTTGTTGAGCAGGTGTCCAACAAAGAGTGTGTATGGAAGGACTCCACAGGAAGCATGAAGTGGTAGCAAACCAGATGTTTTTTTATTGCGAGTATTTGGGTACATCGCATGTCCCCTATGCCAGATGACCGGAGAAAGAAACTGGATGATAAGAACCAGAAGTGCATCTTTATAGGTTACAGTGAAGTGACAAAGGGCTATAAGCTATATAATCTAGTTACAAAGGAAGTGATTGTGAATGTGGACGTCCAATTCATTGAAGACGGCACGGGCATGGACTCACGAGGATAATTTAGGAAAAGGTGTTGTTTTCGTAGACAAAATGGACAAGTTAAAGATTTTCGTGAGACTATACCTAGTGGTTCATCTTCTTTAAAAACACCAATTACAAAACCAGTAGAACATTGTAAGAGAACGAGGGTGATGTCAGCACACTTGCAAGACTGTGGTTACAAGAGATGATGACAGTGATGAAGTCACAAATGAGCTCTGGTAAATTTTTGTTTATTTTCTTATTGTGACCCAGTTGAATAATGAACGTGTATCACAGGATGATGAATGGATTCAAGCAATGAATGAGGAGATCCATTCCATAGAAAAGAGTGATACGTGTGAATTAACTTCTTTATCCGAAGGTAAAAGGCCAATTGTTGTCAAATGGGTGTAGAAGACGAAGTACAAACCCAATGGTCAGGTGGACTGACTTAAGGCAAAGTTGGTGGTCAAGGGCTATATGCAAAAGCCAGGGATTGTTTATTTCGAAGTTTTCGCACCAGGTTCCAGAATGGATACATGAGCCTGGTACACAAGGATAAACTCATACATGTTGCTGGATGGATTCCAGAAGTGTCCTTAACGTTTTATGTCAAGTCAAAACCTACAAACAAAATGATGATTGTTTGTCTTTATGTCGATGACTTGATATTTACAGAAAACTCTGAAGCAATGTTTGCAAAATTCAGGGAGGCTATGACACGCCAGTTTGAGATGACAGATATGGGTTTAATGTCGAACTTCTTGGGCATTGAATTACAACAGACAAACGAGGGCATCTTTATTTTGCAAAAGAAGTAAGCCGATAATATCCTGAAGAAATTCAAGATAGAATCAGTTACTCCAATCCGGACTCCAATTGCAGAGCGTCTGGAAATCAAGAAAGAAGGAAAAGGTGAACTGGTAAATCCCACCTATTTTAAAAGCATAGTTGGCAGTCTAAGATATTTGACTTCAACAAGGCTGAATATTGTTTATGGAGTGGGACTTATCAGTCGTTTTGTGGAGAGAACACACCAGTCACATTTGCATGCAGCAAAAAAGATCTTGAGGTATGTTAGTGGAACCCGAGATCATGAAATTCTCTATACCTACTCCGACAATTTCAGTCTATTAGGGTATACTGGTAGTGATTGAGTAGGAGATATGGAAACTCGGAAGAGTATTTTCGATTTTGTCTTTTTATCTTGGATCAAGAGTGTTTTCATGGTCATCAAATTAGCAATAGGTTGTTGCATTGTCCAAGCAGAAGCAGAGTATATGGCAACAACTTCTGCGGTATGTCAAGCAGTTTGGCTTTGAAGGATGCTTGAAGAACTGCAGCACGAGCATGATGGTCCTACGAAGATTATGTGTGATAAAATGTCAACAATTGCATTGGCTAAGAATCCCGTATTTCATATCAGAAGCAAGCATATTGCTATCAGGTATCACTATATAAGAGAGTTAGTCTGAAATGAAGAAATCAAAATTGAGTTTTGCATATCAAAGATCTGGTTACAGATTTGAAGTTCAGGTTGCAGAAATTCTGACTAAACTATTGAAAGCAGATCTGTTCGAGAAATTAAAAGGGTAGCTTGGGATAGCAAAAAATTCAAAGATCAGATTGAAGAAATCTGTTGGAAATTGATAATCTGATTTTGGGAACTTGTGTAACAACTTAACCATGTGAATGGACACATGTTTTGATTTTTTTTTTAGTATGCATTTTGATGAAGGAAATGTAATTCATTAGTCAAACATATTTAGCTTGGTATAAAACTTTGCAAATAAAGTTTACTACATGAAGGCGCCGAAATAAATGAAAATTGTTTACGCGTTTTGACAATTGGAAGCTTTGAACAAGAAGGAAACTTTCATCTATAAATAGAAGTGGAACACAATATCATCACATTGCAATTGAGTGAATTGCATAATTGCATTGCAAGAGTAAATTGCATCCTAAGAGAATTGCAAAGCAGAGTGTAGATTAAATAGTAACTCAAGCACATATTATCAAGGAGTGCAGCAGACACTCAGACTTGATATAGAGAGAGCAGATAGACAAAAGTTCTAGTCATAGTTGTTAAGGCGCCGCCTAAGGAAGGCGAGCAAGCGACTTGGTCGAGGGCTAAAAGGTGAGCGCCTAGCAAAAACAGTCGTCGCCTTGGACGACGTGGCGATGACTTGAACGAATTTTTGGTTGGTCGAGCGACTTGCCTCTATGGGTATGGATCGATCCAAATTTGAACTGGGTTAAAAAAACGACATCGTGAGCGCAGCATCAAAACTAGCCATAGTTGAAGTCGATTTGCAAAGAAGTGAGAAGAAGATCGAAGTCGAGAGCAATCCGACAGGCTGCGAAGTGGAAAGAATTTGATCGAAGTTGAGAGGGCGAGAGGCTGCGACCTAGAGAGAGACTGTGAGGGCGAGAAACTTTGACTCTTCGCGACAACCACGAAGATCTTTTTCCGACGACGCTGCTTGGACTTTGTTTCTCAGTTTCCGGTGATGCTACTTGGACTCTGCTTGGACTCTGTTTCTCTGTTTCGGGCGACACTGTTCCTTCATCACTTTTTCTTTTTTTGTTTCAGAAGTTTTGAATACTCAGTTAAATGGTCTATGGCTTTATGCATATATTAGTTGGCTTACACTACACAAATTACACCATACTTCAACACGTGTTACTTTGTTAATGGCAATGACTGTGGACTTTGACTCTCTGTTAGTAAACAAAGCACTCAACATACACAATAATGTATACAACTGTGTACTACTAATATACTTTATAAATTGCACCACATAGTTTATATTAGTATTATATTATATGCATGATAAATAAATATTAATATTATACTATATATCTGATAAATAAATATTAATTTTATATTATATACGTATGATAAATAAATATTAATATTATATTATATAGGTATGATAAATAAATATTAAGATTATATGTTTTGAGTCTATGAATTGTAATGCACTAATGTAGTGTTAATTATATTTAAGATGCTTGTGGGTATTTTTTTTAATGCTTAGTTTACATAATTATGCTTTTAATGTTATTCCATAGTGTTATGTTTTTGAGTTTTAATGTATATGAAATGTTATTGTCAATATACTTGTTAAATAAAATAAATAATATATAAATTACACATTATAAACGATTTGTCGCCATATGGACGCCATGACGGTCGCCTTGTCGCCTAGGCATCCTGGCAGTCGGCTACCGCCATGACTCGCCGTGGCGCCGTAACAACTATGGTTCTAGTTCCCATTGTTATTTCTTTATTTCCTTGTTTAGTGTGCTAGGAATAAATTATGAGTGCAATAAAATATTGGCAGTTGCCCAATAAAAGTGTGTTACTTTATATAAATCTTTCCACTTATTCCTTTGTGCATACACGAAATTTCCATACATATGGCTTCGGTTGAGCCAAATAATTAAATTGATATTTTATTTGGTTCCTACAGATGGTAGCCTAAGTTGCTTATTTTTTTTGGATTTATTTCAGTCATTTTGAACTTTCTTTTTGATTTTCAAAACTAAAATCTAGTTCTATAGTCTCTGTATATATTATTAATTGGGATTGTAATTTAATTAGTACTCCTGTAGGTAACTTCTCTGTACTATAATTTCTATGCAAATGGTTACTTTAATCAATACTCCTATAGGCTATAGGTAATTCTCTCTACATATAATTTAATATGCGGATGGTTAATTAACTTCAGCAGGTCCTATAGGTAAATTTTTTGTCTATGACTGAGAGAAAAAAAGTTGTAAATATGCACATGTAAACTTTGGCTACCATCATTTGTTTATATACCTTTTTTTTTCTTCTTTTCTCCTTCTTACCTTTTTAGTTTTATTCTACTTCTCCCCCCTCAAATGCACTAGGTGAAGCGAACTTTCTAGGAGGTGTTGCTTCAGTAAAGGGTGTGAAGGAATTCAATACTGAGGAAGCAAAGAAGAGATTTTTCGAGATATATCTAGATAAGGTGATTGGACTGTCATGGTCGATATTTTTTTTGTGTTATTTTTTTAAATAATTTTTTGTTTTAATGTACTGGATGGACATCTATTGAAAAAGTTGTATGATTTCATGTTGTATGATTTCATGCAGTATGCAAAACCAAATTCTGGAATAGGATTCCCTGGTGCCCTTGAACTTATTGCTCAGGTATTTCGGGTAGTCATTTTGGAACCGAATTAATATGGTTATTTTGTTCTGTGTTGTTGTATGATATGATGTTTCTGTACGACAGTGTAAAAACAGTGGCCTCAAAGTTGCTGTTGCGTCTAGTGCTGACCGCATCAAGGTTGATGCAAATCTAGCTGCTGCTGGCTTACCAGTGTCAATGTAAGCTAATGTGTTACTGTTCAATGAATTTAAAATATCTCAACTTTTTGTATTTTCATGTTACCGCAGTCAAAGCACTGTCCATAAGAGCTTGGAATTGTGTTAAATATTTTAGGCTTTGATCTTCACTTCATATCTAGACTCTTAAATAGAATGATTAGTGGCCCACCTGGTTGTGAGTTTTAATCTTACAAAGATCTGTGTTTGGCCAAAGGTGTGTAGTTTCTAATGACTAATATTCTTTCTTCGATGAAACAGCTGAAACAATTCTCTTTCCTATTGAATGAGAACAAAACATTGGAACCAACCTTCATTAATTTTCATTACTTCACCTTGGTGTTTTGTTGAAAATTAAAGCAAAGGAGAAAAATGAATGAGAAAGAGAGTGGAAGATTCGTATATTTTATGTTTTTTTTTATTTTGGTTCATATTTTCACTGCCTATAACACCCCCATATTTGTATTAGCCACCATAACATTATTACCTTTGTAAGTAAACATAACATGTAGTAGTCCCCCTGAAGTTGGTGGATACATGTTAATATGTAGTTTAATTTATCCTTGATGAAATACTGGTCAATCTTAATGTACTTCATCGTCTCATGCTGAATTGGATTTATACAATGTTGATTGCTGTCACATTATTAATGTACTATTGATGTACAGTCTTATTGGCTTATATGAATTTATTCTTGTATCATTTAATATTGTATCATTTAATAGCTGGGGACTGAAACAGTTTAAAATCCCTTCCTCATGGTTCTATATTATACCTCTACATGGACTTGCCAAGAGAATTTGCTTATTACTTTTCCGTGTGGTTATGTTTCCTCCTAATATATTTGGAATAACCAGAGGTATGAGGTAGATTTTCAATCATCTTTAGCTCCAGTCTACTATGTTTGTTGTCCTACGGATGATGGAGGTGTAGGGTTTTGGAACCATGGCTTCGACTTTTTCAGTTGGAGCAGACTTGCTGATAGACTCCACAGCACGCTTGCGTGAGGTGGTCGTCACCTGGATTGTTTCTAGCAAGTTGTATTGGTGGAACTCGCTCGACACCTCAACCCTTCCCTTATATTGAGATGAGAACCTTGGTACAATCGTTAATGCAATGAAATTTGCGTTGAATGGACACCAACGACACTTTGACCCGTTGCTTATATGTAAGCAGAAATCTTGGTACAATCGATCATTGATACGGTAGAAGACGCCACATCCAACTATATATTGTTAAATGATAAGTCAAAATTGAATCTTAAGAAAAACTAAGAATAGCTTAGAAATTCTTAAAAAACCAAAAGAAGAAAAAATCTCACAAGTAATTTTATCAATTGAATGAAGTGTGTCAATTACAGTAGTTTTAACCCCTATTTATACTAAAAGGTAATCCTAATCATAATAACAAAAGAAACAAATTACATAACAATCAAACTTAAAATTGGAATTGAAATCCTAACTAAATAAAATCCTAATTACATTAGTATTAAAACTAATTTTCTAGAATCCAAGAATCAGATTTAAATTTGAAATTAAATCTACAATTGCAGTGTAATTGATTTTTTTTCCTTGCCGCGTTGAATCTTCTTGCCGCGTGAATGGAAGTCTTCATGATATCAATGGGAACAAGGAATCCGTGGCTGCTAGGAATCAATGATCTAAAAGGCGGGAGGCGGGCAGCTGGCTAGGGGGGGGGCCTAGCGCCTGGATTAGGATCCTCTCCATTTCAATTTGAAATGGAGAGTCTTCATTTAAAGGTTTAGATTTAAAGTTATCACATCTAAGGTCTAGAAGTTGTCACCTCATTTAAAAGTCACTCACTTAACTCTAACCACCTCATTTAAAACCTACTAACCTAACTCTAGTCACTTCATTTAAAAGCCACTAACCTAACTCTAGCCATTAATTTAATATAACACTAATATATTATTATTATTATTAGCACTTTGTTATTATTATTATTATAACACTAATAATAATAATAATATTAATAATAATAATAATATATTAGTGTTATATTAAAATAATAAATAATAATAATAATTTTAAATAATAATAATAATAGTTTGTTAAACAATTTTATTATTGTAATAATAATAATAATAATAATTTGTTAAACAAATTTATTATTATAATAATAATAAAATTAATAATAAAATAATTATTAAAAAACCAATGAGGGACATAATAAAGTGCTCATAATAATAATAATAATATTAATATATTAGTGGGGGGAAAATGGAAAGAAAATGCGACTCACACCGTTAAAGCTTAAGTTGCTATGCTCACACACAGATATATTATATATATATATATATATATATATATATATATACACACACTAGTAGATTTATTATAATACTAGTAAGGTGTTGTTTTCGATCGTCCTTTCTTACATTTCTAGCAAATTTTTCTTGAACGTGCATAAAACTATTGGCTTCAAAAATGGAACAAACATTAGCATCTACAGTATACAGGGCCAGTGATTGCAAGATGTTTACGAAAGCTCCAGAATTGTTGCCAAACTATTATTATTATTATTAGCACTTTGTTATTATTATTATTATAATACTAATAATAATAATATATTAGTGTTATATTAAAATAATAAATAATAATAATAATTTGTTAAACAATTTTATTATTGTAATAATAATAATAAAAATAATAATTTGTTAAACAATTTTATTATTATAATAATAATAAAATTAATAATAATAATAATAATAATAATAATAAAATAATTATCAAAAAACCAATGAGGAACATAATAATAATAATATTAAATTAATGGCTAGAGTTAGGTTAGTGACTTTTAAATGAAGTGACTAGAGTTAGGTTAGTGGGTTTTAAATGAGGTGGTTAGAGTTAAGTTAATGACTTTTAAATAAGGTGGCAAATTCTAGACCTTAGATCTAACAACTTTAAATCTGAACCTTTAAATGGAGACTTTTCATTTCAAATTGAAATGGAGAGGATCCTAATCCCTAGCGCCTAGGGGGATTAGGCGGAATTTTTTATTTTAAGCCAATTTTAATATTTTATCTTACATTTATCCAAACAAAACAATAATATAAAGCAAAACAATCTATAATAAAGATAATAAAGGCCTTTGCTTAAAGTTCAAACACATATCTTTAACGTATTAGTTTTATTCATAAACAAGATTGCTATTAAATAATAAAATTTAAAATTTCAAGAATTCAATTCAATATTAAAACATAAGAACTAAACATAAATTTAAGAATTATATTGAATTAAACTAAATATTACAAATGTATCATCATTTATATAATTTGAAGTTGGTACAAGTTCAAAAAATTACAACTATAATAAAATTATCCATTTTGACTTGATCTTGTTCACTTCTTGTTGTGATTTGATATGCTACAACATGCATTATGAATATGGTAAATCATTAGAAAAATAAATATATCAAGATTTGGTTTGGGTAGTTACTAAAAAAAAAAAAAAACTCTCCGCCTAGGCCCTGCCTAGCCCGTCTAGGCACTGCCTAGGCGTCGCCTAATTGTCTGGAGCGCTTTTTTCACCGTCTTGGGCCTAGGCGAGGCGCCAGGCCCCCGCCTAGCGCCTAGGTGGCCGCTTAGGCTGATTTTTAGAACACTGCTAGGAATTACATTAGAATTGCATGGAAAAAATACTTCATGAAATGAGGCCCACATGATGTAACTTCCTTTGCATGTACTTGCATGTATTTGAAAAAAGCCACTTGCTTTAGTTGTTCATGCACGCTGCCCACTTTGATACTGAATTTAATTAGCATGATGCTTGATTAGAAGGCCCACTTGATCTGCATGTAATTACTTGCTGAATTATGTTAGTTTATAAGGCCCACAGGATTTGCTTCCTTCAATGTAATGCTTCCATAATATGTAGGCCCACATGACATAGCTGCATGGTTGCTGAATCTGTGTATTGTAATTGCTTAATAAGATCAACATAGTCTAGCTGATATCAATTGAAATCCTTTGCATGTCCGTGGCCTACATGTGAATTAAACTAGCAAATTGGGTCAGCCCTCTTGGATTTTAATTTGTCATTATTTGGCTTGAGTAAATCCATTTAGTCATTCCTTTAACCTTTTAGCTTGTGCCTTCGTAATTGGACCAATTGGAACTTGAATTGGATCAACCTAAGCTTAATTTCCTTGATTCACATCCACGCCTAAGCTATGCATGTCCTTTCCATTCCTCTCCTCTTGAAAATGATTTGTCATATCGTTTGATGTGGCCCTGGTCAGGATTGTGCCATTTCCCTCCTCTTGAAAAGGATTTGTCCTCAAATCCGGCCCTACATCAAAACGAACTAAGTTAGCAACTTTAGCAACAACGCAATCACAATTCTTTCCTGACAAAATTAACGTGTATGCATTATCAGCAACACAAGCAAGGATATGAACAGTTCCGTCGAAATTAACACATTCAAAATCAAGTAATGACGTTAATGGAATTAAAAGGTCACATCCATCTTCACAATATGAAAACTCTATTGCATATTTACGATGATCACTTCACTATTGCATATTTACGATGATCACATCACAAACAAACTCAACAAGTGTTAAAGACTTCTCCCAAGTGTTAATAAAAATCAAAATAGATACTAACAAATTTCGCTATGAAAGAATGCAAAATATAGATCAATATGAAAACACTTAATGCCTTAGCTAATCCGAATGATATAACTAAACACATATGTAAACCATACCTTACTCTAATTTGATGATAAACATGTTCAAAACCAATTTTAGACTCTTTTCCATTCACGACAACATTCTCAAAATCATGCAATGATTGCTCGAATGGAAAGACATGATCACATCCAATGTTAAATAACAACAACTTAGGTACAGATTGAACAATATGAAAACAAGAATACTGACAAGAAAAACTAGAATGAATACGATGAAAATAAGAACATTGAAAATGAGAATAAACAATATGATCAAAACTAACTCAACATATATCAAATATCCTCCATAGTTTATGATAAAGATGATTTTACCATCAACATAGCTAAAAACAAATTTATCAATGGAAGTATGCAAAACATGTTTTAATAAGCTCATAAAAATACTAGATGTATTAGTTAATCTAACCGAAATAACTAACCACTTATACAAATCACATGTTAATGCAGCTTTCCATTCATCACATTCTCTCATGCTAATTTGATGATGACCATTAATCAAATCAAATTTAGACAAAACACAAGTACTATGCAATTCATCTAGCATATTATCTAAGCAAAGAAAAGAATATCGATACTTGTTTACCAATTGAAAATCAACACACATGCTCGACGTCCTATTCTTCTTAGGTACTATGATGTCATGAATGGCACACGAACTCATGCTTCCTTTCACGATACCCCTCTCCATCCACTCTCCAACTTGCCTTTGTAACTCCATCGTCTTCTCGAGCATGCTATAGGTTGATCAATACGGAATGATAGCACTGGGTATGTTATCAACCTGAAATAGAGAAACAACAGAACTAGACAAAGACGAGTTAAACTGGTTAGTATTCAAAATTGTCTCTTTGTAAGAACGTATTTAAAATTCAATACACTTTCCCACTCTCTCTTTTTTCATAGTCACTTATTTCTCTCTCTTCTTTTCTCTCAGTCTCTCTTTTATTTTCAACCTCACTCTTTTCAATCTCTCTTTTGTTTTCAACCTCACTTTTATTTGCTTTCTCTTTTTCACTCACAATCTTTTGATCATTATCTTTCTTTTGTTCACTCTCTTGATTTTGATTATGATCTTTTTGTAAGTGCATTAGATCTTCATAGACTTGCTCAGGTGTCATAGGACAAAGGGTAACTCTTCTTTGATTGTACTAATGAATACTCATTCGTACCGCTGTCATCCTTCACGCGCCTGTCACATCGCCATGGTCTCCCAAGTAACAAATGGCAAGTGTTTGTCGGAACCTCATTTTCATATCTTCCAATTTTAAATGAAACTATCACTTGTTTAGTCACATCAACCTCTCCAATACCATTGACTCCTTGCAATGTGTAAGGCTGAGGATGCACAACTGTTGACAGATCTAGCTTCTCCACCAGCGTAGTGCTAGCAATGTTAGTACCAATATCACAATCAAATTTTACAATACATACCTTTTCTTGTACTAGAAATCTAGTATAAAAGGTGTCCCTTTGCCGCATTGTATTTTCCTCTTTAACTTGCACACTTGGAGCTTTTCTCGTCTCCAACGGCTCTTTGTGGACTGCATGATCTTACATCAACTTCTACCTCCCTTGCTCCCTCGGCTGTACTCGTTCTCTATACGCCTTAGGAGTATCTTGTGACTGTAAACAACATGCCTCTAACCCTTTGTGAACCGCTGCCATGAAGTCCTTCTTTGCATCCCTAGGCAATACTCGCCCCTCTTACGCTCCATAGGAGTGTCTTGTGGCTGTCTCCAATGCGACTCTTCATGCCTATTAACCTTCTTATCGTCATCCAATGTTGACCGCCTTGGAGGTTGCTCTAAATGTCTTGGAGATGTATACTCCTTCCTCCTATTCAGCTGGACTCAAGGTTTTCAACTCCTCCCATGTCTCGATTGGACGCTCTCCACATCTCCTCCTGCTAATCACAAATTGATCCCACCACGTAGCGGCGTAATCGGAGAACTCTAGAACCGCAAGTTTGGCCTTCCTACGCTCGGAATAATCATGATAGTCAAACTCCCACTTCAAATATGCTTCAGGATCATTATTGCCTTGAAAAGATTTCCTTTGAAGTTTAGGAGTACTCTCAAACTCGTAATCAAATATGTTTGCTGCAAAACAAAGGTTAGTAGATAAAAATTTTCCTCACCACTCTCTTATGTGTTTCGCTCAACAATGAATCACTCATGTATCACTCAATTGGCTTTTACCTTCTAATGATCTCACCACTCTTACCTTTTTCCGCTCAAATATTCTCTCGTAGGTTCTTTTTGAATTCACCAAATAAGAATCAAATTTCCTATTCAATTCAACAAAAACTTGTCAAGAACAAAATATAGCAAGATATGACTATGGTACCAACAAGGTTCCCGGGTTGCCAATTGTAAGCTTTAGATTTGCGAAGTTGTAATTTACGAAGTGATCCTCACTGATTGATCCTCTAAATGAACTTTCAATAATCTCAAGCCTCACGGATTAGCTTGCTCCTCATATGCTTTCAAGTTTTTGGGAAAGCTTGTTAGACTAGCGGAAATTTTATGGCCTCGCTGGTCGGACTTGATGGGGTTAATGGTGTGCTAGAATTTGGGTTAGCACAATTGAAACCAAGAAATCTGGTGGTTTTTTTGTATACTTTTTTTTTTATATTCAAACAAGAATTTAAAGGATAAATAACCCGCTAGATACTTAGCTCTGATACTAAAGGATAGACTCCACGGCGTGCTTGCGTGAGTTGGTCGTCGTCTGGATCGTTTCTAGCAAATTGTATTGGTGGAACACGCTCGACACCTCAACCCTTTGCCTATATTGAGACGAGAACCTTAATACAATCGATAGTGCAATGAAATTTGCGTTTAATGGACACCAACGACACCTTGACTCGTTGTTTATATGTGAGTAGGAACCTTGGTATAATCGACGATGGATGCGGTAGAAGACGCCACATCCAACTATGTATTGTTGAATGATAAGTCAAAATTGAATTTCAAGAAAAACTACGAATAACTTAGAAATTCTTAAAGAACCAAAAGAAGAGAAAATCTCACACGTAATTTTATTAATTGAATGAAGTGTGTCAATTACATCAGCTTTAACCCCCTATTTATACTACTCAAAATTAATCATAATCCTAATAACAAAAGAAACAAATTACATAACAATTACACTTGAAATTGAAATTGAAATCCTAACTAAATAAATTCCTAATTACATTAGTATTAAAACTAATTTTCTAGAATCCAAGAATCAGATTTAAATTTGAAATTGAATCCACAATTGCCGTGTAATTGATTTTTTTTCCCTTGCCGCATTGAATCTTCTTGCCACGTGACTATCTCAATTGCCACGTGAATGGAAGTCTTCATGATATCAATTGGAACAAAGAATCCTTAGATTTGAATTGCATGGAAAAAGATACTTAATGAAATAAGGTCCACATGCTTTAACTTCCTTTGCATGTACTTGCATATATTTGAAACACAAGCCACTTGCTTTAGTTGTTCATGCATGCTGCACACTTTGATACTGAATTGAATTAGCATGATGCTTGATTAGAAGGCCCACATGATCTGCATGTAATTACGTGCTGAATTATGTTAATTTATAAGGCCCACGGGATTTGCTTCAATGTAATGCTTCCATAATATGTAGGCCCATGTGATATAGCTGCATGGTTGCTGAATCCGTGTATTGTAATTGCTTAATATGATCAACATAGTCTAGCTGATATCAATTGAACTCCTTTGCATGTCCGTGGCCCACATGTGACTTAAACTAGCAAATTGAGTCAGCCCACTTGGATTTTAATTTGACTTGAATTAATCCGTTCAGTCCTTGAACCTTTTAGCTCGTGCACTCGTAACTGCACCAATAGGAACTTGAATTGGATCAACCCAAGTTTGATCTCCTTGATTCACATCCACGCCTAAGCTAAGCATGTCCTCACCATTCCTCTCCTCTTGAAAAGGATTTGTCATATCGTTTGATGTGGCCCTAGTCAGGATCGTGTCACTTACTTTTGGCATAGACAGGAGCAACTTTGGCCTTCATTGGGATGGGTTAGATTCTAACCCCAGTCATGCTGCAGTCACTTATTTGAGTCCATAAAAGAGATTCGACACTTTCTCTTTTATACAATTGATCAGGCCTAGATTGGGGGCTGGTTACCTTATCAGTTGTGGAGAAGAACTTGTCTTAGGGGCAGGCTGCTTTTCAGGGTTCCTTTCCTGGACTTTTTCTTCCTTCTTCTCAGCATAATGCTTCGGTTTTCATGGATACCACATGGCATTTGTTATCCTGGAATTTTCATTTTTTAATGATCAAAATCAGAGGATGTTTCTTCTCTTCTCCTTTCACTCTCCTCATGCTCTCCCTCTTCCTGTCCGTATAGGAAGGTTTGGTCCTTAGATCTTATAGGAAATTCTTTCCCAAGTCCTATTTTTGTTTTCTTATTTGCGGTAGATGCCCTAGTCATTTACCTCCACCTGTAGTTGGAAAGCTAAGGTTCCCACAAGGATCAAGACATTTATCTGTTCTGCTGTTCTGAAAAGGCTCAAAATTTTCACCCGTCGTAGACAGAATAAGTTATTGTGCCCTGATATTTTTACTATTTCCAAGAAAAGTTCAAAATCCCATTCCCATTGTTTTGTTCGTTATTCTATAATAAGGGCTTATTGTTTGCTAGATAGCTAGGTGAGGCTCGGGCTTGCCTTTCTTCTTTGCTATCTCATTTCCGCTTTGATCTGGGGTAGGTTGTCTTTTTTGCTTCTATTTTGGCGTCGAGATGGGGGATTTCCAGTGATGCTATTTCTGATATTCATTGGGATTGAGTTGCTGTCCTCGCGTTACAGACGTGTATTTCCTTTTTCCTGTGTATTATTTTTCTTTTTGGTGGACTGCTTGTCCACCTATGATGTTTCTTCATTTTTTCAAGCATAATTTCTTCTTTCATATAAAAAAATATAAATTCAATGTTTTCTTCAAGGCATCTATTAAATAGTAATTGCTCTGTTATTTTCTTCAGGTACATGAACTCCCCTTCTTCCCCTCCATTTGTACATTTTAAAGTTTTTTTTATTTAGTATTTTTTTATTATTATTATTAAATTTTGACATTATTTTTCTGTTGGTCTTCTTTTATCAGGTTTGATGCTATTGTGTCAGCTGACGCGTTTGAAAATTTGAAGCCTGCTCCTGATATATTTTTGGCTGCAGCAAAGAATCTGAATGTGCCCACGAGTGAGGTATGCTTTCAGATTATGTAATGCTAATTTTTTTCAGTCATCATCAGTTGGAAAGAGCATCTTCGATTGATTTGAAGGAGTTGGACAATTTAACTACTTTTTCCCCCACACGCTAACTAACTGTAAACGGTCTACTAAGTTTAGAAGTTGATTTTTCAAACATTTTCATAACTTTTTCCATACTACCATTTCTTTTTGGCATGAAAGTTAAACAAAGAGTTGTTCACTTTCATTTGAACTGGTGAGCTTTTGATCTTGGAAGCCCCTACACTAATATTATTCAGTTTCTTTCTGTTACCTGCAACACTCATAATAGTGAACAATTATTTTTCCCAGTGTATCGTAATTGAAGATGCCTTGGCTGGAGTACAAGCTGCTAACGCTGCACAAATGAGGTAAATCTGCTGCTGATTCCTGAAATATTGTTGTAGTTTGGTGTTTATATGTTGGTAACATTCATTTGTAATTTCTATAACCATGTTTTTCAAGCTTCCAGTTTTGCTTCATTTATATAATTATCGCAAGGCTTTCCTCTGCTTGCAGATGCATTGCCGTGACAACAACATTATCAGAAGATACTCTCAAAAGTGCCAGTCCATCACTCGTCAGAAAGGAGATTGGAAATATTTTACTTGATGACATTCTCAGTGGTTCCTCTGGTAGCGATTGTAGTATGTAATTCTAAAATTGTACTGAATTTTTTCTTGTACCAGCAATACTGTGAAGTGATTTAGCTACACTATCAATTCTTGAGGAATCAAAAGACCTATTTGCGTGGTAAATGTCATTCTATGTATGTGATTGTTTTTGCTGTAGTTAATCCTTATGCACCACTAAATTGATTCTGTAAATGCTAGTTTGATTTCTTAAATTGGCAGGGGAAAAAGCTCTGCTGCTGTTATCCTTGCACTTACATTCTTTGTTGAGTTATGATTTTATACCTTCGCCTTTTTATGGAGAAATGAGTTCATGATTTTAACAAACGATGTCGTTTGAAAAACACTAATATCAATTATGAACCCCAAAATACCATCAAAATACAGTAAAGCCCCAGCACAAATTTATATTAACCTATACACGTATTACCAAATACTTATTAAAAAGAATATTAATACCTAATGTATTAATTCTGTGCATAAGCACCTTATATAACTAATTCATAGAAAAGTTGAATTATGCCTATAGATAAAAACCGAAACAAAATACTAGTAATACATAACAAACTGGAAGATAACATTCATATCCCATAAAAAATTATAAAAAACGAAAGTATTTTATCCTAGCAAAAAGAAATAAAAATCACCTGAAAGAAAATTCTAATAATACCTACATGTGAGTACAATCAATAACCAATTTAGGAATTAAAATCTTTGGAAAATTATCAAGAAAACCCTCGTACATTGGAGGCCATGCTTCTAAGTTGTAATAAATATCATACGAACGGAGAATTAGTCTTGGCTGACCCACCAGTCTCCAAAAAATCACTAGTAGATTGCTGTCTTGTTCATCCCAATGTCGTGCATATTCTTGGCATATTATGATTTCCATCGCCTTACGCTGAGAATTATATTCTAACCATACTCCAAGATTATATAGATAATGCTCCAAAATATAATCAGAAAGCGGATACGCACAACCATAATTTATGATAAAAGTATTTTGTACCTGGTTGGACATGATGATAAAATATTTTCTAATAACCAAACAGGGTCAAGGCCGCCGAGAGATAGCTCCGATGTGAGAATAAGTAAATGCCAAAAATATAAACAATATTGGAAGTATGTAATTAATTTAGTGAATAAGAGTAATTATGTGTGTACCTTGAATTTAATTATATATGACTGTATTTATAGTTTGATCACACCGCCCTAATTCACCATGTCCGTTCTTAAATTAGATTAGGAGTCTTATATAGAGATTCTTTATAACTGTAAGTCTTAAATAGAATTTAACTTTCTCAGAGATAAAAAAAGAAAAATTAAATATGAGAATTACAAATCAACTTGGAGTGTGACCTTCGAGAATGTCTGACAAACACCTACTTCAACTTGGAGTTGTTTTAGTTCCATCACGAGAGGAGTGAATTGTATTTGAACAGCATCAGCCAAAAAATCTCACCATATGTAATAAGACTAACTAAACTATAAAAAGAAAAAATTATATACGAAACAACTTAGAAAAGTATATATAAACACAGAAGGTAAAATCTTTGCCATCATAATTTTTTTTTCTTGGATTATTTATTTAAAATAAGCTAAAATATTAGCGTACTTGACGTCATATACGTATACTTTGAGTGCTTTGATATTAATTTGTAAATACAACCTTGTCATCTTTTACTTTGGAATACGATTGAACAATAACAAGAACAAGATTTTTCTTAGGTCTAAATATAGATTAATACTTGAATTTTTAATTTTTTTCACTTAGGGGATTGTCTTTTTAATTTTTTTTCATTAAGAGATTAAATTTTTATTTTTTTTATGATTACGCCTGATTAACTCATAATAATAATAATAATAATATTATTATTATTATTATTATGTGTACCTTAAACTTAAATTTATGATGTATTTATAGTTTCATCACGTTGATGCAATTCGCCACGCCCGTACTCGAATTAGAACAGGAATCCAAATTTATCCAATGTAGATATTCGTTATAATAATTCCTCAGCAATAAAAAGCCAAATTCCTCCTAGAACTAGAATATCAAACTATGTAACTAGATATCCACGTGGCGTGAGTCCCCGCCACTAACACCAACTGGATTTAGTTTGAGAAAGAAACAATTCAACACAGTAGAGGGAGAAAGATAATGGCTGTGAGACTCTCATCGCCTCCCCTTTCTTCTTCATCTAAATCACAGCTCTCAAATTTGTTCCTGAACTCGAGATTCATCTTGAGGTCGAGCTCTCTCCTCCAATGGCGGTCGATAAACCCCATCCAATTTTCCCGCCGAGGGAGCGCCGGGGTGATTGTGAGAGCCTGCGCGAAAATCGGGGAGCAGAATGTATCGGAGACCGGAACGGAATGGGGGAAAGTGTCGGCGGTGCTGTTCGATATGGACGGAGTGCTTTGTAACAGCGAGGAGGCGTCACGATTGGCTGCAGTCGACGTGTTTGCTGAGATGGGAGTTGACGTTACAGTCGAAGATTTCGTTCCATTCATGGGCACTGGTAAATTCTACAAATTACTTTGACCATTTACAATATTGGTCGACTAAAATTCATGTCAATTTTAAGTTTGAAAATGCCTCAAATTCTTGTATTCGGTAATCTAATGTTTAATATACTTGTCTAACTGTAATTGTAGTTAAATGTAACATTTCTAATGTCCATATCTTAAATTTAGTTTTGAAATTTAATTTTTGAAGAAAAATAATTGATAAAAGAGTATTGTCCAACTAATTTATGGCAAACATTAATAGGGGTTAGAAAAACGTAAAATGTCAAATGGGACTGTTATTTTAGGATGGTGGTTTATTTATATCCACCAATAGTTGATCTTATCTCAATGTGTAGTTTCCTAAGAGCAGACTGAACATTGAAATGTTGAATATGTTTGATCATATTTTAAAACTTGAAGAAAACTGTGAGTCTTTTTCACCTTTGGAGACTGTAACATTAACAATTTGCTGTACAAATCTGGTATACCTTTACACTGAAATAAGGATGTGAAAGAACAGGAGGATTTTGACTAAAGGATTACCTTGCTGACTTGATAAAGCAAATTAGTGATGGTGTAGGAACCAAATAAAATATCAATTTAATTATTTGGTTCAGCGGAAGCTAAATGTATGGAAATTTGATGTATGGCACAAAGGAATAACTGGAAAGATTTATATAAAGGAGCACACTTTTATTGGACAACTACCAATACTTTATTGCAGACACTCACAATTTATTCCTCACACACAAAATAAGGAAATAAAGAAATAACAATGAGAACAAGAATTGCTGTCTATTTGCTCTCTATATCAAGTTTGAGTGTCTGCTGCACTTCTTGATGATATGTGCTTGAGTTACTATTCAATCTACACTCTCAGCTATTGCAATTCTCTCCGGATGCAATTTACTCCTCTTGTAGTGCAATTATCCAATTCACTTAATTGCAATGCAATGATACTTTTTTCCACCCCTATCTATAGATGAAAGTTTTCTTCTTGGCAAAGCTTCCGAGTGACAAAATGTGTAAACCATTTTCATCTGTTTTGGTGCCCTCACGTAGTAAACTTTATTTGTAGAGTTTATACCAAGTCTGATTTGTTTTACTAATGAATTACATTTCCTTCACCATAATACATACTCCACAAAAAAAATAAAAATAAAATAAAAATAAAAATGTTTCCATTCACATCATGGTTCAAAATCGCGGTCGCGGCCTATGTTTGGGAAGGTCATTTTTGGCTTGGCTTCGATTTCGGTATAGGTATTGGGCGATACACACCGTTAGTTAGTTAGGAACTTCAAAAACAGTAAAAAAGTTATGAAAAAAATTCTAACTAATAAAAGCAATAAGATGAATTAATTAAGTTAAAAAAAATACTATCTAGTGCATACAACATTGTCCAAATTATAAAACAAACGTTTCGCAGATATGTTTAATCAATTTTATGTTTGAATAAAGTTGATATTGATGTTGTCTTAGCTCAAATGCTTGAGTACACATGATCTCATAATTTAAGTATAATTTAACTTAACTGAGTACATTTTAAGTGCAATTTTTTTTAAGTTGTACTTAACTAAGAACTATACATGTACAATTTAATAATAATTTAAGTATAATTTAGATTAATTAATTATATGTTAAGTACATTTTTTGTTATATTTTTTTGAGGTATACTTAACTAGGTACTACATAGGTATAATTTATAGAGAAAAGTTCGTTCTCTTTTGTCGTCAACCTTTATAGTTTTTAGCATATTTGATTTTTTTAGGTGGCGTTTCTGCCCTTTACGCCTCGTTTTCTCCTTTTTTGGTCCGAAACCCCTACGTTATGCCGAGATTTCTCCTTTATTTAGTTTGAAACCGCTACATTATGCTGAATTGTCGAAATTTCGTTGGAAATTACTGTTTAGATGGACACTTTCTAATTTTGCAATTCGTGTCAAGGTTGCGGTTCGGCACCGACCAATACCTAACCGATATGCTAATATTTCAGCATAACGGCCGATATTTTGAACCATGATTCACATGGTTAAGTCAATGCGCAAGTTTCCAAAATTAGATTATCAATTTCCAACAGCCTTCCTGAATCTGATCTTTGAATTTTTTGCTATCCCAAGCAACTCTTTTAATTTCTCAAATAGATTAAAGGAGGCGGTGTGATTTTGGGAACTTGTGAAACGACTTAACCATGTGAATGATTAAATAATTTAAAGCATTTGTTGATAAACAAAGTGACTTTAATTTGAAGACACTGAGATTCAATAGAGGTGGTATGTTCATTTCTAACGAATTTTAGAATTAGTCCAAGTCACATGGGATCCGACGCTAGTTGACAGCCAATTATACACCTCAGTAGACTTGTATAGCTGAAAGAAAGAATAGAATAATCATCGAGGTGACAAGGAGTACGTTGAAGGCAAAAGGAATCGCCAAAGGAATTTTGGGTGGAGGCTGCTGCGTGTGCAGTATATTTGTTGTACAGGTGTCCAACAAAAAGTGTGTATGGAAGGACTCCACAGGAAGCATGAAGTGGTAGCAAACCAGATGCTTTTTTATTGCAAGTATTTGGGTACATCGCATATGTACCAGATGATCAGAGAAAGAAACTGGATGATAAGTGCTAGAAGTGCATCTTTATAGGCTACAGTGAAGTGACAAAGGCTATAAGCTATAAAATCTAGTTACAAAGGAAGTGATTGTGAGTCAATTCATTGAAGATGGCATGGACATGGACTCACGAGGATAATTTAGGAAAAGGTGTTGTTTTCGAAGACAAAATGGACAAGTTAATGATTTTGGTGAGACTATACCTAGTGTTTCATCTTCTCTAAAAACACCAATTACAAAACCAGTAGAACATTGTAAGAGAACGAGGGTGATGTCAGCACACTTGCAAGACTATGTGGTCACAAGAAATGATGACAGTGATGAAGTCACAGATGAGCTCTGGAAAGTTTTGTTTATTTTCTTATTGTGACCCAGTTTCATATAACATGCATCACAGGATGATGGATGGATTCAAGCAATGAATGAGGAGATGCATTCCATAGAAAATAGTGATACTTGTGAATTAACTTCTTTATCCGAAGGTAAAAAGCCAATTGTTGACAAATGGGTGCAGAAGACGAAGTACAAACCCAATGGTCAGGTGGACCAACTTAAGGCAAGGTTGGTGATCAAGGGCTATAAGCAAAAGCCAGGGATTGACTATTTCGGAGTTTTTGCACCAGTTGCCAGAATGGATACATGAGCCTGGTACACAAGGATAAACTCATACATGTTGCTGGATGGATTCCAGAAGTGTCCTTATGAGCACACGTTGTATGTCAAGTCAAAACCTACAAGCGAAATGGAGATTGTTTGTTTTTATGTTGATGACTTGATATTTACAGAAAACTCTGAAGCAATGTTTGCAAAATTCAGGGAGGTTATGACTCGCCAGTTTGAGATGACAGATAAGGGTTTAATGTCGTACTTCTTGGGCATTGAAGCACAACAGACAAACGGGGGCATCTTTATTTTGCAAAAAATGTATGCCGATAATATCCTGAAGAAATTCAAGATAGGATCAGTTACTCCAATCAGGACTCCAATTGCAGAACGTCTGGAAATGAAGAAAGAAGGAACAGGTGAACTGGTAAATCCCACCTATTTTAAAAGCATAGTTGGTAGTCTAAGATATTTGACTTCAACAAGGCTGAATATTGTTTATGGAGTGGGACTTATCAGTCGTTTCATGGAGAGAACACACCAGTCACATTTGCATGCTGCAAAAAGGATCTTGAGGTATGTTAGTGGAACCCGAGATCATGAAATCTCTATACCTACTCCGACAATTTCAGTCTATTATGGTATACAGATAGTGATTGAGCAGGAGATATGGAAACTCGGAAGAGTATTTTCGGTTTTGTCCTTTATCTTGGATCAAGAGTGTTTTCATGGTCATCAAAGCAGCAATAGGTTGTTGCATTGTCCAAGCAGAAGCAGAGTATATGGCAACAACTTCTGCGGAATGTCAAGCAGTTTGGCTTTGAAGGATGCTTGAAGAACAGAAGCACGAGCATGATGGTCCTACGAAGATTATGTGTGATAAAAAGTCAGCAATTGCATTGGCTAAGAATCCGGTGTTTCATAGCAAAAGCAAGCATATTGCTATCAGGTATCACTATATAAGAGAGTTAGTCTGAAATGAAGAAATCAAAATTGAGTTTTGCATATCAAAGATCTGGTTACAGATCAGAAGATCAGGTTACAGAAATTTGACTAAACTATTGAAGGCAGATCTGTTCGAGAAATTAGAATGGTTGCTTGGGATAACAAAAAATTCAAAGATCAGATTAAAGAAGGCTGTTGAAAATTGATAATCTGATTTTGGGAACTTGTGCAACAAATTAACCATGTGAATGGACACATGTTTTGATTATTTTCTTTAGTATGCATTTTGATGAAGGAAATGTAATTCATTAGTCAAACATATTGAGCTTGGTATAAAATATTGCAAATAAAGTTTACTACGTGAAGGCGCCGAAATAAATGAAAATTGTTTACGCGTTTTGACACTTGGAAGCTTTGAACAAGAAGGAAACTTTCATCTATAAATAGAAGTGGAACACAGTATCATTGCATTGCAATTTAGTGAATTGCATAATTGCATTGCAAGAGGAGTAAATTGCATCCTGAGAGAATTGCAATAACAGAGTGTAGATTAAATAGTAACTCAAGCACATATTATCAAGGAGTGCAGAAGACACTCAAACTTGATATAGAGAGAGCAAATAGACAACAGTTCTAGTTCACATTGTTATTTCTTTATTTCCTTTTTTTGTGTGTGAGGAATAAATTATGATTGTTTGCAATAAAATATTGGCAGTTGCCCAATAAAAGTTTGTTACTTTATATAAATCTTTCCATTTATTCCTTTGTGCCATACATCAAATTTCCATACATATGGCTTCTATTGTGCCAAATAATTAAATTGATATTTTATTTGGTTCCTAGAGATGGTAGCCTAAGTTGCTTATTTTTTTTGGATTTATTTCAGTCATTTGAACTTTCTTTTTGATTTTCAAAACTAAAATCTAGTTCTACAGTATCTGTATATATTATTAATGGGCAAAGGTCCAAAAATGCCCCTGACCTTTTCCCCCAAGTCCACTTCCGCCATGAACTAATTTTTTTTCTCCAAAAGTACACTTAACGTTTTTATTTTTGGGTCACCCGTGCCCCTGCCCCTAACGGAATTGCCACCTAGACAAACAGATGTTAATTTATTTTTAAACAAGTGACACGTGTCAAAAAATAAAAATTATTAATAAAAAATCTTTTTTTCCTTCTTTTTCCTCTTTTCTTTCTCTCTCTCTCTCTCTCATCTCTAACCTCCATTCTCTTTCCTCGATTTGTTCTTCTGAGATGCAGATCATAAAACTCATGTTCTCTCTATCATAAAACCCATCTCTTTATCATAAAACCCATATCTCATCTCTTCCATGTTTTCACCTCTATCACTCTTCCTGTATTTTGCTATGGTTAAGTGCTTGGAGCTCATGCCCCCTTTGTCGGTACAAGCTTCCAACTGATGACAAGGATCATAAGGACAGGAAGCAGGGCAGCATCAATGGTTTTGTAATTCATGAAATCCTTGCATCTCAGAATTAATGAGGATGGTTCCTCGGACATATCTGATATTTCTGAAGCAGCTGGAGTTCGTGAGTTTAGTCACGGTACAGAGCAGGGGGAGCTGGTTAATGTAGATCATGCCGCAGAGATCTCCAATGAGCAGAATACAAGAAGATGGTTCTTTCTTGCTGCAGCTGCTCCTATTGTCAGTCTTGTGGGTATTGTTCTGGAGTTGTGGCTAGGCAATCCTCTTACAGAAAGAAGGGAACCAGTTTACCATGCACAGAGACCGCAACCATATCACAGTTCGCTCTCTGGCCCTCCCAACCAAAGTGAGAACCCAGTAAACCATGCTCTAGAACATAGTAGCATCTACTAACCCATAATTGAAATACAACACAAATGGCCTTGCAAAATCAGAACCAGAGTCCTTAAAATTAAGCTTGTTGGGATGATCAGGGCTAGAATACCCAAGCTGATTTGCAAGCCCTCCACCCAAATCGCGGTCCCATTTCTCATCCTGCAAATACGATTTTAAGTTCTCATTCAACAGAGTATGTTTGGAGAGGGCTCACCAAGGAATTTCATCAGCATCAGATGTGTTGTTCATGAATTTCCTCTTTCCTGATTGCATAGCTAAAAGTGGCCTTATTTCAAAGCAGCTTCTGTCGATCAGTCACAAACTTGATACAGAGCAAGTCTCTGCTGTTTGTCGGATTTTAAGCCTCAAGGGCTCACCTCCCTATCTTGTGGGAGGACCACTCTCAGTAACTATAGCTAAACAATTATCAAGAACTGGAATGGTGGTTCGGGAAGCAGTACTCTAGCTCTGCTTTGCGAAATTACAGTCCCAGATTCCTCAGAGCCAGCAGGTTGATTCTGGGGCTTGTACAAAGCAACTGAATTATAGTTCTTACAACTCTTCCCAATGGCTGCAAGCAGAGCATCGAACTCTAGCTTTTTCACATTATAAGCCTGAGCAGCTTCTTCAGCAGTGCTGTAAGTACCCAACCAAATCCTTTTCCCCTGAAAAGGGTCTCGAATTTCAGCAGCCCATTTACCCCATTTTCGTTGTCGGACCCCTCTGTATCTCGTGCTAGAGGGTTGGGGTTGAGTTTTGATCACAGTCCCTTTCTTCTTGGGAGCTTTTTCGCCGTTGTTGCTATCTTGACAAGAGCTCTCCATTTCTGGAGCCTTGAATGACTGATTAAAATCACCCATTGGAAGCTTAATCTCTCTCACAATATGCTTTGATCCATACGGATTATTCTTCGAGTTGTTGCTTCCCTCGTCATCGGATGAGTCGGTCAAATCAGGATCATAACAGATTATTTTCGCATCATTTGGTTGGATTCCTCGGTAGAATTTGGTTTGTTCGGCAATCTCTTACCCAGGTTTTCCTTATAAAACTAGTTTTGCTTACGAGGCTCTGACATTTCTTCACTCACAAAACCCCTCAAAAGATGCCCAAAATAATTAAAGAAAACAAAAGGAAATTAAGAAACGGTAAATGAAAATTAACACTCAATCTGATCGTCAAAGATCAAAAAAGTCGAATCAAGTAAAAGGCTCTCTCAAGAACAAGAAAAGATAGAAAAATTTCTTTATGTGAAAGCCCCCAAAACACTCTACTCCAGAACAAGTCCTGCAAACAAAAACCCACAACCAAAACCATAAACCCATTTAGATCAACCCCAAATCCAACAAATAAATCACAAAAACAATAAATCCATCAAAGATACCCACAAAAAAACGTCAGGGTTTAATAAAAAGTTGTACCTTTTGGGCCTCAAACACATCGAAACAGTCGGGAAAAACAAATGGATGCACTGCTGGTAAAGGCAGCAGAGTTGTTGCATGCAAAGAGAGAGAAATACAGAGGCAAATGAAACCCAGAGCTTCAACTGAGCCCCAAAACCCTTCAAGGGAATAACTGAGGATCAGGAATCTATGGCTAAGATTTCACCCTCCAGAATTTGACAAATATCGGTTGAGAGAGAAAAGAGAGAAGAAAGAGAGAGAGAGAAAATAATAAAAAGTAATTATTAATTTTTATTTGTGCCACGTGTCAGTTGCCTAGACATCCGTTTGTCTATCTTGATTTTTTTTAACGGGAGGGGCACAGCTGGCCTAAAATTGGTAACGTTAAGTGTACTTTTAAAAAAAAAATAATTCAGGGTGGAAGTGGGACTTCGGGGAAAAGGTCAGAGGCTTTTTTGCACCTTTGCCCTATTACTAATTGGGATTGTAATTTAATTAGTACTCCTGTAGGTAAGGCTATAAACGAGCCAAACAGTTTGGGCTCGATTCGGGCTCAACTCGAAAAAATACGAACGAGACTCGGATTCGTTAATAATATGATTCAAATCTGAGTATAAAAAATAGTTCGAATAAAAAAATGAGTAGAATCTGAGCAAGGTTATACTCGACTCGTTTAAGATTCAAACTACTCGAATTCTTAATTGTGATTCGATACATACTCGATTGATACAGATTCGATTAGATACTCGATACATTCTCTTATAATATATACAAAATTAAATCAAATTAGGTTAATTAATTATTATTATTTTGTTTTAATTTTAATTGTGATTTTATATTTGTAAAGTGTAATAGTAAATATATTCTCTCATTTTTAAGTAAAATAACAAATTTAATTTTTAATTATATTTATTATAAAGCTAGTTATTATGTGAAAGCTCGAATTTGAAGCTCGCGAGTAGTTTGAATATAATTCGATTCGAGTCGGATGAAATTCGAGTAATAAATATTCGAGTCAAGTCGAATCTGAGTAGAATTTTTCAAATAAAATTCGAATTCGAGTATGAATTTAACATTTCGAGTCGAATTTGAGTTGCTCCCTATTCGCTTCGGTTCGACTCGTTTACACCCTTACCTGTAGGTAGTTCTCTGTACTGTAATTTCTATTCAAATGGGTACTTTAATCAGCGCTCCTATGGGTAATTCTCTCTACATATAATTTAATATGCAGATGGTTAATTAAATTCAGCAGGTCCTATAGGTAAATTTTTTGTCTGTCTGTGAGAGAAAAAGTTTGTAAATATGCACATGTAAACTTTGGCTACCATCATTTGTTTATATACCTTTTTTTTGTTCTTCTTTTCCCCTTACCTTTTTAGTTTTATACTACTTTCCCCCCCCTCAAATGCACTAGGTGAAGCGAACTTTCTAGGAGGTGTTGCTTCAGTAAAGGGAGTGAAAGAATTCAATACTGAGGAAGCAAAGAATAGATTTTTCGAGATATATCTAGATAAGGTGATTGGACTGTCATAGTCGATATTTTTTTTAATAATTTTTTTGTTTTAATGTACTGGATGGACATCTATTGAAAAAGTTGTATGATTTCATGTAGTATGCAAAACCAAATTCTGGAATAGGATTCCCTGGTGCCCTTGAACTTATTGCTCAGGTATTTAGATTAGTCATTTTGGAACCGAATTAATATGGTTATTTTGTTCTGTGTTGTTTGATATGATGTTTCTGTACGACAGTGTAAAAACAGTGGCCTCAAAGTTGCTGTTGCGTCTAGTGCTGACCGCATCAAGGTTGATGCAAATCTAGCCGCTGCTGGCTTACCAGTGTCAATGTAAGCTAATGTGTTACTGTTCAATGAATTTAAAATATCTAAACTTTTGGTATTTTCATGTTGCCGCAGTCAAAGCACTGTCCATAAGAGCTTGGAATTGTGTTAAATATTTTAGGCTTTGATCTTCACTTCATATCTAGACTCTTAAATAGAATGATTAGTGGCCCACCTGGTTGTGAGTTTTAATCTTACAAAGATCTGTGTTTGGCCAAAGGTGTGTAGTTTCTAATGACTAATATTCTTTCTTCCATGAAACAGCCGAAACAATTTTATTTCCTATTGAATGAGGACAAAACATTGGAAACCAACCTTCATTCATTTTCATTACTTCACCTTGGTGTTTTGTTGAAAATTAAAGCAACGGAGAAAAATGAATGAGAAAGAGAGTGGAAGATTCGTATATTTTATGATTCTTTTTTCTCTTTTTCGTTCATATTTTCACTGCCTATAACACCCCATATTTGTATTAGCCACCATAACATTATTTCCTTTGAAAGTAAACATAACATGTAATAGTCCCTGAGGTTGGTGGATACAGGTTAATATGTAGTTTAATTTATCCTTGATGAAATACCGGTCAATCTTAATGTACTTCATCGTGTCATGCTGAATTGGATTTATACAATGTTGATTGCTGTCTCATTATTAATGTACTATTGATGTACAGTCTTATTGGCTTATATGAATATTCTTGTATCCTTTAATAGCTGGGGACTGAAACAGTTTATTACAATCCCTTCTTCGTGGTTCTATATTATACCTCTACATGGACTTGCCAAGACAATTTGCTTATTACTTTTCCCAGTGGTTATGTTTCCTCCTAATATATTTGGAATAATCAGAGGTATGAGGTAGATTTTCAATCATCTTTAGCTCCAGTCTAGTATGTTTGTTGTCCTACGGATGGTGGAGGTTTAGGGTTTTGGAACCATGGCTTTGACTTTTTCAGTTGGAGCAGACTTACTTTTGGCATAGACAGAAGCAACCTTGGCCTTCATTGGGATGGGTTAGATTCTAATCCCAGTCATGCTGCAGTTACTTATTTGAGTCCATAAAAGAGATTCAACACTTTCTCTTTTATAAAATTGATCAGGCCTAGATTGGGGGCTGGTTACCTTATCAGTTGTGGAGAAGAAAAGAACATGTCTTAGGGGGAGGCTGCTTTTCAGGGTTCCTTTTCTGGACTTTTTCTTCCTTCTTCTCAGCATAATGCTTCGGTTTTCATGGATACCACATGGCATTTGTTATTCTCCGCATGCTCTCCCTCTCCCTGTCTGTTTAGGAAGGTTTGGTCTTTAGATCTTATAGGAAATTCTTTCCTAAGTCCTATTTTTGTTTTCTTATTTGCAGTAGACTCCCTAGTCCTTTAACTCCTCCACCTGTAGTTGGAAAGCTAAGGTTCCCACAAGGATCAAGACATTTATCTGTTCTGCTGTTCTGAAAAGACTCAAAATTTGCACCAGAGTCGTAGACAGAATAAGTTATTGTGCCCTGATATTTTTTGCTATTTCCAAGAAAAGTTCAGAATCCCATTCTCATTGTTTTGTCCATTATTCTGTAATAAGGGTTTGTGGAGCTTATTGTTTGCTAGATAGCTAGGTGAGACTCGGGCTTGCCTTTCTTCTTTGCTATCTCATTTCCGCTTTGATCTGGGGTAGGGTGTCTTTTTTGCTTCTATTTGGGCGTCGGGATTGGGCAGTGGTGAAGCCAGAAAGTTTTGACAGTGGGGTCAAAATTATTACTGAGCTACAAATAATTTGGCCGGGATTTGGGGGCACCAATTTTTTTTAATACTTTATACTTTCGGATCACATATATATATACACACTATATTACAATTAAAATATAATAAGTAATAATATATGGTATGTATACACTATATTGACTCTTAATAGACTTTTTTAATCACAATTGTTTATAAGTAAGTAATTCATTATTTATTTTTAAAAATAATATAAATTAGATTATTATTTAGTTTAAAATATTATAGAGAGATATACATATTGAGAGGATATGAGTCATATGTGGTTAAAATTTGATTGACAAAGTTATAAATTTTCAATTTGACCCCGTATAATAGAAATTTATAAAATTTTAGTGGGGTCAATTTATATATAATAATTAAAAAAATTAAAATTTACCTTACATTATAAAACAATTTTTTTTTCTACATATTCTATGTGGCTTCACCACTGGGATTGGGGATTTCCAGTGATAGCTATTTCTGATATTCATGGGGATTGAATTGCTGTCCTAGCGTTACAGACGTGTATTTCCTTTTTCCATTGTATTATTTTTCATTTTGGTGGACTGCTTGTCCACCCATGATGTTTCTTCATTTTTTCAAGCATAATTTCTTGTTTTATATAAAAAAATATAAACTCAATGTTTTCTTCAAGGCATCTATTAAATAGTAATTGCTCTGTTATTTTCTTCAGGTACATGAACTCCCCTTCTTCCCCTCCATTTGTACATTTTAAAGTTTTTTTATTTAGTATTTTTTTATTTATTTTTATTTATTTATTATTATTAATTTTTGACCTTATTTTTCTCTTGGTCTTCTTTTATCAGGTTTGATGCTATTGTGTCAGCGGACGCGTTTGAAAATTTGAAGCCTGCTCCTGATATTTTTTTGGCTGCAGCAAAGAATCTGAATGTGCCCACGAGTGAGGTATGCTTTCAGATTATGTAATGTTAATTTTTTTCAGTTATCAGTTGGAAAGAGCATCTTCGATTGATTTGAAGGAGTTGGACAATTTAACTACTTTTTCCCCCCACACGCTAACTAACTGTAAACGGTCAACTAATTTTATAAGTTGATTTTTCAAACATTGTCATGAGTTTCAACTTTTTCCATACTAACATTTCTTTTTGGCATGAAAGTTAAACAAAGAGTTGTTCACTTTCATTTGAGCTGGTGAGCTTTTGATCTTGGAAGCCCCTATACTAATATTCAGTTTCTTTCTGTTATCTGCAACACTCATAATAGTGAACAATTATTTTTCCCAGTGTATCGTAATTGAAGATGCCTTGGCTGGAGTACAAGCTGCTAAAGCTGCACAAATGAGGTAAATCTGCTGATTCCTGAAATATTGTTTTAGTTTGGTGTTTATATGTTAGTAACATTCATTTGTAATTTCTATAACCGTGTTTTTATAGCTTCCAGTTTTGCTATTTTGTTTGCTTACTTTTCATGATAGTATCATGCATTTTGCTTCATTTATATTTTCGCAAGGCTTTCCTCTGCTTGCAGATGTATTGCTGTGACAACAACATTATCAGAAGATACTCTCAAAAGTGCCAGTCCATCACTTATCAGGAAGGAGATAGGAAATATTTTACTTGATGACATTCTCAGTGGTTCCTCTGGTAGTGATAGTATGTAATTCTAAAATTGTACTGAATTTTTTATTGTACCAGCAATACTGTAAAGTGATTTAGCTACACTATCAATTCTTGAAGAATCAAAAGACCTATTTGCGTGGTAAATGTCAGTCTATGTATGTGATTGTTCTTCTTTATTTTTTTGTTTTAGTTCATCCTTATGCACCACTAAATTGATTCTGTAAATGCTAGTTTGATTTCTTAAATTGGCAGGGGGAAAAGCTCTACTGTTATCCTTGTACTTGCATTCTTTGTTGGGTTATGATTTCTTACCTTTGCCTTTTCTGGAGAAATGAGTTCTAATGGTGAAAAGCTATTGCAGATGCAAAGATGCAGGGACCTCAGTCTGTCAATTATTCTGCACAAACTTCACCAGAGCCAGTCAACGACAGATTGGCGACTGGGTCAATCCAGGATGCATATTCCACAAATGAAGTGGCCTTCTCACTAGGAGGGTAAGAGAGCCTCCATTTTGATCAAGTCATCTTGAACATTCATATTGTCTTCTACTTTCTATTGCCTTCATACGAACTCAAACTTTATTTTTTTTATGAAACTATGAGTACCAATTCTGAACTAGCTCATCACAAGGCCCAGGGAATAATCCTAGATATGGGTTGTTGAACTATTAGTATTCATCCGATGCACTTATTAGTGGAAAAGTACACTTGAGCAAGTATTTTTGAGCACCATTTGATTTTTCCATGTAGTACATTAGAATTAGTATAACCTTGAAGAAGGATCTTTGAGCTGCATATAAATTAATCTCACTCTCCTTGTGCAAAAAAATCTTTCCCTTCTTTCTCCCATATACCTTCTGTTTTCTAATATTCTTTGTGATAGAATGTTTTCACAATCCTTCCATTTCAATATCCGAGGGGTTTCCGCCAGTGATGTAGAGATCCTAATTCTGTTTCCATGTCATATCTTAAAGTAGATGATGTAGGACGAGTCCGTGAAAGTTGGTTAGAACAATAGAAGAGGCTTTGGAAGCCTATGAATTAGAAGTTGTTTAGTTTCTTTAATTTGTATTTGTATTTATCTTATATCTTATTTGATTTGTAGTTATCTTATTAGAGTTCAAGTTAGGTTAGGAAAGTTGTCTAGGAGTATTATAAATAGTGATGTAATAATTAGAATTGATTGAGTTTTGTGTGAGATTATTGTGTGATATTTATCCTTTGTCCCAAACCCCCCCGCCCACAGCCTTCTGCATCCCTACCTCTGTCCCAAAATCAGTGTCACCACTGACTAAATCCTAGCCAGAAAACCCTAGCTGCACAAAGCCTTGCTACATCAAATCTACCGAACCTATTTGCATCCTGTCAAAACATTAGCCATAAGTCTTTAATCTGCCAAACACAACCTTATTCCAAACCCTTCCTCAAACATCAACTACATCAAAACTAGAAAACAAAAACAAAAAGAAAGGTAGAAGAGAAAAGGTCCCTGCTGAGCCTGTTCACAGCCTTAAGGTCTCCGGAGTCTCAAAAAAAATAGAAGCCTGCTATTGCTCCTTACCTTTTTTTCTCACGTTCAAGGATAGGAAAAGAAAAACAGCATGCTGCTCCTTTATAGATCTAAAGTATTCAATATCTCCTGGCGAATTACAGTTGGGTACCCCCATAGTTTTTATAGTCTTCTAGTTTAGTCCCCAAGTTTTCTTAAATTTCAAAATACCCCTGAAATATTACATATCAGTCCCTGTAGTTTCATTTTCTTCCATTTCAGCCCCTAAAGTTTCAACAGTTTCAGTTCAGCTCTTGTTTCTATAAACTTTATGCACTCAAGTCCCTAGAGAAAAAAAGAGTATATATTCTTATTTGCAGGAACCATGTTTAATGCTGGAGAAATGAGAAATCAACACCAAGCTTGTTTCTTATGTGTTACAACAAGATGAGCGTCTCAAAAGTATTGAAGATTCAATCACAACACTTACTGCATATGTTCAGGCTTCTATTACACCACTTACAGTAAAAGTTGATGTAATCACGGAACGCGTAAATAAGGGACAAGAAGATACTCATAAAAATTAGAAGACCACATCCCGGATCTTAATCATTTGTGAGATTACAGCAACATGGCCCTAATTCACGAGTTAATGTTCCAGATCCTAGGATGAATGTAGTGGATAGAGGAGTAAAATTAGATGTTGGAGATTTTAATGACGATAATGGTCCCGAAACATTCTTCGATTGGATTCATAGTTTGGAGATCATCTTTCGTTGGTGTGAATTATCCGATGAAAGGAAACTCTTCTTTGCTGAAGCGAAGTTGAAAGGAATAGCTCGGATTTGGTGGGATCAACATCAGCGGAATTTGTACACAGTTGTGAGAAGATGGGAAGACATGAAAGCTGTATTGACACGATGTTTTATACCTTCAGATTATAAGCAGCGAGCATATTTACAGTTAACTGAGTTGGTACAAGGAATTGAATTTGTAGCCGAATATATTTCAATGTTCTACAGTTTGGTTACACGGTTTGAATTCTCTTGGGTTGAAGAAGTTTTAATCTCCATGTACCATTGAGGATTGAGTCTGGAGATTGCAGGTGGTGTAGCTATATGTAAACTCTTGGTCTTGGATGATGCTGTTCAAGTTGCCACCCAAATAGAGGATAATTTGAAAAGGAATTTTGTTAGGCCTCCAATACAAGTCCAAATTGGAGGGAGCGTACGTTTGTGGAGTCTGCTTTAAATAAGCCAATAGAAAGATCCTCAACAAGCCCTTCAACTACTAGTAGGCCTAATCGTACCCCAGGTTCTTCTAATGCTAGCAATAACCATAGGTCTAAATGCTATAATTGTCGTGGTTTTGGTCACATGTCTTTTGAGTATCCTTCCTCGAAGATGAATGTTGTCTCTTCTCCCTCTAGGCAACTTGCTATTGTTGACAAAGCGTGCGAAAAAGCTGACTTAAACGAAGAGATTTGCAACTCGATAGACGACGAATATGAGCCTAATAAGCAAGATTTAGAAGCTGATGCTCATTTGGAAGGATACCTTTACTTGTTGCCCAGAAACATAAGGATGATCCTAAAATCCATCGTGGGGGAATTTTTTAGACGAGAGTCATATGTGCGGGACAGGTGTGCTCTCTTGTGATTGATACTGGGAGTTGTACAGATGTTATCTCTGAGGAAGCAGTTAAGAAACTTGAGTTAAAAGTTGATCCTCACTCGGAGCCGTATGATGTTGCGTGGATTACCAATATAAAGTTGCGGGTTACCCAGCGGTGTTTGGTTACATTTTCCGTTGGCAAGCTTAAGGATACCGTTGTGTGTGATGTTCTACCCCTTAAGGTTTGTCACATTATCTTAGGGCGTAAGTGGCTATTCGATTATTAAAGGCACTACCAAATTCACTCTTACTTGCGCTCTCGACATGCCAAATTTGAAGCTTGCAAAGACTTACTTGGTGATTCGACGTGGTTGTTCATGTGTTGATGTTCATAACTCGACGGAGTCGAGTTTTTTTCAGAGGAGGAGAAATGATGTAGGACGAGCCCTTGAAAGTTGGTTAGAACAATATAAGAGGCTTTGGAAACTTATGAATTAGAAGTTGTTTAGTTTCTTTAATTTGTATTTATCTTATATCTTAATTGATTTGTAGTTATCTTATTAGAGTTCAAGTTAGATTAGGAAAGTTATCTAGGAGTATTATAAATAGTGATGTACTTCATTATTTTGATACATTGAATAATTAGAATTGATTGAGTTTTGTGTGACATTTATCCTTCGTCTCAAAACCCCCTGTCCCCATCAGTAGAGCTTTTCTTTAGTAGTTCTATCCATCTAATTATTAATCCTAAAGTGAAGCAAAATTTTAAGCTATTAGAATTTACTGGATGTTTTCTGATGTTGTACTTTATAATAGGACATAACTTTTTTTTTTTCTTGAAGAACCCCTTTTATGGTGAGATTTCCTTCAATATTTGTATAGGAACTGAAGTTTTTATGCTTTTATTTTCCCAAATATTATAATGTTATTCTCTTTTTACATACCCAAAATTTTCTCTTATTCTCTTTTTGTTCCATAAATATATTAAATGGCAAAATATTTAGACAATTTTGTTCAACTTTATCTTGAGGTTATGAAAATAATTCTTGGACAGGTTGCAGGGTTCTCGGCGAGATATCTTGAGATATGGAAGTTTGGGCATTTCACTATCATGTCTTCTTTTTGCCATTTCAAATTGGAAGGTATTAGTTAGAAGATTAAGGAATTAAGAGAAAAACGAAAACATAAATTTATTCATGTATTCTGAAAGATATATTCTTCTGTAAATATACATATTGGACATTTTGATGCTGTTTGTTTAACTTTAGTATTATTGGATCTCTGGAAGCTGCTCTGCCTTTGCAGTCCATGCAATACGCATCTCCAAAAGCTATATGGAATCTGTTATTTGGACTCCGCAGTCCTTCTTTTGAACAACGTGAAGGTATAATAATTAATTTAAGACATTTTTCATCTGGTTTACAAAATATGCCTAGGTATATATTGTTTTGCCATTTCATTTTGTTTTATTTTTCTATAATTTTTGTTTCTATTAATAAGTCCATAACTGTTACTCATGCTGCAAACAATTGACAGATAATTTTTTTGATTTTGATTGTAAATATTTTTATCTTTCTGATTGTAGATGTATATATTTTTCTTTCAATGCTTTTTGGGAAGTAAAATATCATGACAGAAAAACCTTTTTGCTTTTTAATGCTCACAGAAGAGTCTCGCTCCGCGAGAATCCAACAGTTTATGAACTATATTTCTGATCTGGAGAGCAGGTAAGTGAAACTTCTCCCTTTTATTAGTTATGATATACGCTAAATAGATAAGTTAATTATGATGTATTCTTGACATTGTGAAATTTTCCAACAAATACATCGTACTGAAATGATGGGGAACCTAGACCTTTTTAAATTATGTTATTATCTACATTGAGACTATGTTACATAACTCTGAATGCCAGCATGATTATTTAATTGCTTTCTTGAAGTTTTTCCTATCTGTAATATATGTGACATTTTTCATTGAATAAGGGGAACTTCAACTGTTGTACCGGAATTTCCATCAAAACTTGACTGGCTAAATACAGCTCCCCTTCAGCTAAGCAGGGTAAATCCAGACATGGCTAAATAGTTCTGCTGATGTTTTCTATGAGCTGAAGGACTTTATGTTGTATACACTACTTATATTTTCCAAGTTACGGTTTATTGATAATATTTATTCAAACTTATTCTGAGCATTTCCGTGGTTGCTATTATTGCCTTTCCTAATTTTGCTACAAATGCTAGTAATTTAATAGATGTAGTATTAGAAATATTTTACTCAATAGTGCTGAAAGATATTCCTTTTCCTTTTGGTTTCTCTTTTCCCTTCAAATGTTTTCACCCTTACTTGTATACATGGATGCTATTCTTAGGAAAACATGCATATAAGACAGTGACCTAGTTAGGGATATGAGAAAATTAACAAAGATTTTAATAACTATTCTTGTGCACAAAACAGTCTGCCAACGATGGAAAACCTTTCTGAATACTTTTGGTTCATGTTCTCCATAAAAAGACAGTAATATAGTTATACTAATATATTTGAAGGTGTGACCAGGATTTGAAAGGAAAGGTGGTTCTGCTGGACTTTTGGACCTATTGTTGCATAAATTGTATGCATGTATTGCCGGATCTAGAGTTTTTGGAGAAAAAATACAAAGATATGCCAGTAAGATGCTATACGATTTCAATCTGTTGATCGTTTTCCTTGTCATAGATCTGTGAGGGTTTGCTTTCATAAAGTTGCTAGTTTTATACCTTTTTAAGATGCTTTATGTGCTTTAGTGTGTGTTTCCTATATATCTAACTTCATGTCCCTCAAAAATATGTTGTTTGGACCAGGCTCTATACCTTTTTAAGATGCTTTATGTGCTTTAGTGTGTGTTTCCTATATATCTAACTTCATGTCCCTCAAAAATATGTTGTTTGGACCAGGCTCCCCCACCATTATACCTTCCACCCAGTTGCACCAAATACACATTTAGTAACAAAAATACTATATTTAATGACACAAAAATATTCATCACAAATAAATATTGTTGTTGGTGTCGTCACTAAAAGCAATACTTGTGTCGCTAAATATTTATCAGGGGAATTGGATGAAATGTATAATGGATGGGATCTTAGTCCCTGTTGTTTGATTCCAGGCGGCCTTTGTACAGTAATTAGACTAATCATATTTTCTGTTTATACATTGTTCTACCTTAAAATCCCTCTTTATTATGCATGTGATTTTTATTGTTCGTGCATACGCAATTCATGTTTAGAGAGAGAGAGGAAATATATCACCTGGATGAATTTCTATTTCCTTAAATTTTATATTTTCCTTGCCTTGTGAGCCATTAAGCCCTAAATTTTGTCAGTCATTTTTATGTATGGCATGCATTTGATTCTATGTTGAACTAATCATTTTTAAATTTTTATTTACAGCCAATAGAATCTTGAGTTTTTGAATTTGAGTAACATATATCATGAAAATCTGACTGAATTTGCATTTGCATAAAATCCAAATATTTGAGATAAATCACATGCTTCTAAAGGACAAATTAAGGATATTATGTGTGCATGGTTTTTATATAATACTACCTCCGTTTTGTGAAGTATTATATTTTCTTTTAAGTGTCTTTTGGTACACATGCGGAATACACAATTATGTTCAATAATGTTGAAAATAAAACATAGACATATATTGGAGATATATATTTTAATAGGTTTATGGCATGTTTTAAACTTCCGTGCCAATAATACTCCAAAAAAGGTTAATTTCTTTGCAAACCAGAGGAAGAAAGATTTTTGACATAAATATATTTATGCCTCGTAAGAATAAGAAAAAATTATCTACAAATTATTATGATATATTGTAACCTTTCTGAATGTATTTCAACCTTAATCAAATTATGACTGTCTATGCCTGATTTAACTCGATAAGAATTGAAACTAATTGTCAATTGGTTTCCGTTTTTGTTGGGAGCCTATGTCTTTGGTTACATGCATCGTAATGATTTCATTTGAATGTGAAACCAAATTTAAATCGTTATGAAAGTGTTATCTTTGATCGAGAGTGTTA
Organism: Panax stipuleanatus; assembly: GCA_020205555.1. Classification (NCBI taxonomy): domain Eukaryota; kingdom Viridiplantae; phylum Streptophyta; class Magnoliopsida; order Apiales; family Araliaceae; genus Panax; species Panax stipuleanatus. Next base: position 133,406,461 of record CM035116.1, read on the forward strand.
AGCTCAACATTCTACCTAAAACAGATGCGACCTTGACAAGTGTGAATGCTTCATAAGCTAAGACAAGTTGAGTGTAACACCCCAGTCTCACATCGAAATATTTGAGAAGAATTTGTCTGTATGTAAGGAATTAATTTACTAACAATACATTTAGTCATAACATTTTGGGTGAGCTTATGGTGGGTTAAAATGACCTAACAACATACTATTGCTAGTGGTTCAAGGCCTTGTTTAGATGGATTTCATTTGATTCAGACTCGGAATTTGACTCGAGATTTGTTCTAGACTTGAGATTTAACTCGGGTTGTTACATATAGTATCATAGTCAACTCTCAAAAGCTCGGACCGAGTCATTCGATTGGGTTGCCGAAGGTGAGGACACAAAGGCTAGTGGTATTATCCTACAATGGTGAGAGGTCTGGAGGTAGAAACATGAAGCCTGCCGGTATTATCTGGCTAGATAGGTAAAAATCTGTGGACTGTGTACGCGATCAATTGAGGTCAAAAATTTAAGTGTGAGAGTTTGAAACTCCCCAATCGCACAACGAAACATGTGGGAAGAATTTATATATACATGAGAATTAATTTACTAACAATAATATCTTCAGTCATGTCCTTTTGGGTAAGCATGTGGTGGGCTAAGATGACACAAGAAATGCTATTAGACTAGTGGTTTGAGGCCTTATTTGAATGGATTTTATTCGATTCGAACTAGAGATTTGACTTGAGATTTGTTTCGGACTCGGGATTGACCCGGATTGTTACACTAAGATCAGCTCAACTTTTTATTTGAGCCAAAGTTCAGCCCAAGTGCGCCCCGCCCTTTTAATGTTTAACTTGACATTCATGTCTCATATTATGCACCAAGCATTTGGCCGATTGCACTAATTTGTGGCCCTTTATATTATAGTATACATTATACGATATTAGTCTGGAGGATATGTAAAAGCGCATGAAACTTATACATTATTGATAAAGGAAGAGGTAACACTGTAGCTTGATTGAGGGAATTTTAAATTAGCCTTGTAAAATTAGTCAGTTATTATAGGACAAAATTGATAACATGCCACAACAATCATAATTAGTATTATTTATTTTTCTATTTATGATATTTGGGGAAATACTTACCTTATTTAGGTGCCATTGCATGTGCTTGACATGGACTTTCACTTCGTCGCTAATTTTCATATGCAATTATGTTTGTGCAGTTTACTGTTGTTGGAGTTCATTCTGCAAAGTTTGACAATGAGAAAGACCTGGAAGCCATTCGCAATGCAGTATTACGCTATGGCATCACTCACCCAGTAAGCTAAATGTGTTAATACTTTTTATCCACAGGATTTCTTTGTTTCTAAAAGGGTTGGAAATCTAAATGTTCACTCTCTCTCATGGATCAATGTTGGGGCTAAAAGCAGAGGAAATTTAGGGTTTCATAAGTCTTAGGTATCGATTGAAGTAAATGAACATTTTAGGGACTGTTCTGGGCTCTTAACAGTTCATGAGAAATTGAGAATAGTACCAAGGCAGATTAGAGGTTCTTTTGGATTTGGTGAAGGCTTTGAGCTAATAAGTTGTTTTAGGTCATCAAGGGTGTGAGTTCGATTACAATTTAAAAGTGCATAAAAAAATAAAATAAAAATAAAAAGTGCATATAAAAAGAGATAATAATTTAAAAGTGCATAAAAAATGATGAAAAAGATGAGAAAAGTTTAAGGCTTCACATGTTTGGTTACAACTTCATCAAACAGCACCAAACAATTGAAGAGGATTACATGGCTTTGCATTGTTTTCATTTTGATAAAAGAAGATTTCTGTTAGAAAGGAAGGAAGAATACAAAATTGAAAGACAAGAAGTCCTCCGACAGTCAAAAAATGAAAAATGAAAAATGAAATGTTCTCAAAATAAGACAGAACTCCAATTCCTATGTACCTCTGAGATAGCTAACCCTCTAAGCACCCATTAAAGAACTGATGCGAGACAAAATACTTATATTTTTGTATTTTCGATTTAATTGTAATTTTTATTCTTAGAGCTGTTTAGTAGATATAAGCCATATAATGTTTTCTTACCCTTTCTACCATAATCTTGATGTCATCCACATTTTGGTTTATTTGTAAGTAAATTTGTGTTTGAGGAGGCTTGGTTTTTGCAACAAATGCTTTGCATTGTGGGGGGTGCATACTCTAAATTTCAAAACAAATTTACGCACTTTTCTGTTTATATCTAAGTTTTTCTGCTATTGCTATAAGAAATTTCTGATCCTTTCTTGCAACAACATATTGTTGTTCAAATGGTTGTCTTTTAATCTTTAGTTCTATAGCCAATTATGTTCTTTGAACAGATCATTTATCGGTGAATATATTTTGTAGGTCGTCAATGATGGAGATATGTACTTATGGAGAGAATTAGGTATAAATTCATGGCCGACGTTCGCTATTGTTGGTCCAAATGGTAAGCTCATCGCGCAAATAGCAGGAGAAGGTCGTCGAAAGGTACTTATATATTAGCCTGAATGTTCTAGTTCTTTCCATGTTCCTTTGGATTCGCATAATTGACATTGAGCAACTGGTTCAATGAATTTTCAAGAAATAATAGTTTTTTCGTGAACTAATTTAGTTTAGTGTCCTCTTTCTAATACGAGTGGAAATTTTCAACAAAACTGATAAAAGAATGCTATAAATTGTAAAATAACATGTCCCTCTGTCCTTTCCTAGTGTGCTCATGTTTTTTCTTTTGATGCAATGAACTTAATGTGAACAGTGAACTTGGAGAAAAGCTTTTATACTCCACAATAATTGTAAGTAATCAATATGAATATAAAATGTGACAGGACTCCTGGTCCTGATGGGTTTTCTATAAATTCTTTTAGCAGTTTTAGGAGATTTTACAACTGATTCAATGAGATTTTTTCAGCATTTCCATGCAACTAAAGTCCTTGGCATGATTATTGAACACCTCTTTTATCACCTTTAGTGCCTAAGAAGGAATATCCTATGCAGGTGAAGGACTTTCGTCCCATTAGTCTGGTGACTAATGTGTATTAAATTGTCACCAAGGTTCTTTCTAGGCATTTGGATGTAGTGGGGCATAGTGGTGTCAATGCTTTAAGTTCTTCTGTGGGTGTATGTAGATTCTGGATGCAGCTTGGGTTGGGTTGCCAGTGAGGTTGTTGAAGATATTGTAGGATGGGTCTTCAAATAATGGTTCTCTTTTGACTTTGAGATACCTTACAATAGTGTTAGTTGGGATTTCTGATTTCATTGATAGCGTGTTGGAGCAAAGGGGTTTGGGAGAGGTGAGAGTCTTGGATTCGGTGTTGTTTTTTTATTATTATGGTTAAATATTTTATGGGTGAAGTAATGAATAGCTTATTGGAATTTGAAAATAAGAAGCATGTCCAAAAACCATTTTAGTAATCCCTTTAAGTCATTAGCCATCTAATTGTTTTTTGCCCATTTTAAAATATTCCTGTTCCAAATTATAAGATCAATATTGACTTTCTAAATGATAGTTTGAGACATTTTAAATTTAAAATTGGCATACTTCATTTAAGTTTTGAAAACAATAAATCTTATAACTAGTATTACTTTTTAGATAGTTTATGATATTCATAATTGTAGTGACATAAGCTAAATGAATTCATGTCAATTTTGAGTTTGAATTGACTTTTAGAAAGTCAATATTGATCTTATAATTTGGAATGGAGGGAGTATGTTGTAATGTAAAAGAAACAAATGAAATCCTAATGAAGGAACACATGCCAATCCTTAAGGCTGAAAGCAAGGCAAAAAATGACGCCCTATGCATGGAAGCCATCTCTATAATCTTCCACTATAGGGGTTGATCACAAGGAATGTGTGGACCCTAATGAGGACATTAAGGATTCAAGTGGGGGGGATTGTAAATTTTTAAATCCCCCGGTTCAACGTGCTTGTGGTAAGCCACTAGTACCCATCTTGTAGTAGGCCAGGAGGACCCATGTGCTATTAGGATAGTGAGTTCGGGCTCGGTCTGGGCTCGGGTTATTATAACCTCACTCTTTTCCTGAATCTAATATTTCCATATTCTGCATTAAAAACTAATGTTTTATTCCAACAACCACCCTTACGTCGTCCCTTTCTCACCCACGTAAGTTCTGGCAACCCTTAAAATTTAGTATATGCATGATATTATGAATGTTACATAATTTAGTTTTCTTAACAATGTGATGTTGAACGCACATCACATTTATTCCAGATTAGGGAAAATTCAACAGAAATCATTTAATAATCACCTTTATTTTTAAAATTTTCAGAGACCGTAAAAGAACTTTCAGAAAAATACACCCAAACAGGAACCTGAGTTTTGCGTAATCACTTTTTCATAATCTACTTTCAGTAATAACTTTTCAATAATCTGAAGGAATGCGAACTGATCCTTGTGTCAATGGATTTATCTGGAATTAAAGTAATGGATGAACTAGGTGGAGCCCTCGAGATTCTACATTTCTTTCACTAGGTAGCATCTTGGTTATAAGTGGTGCCTGGGTGACTTGTGGTAACTTATTGAGTATTTCTCTTGGGGCTGGAGCCTGGAGGTGCACAAATCGTTATAGTATCGGTATTATGCAGTCCTACAAGCATGTGTAGGATTTATTGGGTTAATATGGAGCCCATATATTATTAGACATTATGGCTTTTCAATATCATATGAACAATTTTATCAAATTCATTATTTTATATTTTATTTATTTTGTAAACACATCGCCACAGGCAATGTGGATCAGACTAAACACATTTTAGTTATGTTGAATCAACTGTTTTAGCAATAATCTAATAAGTTATTATGCATTCTGATGGTTGTGAATATCTTTCTACAATTTACTAATGTTCATTTGGTTGTAGTTATTATTGAATATCTTCCTTATATAGAGTTTACATAATGGTTGTTCTTACTCGTCTGGCCCCCAAATAGGATCTTGACAGGTTAGTGGAGGCTGCTCTTTTGTTTTATGGTGAAAAGAAAATGTTGAGTAATACACCAATTCCCTTGAGTTTGGAGAAGGATAATGATCCCCGCTTACTGGCATCCCCTTTGAAGTTTCCTGGTAAACTGGCAGTTGATGTATTCAACAACCGACTGTTCATTTCAGACAGTAATCATAACAGAGTTGTAAGTTCTCCCTCCCTCCCTCTCTTACACACACATGCATGCACATAGACAAACACATGCCCTCTCTCTCTCACCTCCACATTTACACTGAGACCCCACACACACAACACAAGAAAGACGTGCACAGTCAACACACTTTGATTGCCTACTATATCTCCGTTTTTAGATCAAAGAACTTGATACTCCATGAAAATGAAAAGTTTGATTACTACTTGTTATGCAATGCCCTACGTTAGCAAGTAGTTTTGTTCGTGGAATATGCAATTGATAAGTCCATATCTTTAAAAATTTATATTTTTTTTGTTTTGTTTTATCATTATTTTCCTTTTTTTATTCTTTGTTTTCGTTTAAGCATTTAGGGAATGACTTATAAGTTAAAATAGAAATTGACTTATAAGTTGTTTTAAGTTGCGACTTATAAGTAAAAGCGTTTGACATCAATTTGACTTATAAGTCAAAAATTAAGTTAAAACAAGTTATGAAGGTGTTCGGCTCATACTGACTTATAAGTTAAAATTAATGTAAAGATTATTAAAAAGGACATTAATAAAAAGAGGGGCAAAATAGAAGAGGGACAAAATAGACATTACATTTGGTCAAACTAACTTATTTTAAAATGACTTATAAGTCATTTTAAAATAAGTTACAAATACTTACTTATTTTTTTGATTTAAAATTCAACTTATAAGTAGAAAAATAAGTCATTCCAGAACAGGTGAATAGTAACAAATGACTTATAAGTTGGTAAGTCATTCCCGAACAGGCACGTAATCTCTCTCTCTCTCTCTCTCTAAATGTGTGTGGGGGGTGTGTATGGTGATTTGTTGTTATTCTATTTCTAACCTTTCACTTCTATTCTTTTAGTTTAAATTATTACCATTTTAAGTCCTTTCCTTACGTATTTGTTTTGTCTTTATCTTTTTCTCTTGCCTTTCTACTTCATATTTACGTATGTATTTCATTTTCATTCTCTTGCCTTTCTCCTTTCTCCTTTACGTTTACATATGAAATTCATTTTCAGCCTAAACCAACTAGTTTGGGATAAAACGTACTGCTTTGTTGAGCTAAGTAAAGTATAAGTTCATTTTATTAGGTACTGATGAAAAATGTTAATAAGGCTTTAAATATTTTATACTTTTTGAAGGCATGAAATGAAACATGTTTGTATCTGAACGTAGAATTGTGCTCTTATCCAACCATCGGTGTAAAAACTGACACTAATATCAAGGAAATAGTTTATGTTGGTGCAAAGTTCATCTCATATTGAAAATGATCTGAATTTAGATCGTTGAAGGGAGACAACACATGATAGATTCTCACCCATTTCAAGGGGTCGGACACGTGTTTTTCAGGATCACCTAAAGCATAACTCTTATAGAGAGGTGAGTAGTTTAGAGATTAGCTGGATGCTTGTAGAGGTATGGGTGGTATCATAGCCAAAGAGAAAACATACTCTCTCCATTCCAATATATAGGATCAAGTTTGATTTCTGAAGTCAATTTGAAACATTCTTAAGTTCAATAAATTTAAAGTTTGAAAAACAATAAATCTCTGTTTATCGATTTATTTGGAATTTGAAAATGTCTCAAATTGACTGAACAAAGTCAAACTTGATATTATATTTTGGAACGAATGGAGTATTTGGATCTTAAGGGACAGATAATGTATTGTGGAGATCGTTGTACATGTGTAGAAGATAAAAGTGTTTCAACAAATTGGAGTCATATCGCCACCAAAAAATTAAGGAAAACTTTTATAGTGGATGAAAACAGAGATATTGTAAATAGTGTAAACATTACCAGGATTTTTTCTAACAAAAATTTTCTTGCGAGTTTAGAAACTTGTAAATAAAATAATTCTTTATTAGAGCTTTATGCTTATGGTTAGGGAAAACTGCAAAACTGTGCCCTAAAGTTTCATCTGATTTCCAATAGTGGCGCTAAAGTTTCAATTTTTGCAATGTCATAGACAAAGTTACAAGTTTTTGCTAATTTGTCCAGTCTGACCAATTTTGGTTAAAATAGGTCAATCATGTGCATATTATGTGAGTGTTTAAGGGGCTAAATACTCGGTTTGTATAATAAAATTGCAACTTAAGCAACTGTCAAATATTGAAATATATTTTAATGTACAAACTGACTATTTTGCCCATTAAACACCCACATGATATGCAAAATATTGACTTATTTTAACAAAAATTAGTTAGAAGGGATAGTTTTGCAAAAAATTGTAACTTTGGATATGACATGCAAAAATTGAAACTTTAGCGTCTATATTGCAAATTTGATTAAACTTGAGGGGACAATTTTTCAGTTTGCCCTTATGGTTATTATAAGCTCAACAATAGTAACATATCTTATAATCATTTTTCTACTAGTACCTAGGTTTCTAATGTGCTCAATAACTTGCTCATTTTACATTTATCTATTGCATAACTAAAACATATACAACTGCAAACACTGCAAGAAAATGAACGGGAAGTTGGTGCTTGGAAAGCGTCATTTTGTAGAAACTAACCTACAATTCAATTATATGAGAAGGCTATCCACAGATTCAACCTCTGTTTTGAAATGAGTTGCTTCCAGTGGCTGATAACTTTGAGTCTATGCCAGTTTTTTTTTTGGACCTTTTTAAAATTTTGCAATTTGAAATATTTGCATGTGCATCTGAATCTTGTTTGACGGAATATACCTGATGTGGACTATAGGTGGTAACTGACCTGGATGGAAATTTTCTAGTCCAAATTGGGAGTACAGGAGAGGAGGGTTTTCAAGATGGTAATTTTAGTGAGGCCACCTTCAATCGCCCACAGGTAAAGATTGCAGCTACTCCTCTATACTTGTCATCTGTCAAATATATAACTTCAACATCAAGGTATTTTCTTATGTTTTGAGCATCCCATGTTTCTTTGTAACTTTCATTCTTTGAACTCATTATTTGATGTATTTTGTTTATCTAGGGTCTGGCCTATAACCCAAAGAAAGACCTCCTGTATGTTGCGGATACTGAAAACCATGCTTTGAGGTAGTGGTGGTTCCAGAATTAACTGACAACGTTATATTTCTTAATATTACAAGTCATTCTCTTTTTCTTCTTCTTTTTGTATTTTTACTTCATGTTTTCATCATGTATATGGTTGGATTTGAAAGAAAACATAAAAAATATCATTTTTAAAGTAATTTGTAGCCAAGCTTTGCTAAGGCATTCCTTAGATTCCTTTTTCCCTATATATAATATATATTCATGAGAACTTGAAAAGAGTGCACATGTATAATAAAGGGCAACGGCATTGATTAGCGTCCATCCCTTTTCAATTGCGCCACTCTATTCCTTGTTTCCGTAAGATATAAAGGATTCACATTCACCTCTTGATTGGTATTTAATCACATTTTCTCCAACTTATGTAAATTGAAAAGTTTTAGGTTCTCTTTAGTTGATTAAACTTTTTACCTTTGCAGAGTGATTGATTTTGTTAATGAGATGGTGGAAACTCTTGCTGGAAACGGAACCAAAGGTTCTGACTACAAAGGCGGAGGAATAGGAACCACCCAGGCATGACGAGCATTCATTCAATTTTTGGAAACATGGTTGTTTGCATTTTTTAGATGAAACTGGTGCATGTGTTATGAAATGTCAATATGTTTATATGGGGTGGTGCATAGTATCATCATGATAGAGAATCAATTTTGCGTTGCAAAGTCATGGGATAAGTAACCTTTTGAAATGAAATTTCTTTTGATCTTTCAGCTCCTCAACTCTCCTTGGGATGTCTGCTTTGAGCCAGAGAATGAAATTGTTTACATTGCAATGGCTGGCCAGCATCAGATTTGGGAACATAATACATTAGACGGAGTTACAAAAGCTTTTAGTGGTGATGGTTATGAAAAAAACCTGAATGGTTCAAGGTAATTGTGGTAAAATTCCAAAGAAAAAGAGAACAAGAGTATGTGAGCTGTACTTATATAACATGTTTTCTCTCCGTAATCACTGCTTACTAGTTTCTTCGTGATATAGAAAAAATTGTTTATGAAAATTCATATACTGAGATATTTTTTTGATAATGTAGTACTCGTTCTGTCACTAATTACATGCATGCTTTCCTTTTGTGTAAATGTTTCTGTACAAATCTCATGCAGCTATAATTTAGATGGTCCATACTGCCCTTTTTAAGGATTAGAGATAAAAACTCGCTAACTCCCCCATACTATTGCCCTTTGTGCACACATTTAAAAGCGATATAAAATGGAACAAGTTGGTCAATGCTCGATTTTCTAAAGCGTGCCTGTTTAGCATGACATTCAATCTGGGAAGGAGTTAGTGATACTTATATTTCAGTGAGTTTTCTCCATGTGTAATAGCCTTTTCTCTTTTAAGTACTTGAAGAGAACTTGTTTGATAATAGCAACATTTTTTATAAGATATATCCTAAGGCAGAAATATGCATTTACACATTGCATACTAACGAACAAATTTCATTAGTGGTATAGTTTCTATGAAGATCGAGTTGCCGTACCACTTTAAAGATTTAGGGTATGCGTCTTTTGTAGAATAGGAGGTCAATTTTAATTACTCTCTCATTTCCAAGATATAAGGCCAATTTTGACTTTTTAAAGTCAATATAAGCTAATTTTATAATTGATGTGATTCATTTTTTAAGTAATAAAATTATATTTAAAGAGGCACCAAAGGAGTATTACCCATGTACAACCAGAGCTAAAAGTTATAGGCAAGTCTGTGCCACCAAGACTCAAATTACATCATGTCCCTAGGCTAAACTCCAATAAAAAATCAATAAAAGCGATTGTTGGACCTGGATACATCTCATTTGCCTAATGAAAAGCAGGTTAGACTAAGAATTTTTTATGCACAATAGGTCGCTCCTTAGCCTCAAAGCATCTACAATTCCGTTCCCTCCAAATTACCCACCAAAGGCAATGAGGAATTCCAATAAAGTAAGTAGAGAATCCTAGGTCTTTGGTATCCAAGTATGGTTGTAGGGTAGATTCCTTGCCTACGTAATACTTGGGTTTACTGTTGGAAGCAAAGCATAAATCTAAGGTTTTCTAGGATATATTGGAAGGTTTGAAAGGAGACTTGCAGAGTGGAATGGCAGTTATCTGTCAAAAGGTGGGAGAATTGTTTTGATCAAGAGTATTCTTGCGAGCCTTCTTACTTATTTCTTGTCCTTACTGCAGTTTCCCGAGTCATTTAGGAGGCGGTTGGAGAAACTTGTTCTAGATTTTTTGTGCAGGAGGCATGATGAGGGGGCAAATACCATTAAGTGAATGGAGAGAAAGTTTGTGCCCTCAAGGATTGAGGATTTAAGGTTGAAGGACTTTGGGTTATTTAATATAGCATTGTTGGGCAAATCATTATGGAGGTTCGTCTCAGAGGAGGATAATCTGTGAAAAAGGGTGGTCAAGTAGTTTTGGGGTGGAGCAGAGCATGGATCACAAATAAATCAAAACGCCCTTTGGGATGGCTTTTGGGAATGAAATTTTAGAGGTTGGGATGAGTTTGTGGGTTGCACCTTCTCTGTGGTAGGCGATGGGCACCTTATTCGGTTTTGGAAGGATGTCTGATGGGGGTCTGTGCCAAACTTGTTCTTGTTAGGTATTGGATCATTGACTGGATGCGATGATCACTGACTATACTTGGACACTGGGTGGTGAGATATTATGGAAACCTATTTGTTAGAAGATATGGTTTAGATATGCCATAATTGTAGTTTCCATAATCAGTGTGTACACATTACTGTAATTTAGGAATTACTATAACTGTAATTAGGATACATGTGTGTATATATCAACCTATGTAATAGAGAAAAATTACTTCAATGAAATAACTTATTCTCATTTTAACATGGTATCAAAACCTTGTTCCATTAGTTGAATCCTATCTCTCGCTGCTACTCATATTTTTCTTCAGAAACCTAGCAAGACCAGTTTGTATTGAGAAATTGAGGCCATATTAGGGCTTTACACTACCAGGCGACCACCACCAGAAAATCAGCTCCGAGACCCACTGCCCCACGCGCCTGTTGCCGTCGCCACGCGCCTCCTATCGGCGCGTGAGAACTTTCCGGCTACTCTTTGCCGACACAACTTCTTTCAGGATGGTTGATTCCCTCTTCTCTAGCCATCTGCAGTGGTCTTGGAGAGTTTGATTCAGGTTTACTCATTATTTCTCTGTCAGTAACATTCGTTTCTTACTGGGTTTTTTTTCTAAGCCTTTATCTGCACTCTTTGCCATATACATAAGCTTCCTTTACTGCTATTTGAAGTGGGCTAACATAAGAGTGGGTTCTAAAGTGTAGTACAATTAATTGCAGTACTTTAATTTTCTGGAATAACTCACTGCCATTTTTTTGAGCATGTAAATTATCCTTGTTGATATTTCCTTGGATATTCTTGTTGCTCCTATTACCTCACCATGGCATAATCTAGTTCCATTAATAGTGCTGGTACTATTGAAACACATAAAGGGTAGTTGATTAGAAATCATCATCTCAACTCTGCTTTGGTTCTTAGTCCATTTAAGTTGGATGAGAACAATTATCTAGCTTGGTCTCAAGCGTGCCGTATGTTTATTGAAGCTAACCGGATGCATCATTTCATCAATGATACAACAACCATGCCTACACAAGCAGGTGTGGCCCAAGAAGAATGAAAATATGATAACTCCATGGTGAAACCATAGATTTTTAACTCAATGAATTCCAGTATGAGGAGTAATTACTGTGAATTCATATGAATTCCAGTTCATATGGTGATATGTCTAAGACATATGATATCTGTAAAAATATCCGTGAGTTGAGTCAAGGGAAGAAGTCTGTGCACAGTATTTTGCAGAAATTAATGCACTTTGGCAGCAACCTGATCATTGTCGGGTTTTTTCGGCCAAATGTCTAGAAGATGTAGCTGCTAATCAAAAGTTTGTTAGTGAAGATAGAGTTGTGTATTTCTTGGCCGGTTTGAATATAAAATTTGATTAAGTTCGAGTACAGTTGATTGGTCAGACACTTTTTCCATCACTGCGAGAGGCTCATACTAAAGTCCATCAAGAGGAAAGTAGGCGTCGGGTGATGGTTCTAAATTATGTTGACCGGTCAGCCATGGTTGTTTCGTATCTTAAGTTTGGCTCCACCATTCAGTCTCTTGTTGAGAAGGAATCTCGCGAATGTGATTACTGTGGGGGAAAGAACCATACCAAAGATCGCTGTTTTAAGCGACGTCCTAAAAGACGAGGAGGTTAGTTTAGTAGCAGTCGTGGACTTTGATCTCAGGCCTATGTGACTACTACAACATTTTCTATTGATGCCTCCAGTGCCTTAGACACTACTACTGCACTTACCCCTGAGGAAATCTTAGCTTTTCGAAAATTTTATTCTAAATCTACTTCTTCTCATTATGCCCAGTCAAGTATACATTCTTGTGCTTTTAATTTTTCATCAACTTGCCCTAATTGGATCATTGACACAAGTGCTTCTGAGCATATGACCGGATCCTCCACCTTCTTTACTTCATACACGCCTTGCTCTGGAAAGACAAGGTTCGAGTAGCTGATAGTTCCTTTTTTTTCTATCTCTGGGAGTGGTTCTGTAGTTTGTACTCTTTCATTGACATTATCATCTGTTCTTCATATTCCTTCATTTACTATAAATTTATTATCTGTACAACGTCTTTCTGAATCCTTACACTGTTCAGTAACCTTTTTCCCAACTCATTGTGTTTTTCAAGACTTGGTGACGGGGCAAAAGATTGACAGTGGTAGTGTAGTTGGTGGTCTTTATTATTTAGATGTTCCATCGCCTAACACGTTCTCTACTTAGGCTCTTCACTCTACTTCTGACTGACTTCTCTCTATCAATGGCATCGACGTTTGGGACATCCCTCTTTTTCTATATTAGAGTCTTTATTTTCATCTTTAGTTAAGCAATGTAATAAAACTCAGTTTTTGTGTGAACCATGTGAATTGGAGAAACACAAACGTTCTATTTATTCTGCTATTAACAGTCGACATTCTGAATCTTTTGCTATTATACATATTGATGTGTGGGGACCCTCTCGAGTTGTTTCCCGTTCTGATTTTTATAGATGGTTTGTTAGCTTTATTGATTGTCATTCTCGTGTCACTTGAATTTATCTTCTTCGTTCCAAAAATGAGGTGTTTGATTGTTTTCAGGAATTTTATAAAATGATTTAAACCCAATTTGAAGCTAAAGTCAAAATTCTCCATAGTAATAATGGTCATGAATATAGTAGTAATAATGCTTTTGCATCTTATCTTTCTCAGCATGACATCATTCTTCAAACAACCTGTGTCAAAACTCTAAAACAAAATGGAGTAGCGGAAAAGAAAAATCGACACTTACTAGAGGTAGCCCGCACTCTTATGTTCACTATGAACACCCTTAAATTTCTATGTGGAGATGTTGTTTTGACTGCTGCATTTCTGATAAACCGACTCCCTTCTAGAATTCTTGGGAACAAAATTCCAATCTCTTTTTTCCAACACACGACAAGTCCTCTTTCGCCTCGAATTTTTGGTTGTGTATGCTATGTTCATGATAAATCTCCCACCCGGGGTAAATTAGATCTCAAGTCTCTTAAGTGTGTTATCATTGGTTATTCTCCAACCCAAAAAGGTTATAAGTGTTATCATCCTCCTTCACACAAAGTATTTGTCACTCGGGATGTAACTTTCTGGGAATTAGAACTTTTTTATTCTTCTTTCACCTTCTCCTCAGGGGGAGGATGTTATTGATGAGGAGAATCTTCTTCCTGAGGCTGGTATTACAAGTTCTACTATACCATCTTATCCTATAAATTCTTCTCCTGTTCCTGTTGTTGTTTCTGATAATTCTACACAGGGGGTTACAGTTACAAGAGTCATGCTAGACAGAATGAGCCTGAGTTGAAGACCTATGTTCGAAAAGGCAAGAATAAAGTCACCGTTTCTGCACCACTACACCAACCCTACTCAGAACCTAGTCTTGATAATGCTAATGGTGAGAATCCTAATCCTTCTTGTTCTTTTGATGATACTGACATTACTATTGCTCTTAGAAAAGGGGTTAGATCTTATACTCAACATCCTATCTCTATTAAATTATCTGCATCCTACCACTCATTTGTTTCTTCCTTGTCTTCAATATCTGTTCCTCAGGGGAGGAGAGAAACAATTAGTGATGAGAATTAGAAACGGGCTATGATTGAGGAGATGAATGCTCTGAAAAAGAATGATATATGAGAACTAATTACTCTTCCTTACGAAAAAAAATCAGTTGGTTGCAAATGGGTATATATAGTCAAACAGAAGCCAGATGAGACAGTTTAGAGACTCAAAGCCAAACTAGTTGCAAAAGGGAATACTCATACTCCATCTCATGGAATTGATTACCAGGAGACATTTGCTCCTGTGGAGAATATGAACTCTGTTCGTACCATAATCACATGTGCAGCAAACTTCGGCTGGGATATTTAGCAATTGGAAATGTGTTTCTTCATGGTGACTTGGAGGAGGAAGTATACATGGAAATACCCTCTGATTTTGCTTCATCTGTCAGCAAGGGTAAGGTTTGTAAACTGCGAAAGGCTTTGTATGGTTTGAAGTAATTTTTTAGATCCTGGTTTGGTAGATTTCACAAAGCAATGATAAGATTTGGGTACAAACAGAGTCGAGCAGATCATACTCTATTTGTCAAACAGATAAAAAGTAAGACTACCATTTTTATTGTTTATGTTGATGACATTGTGGTGACGGGATAATATAGAAGAGAGAGTTAATCTCAAAGCGAGTCCTGCCAAAGAGTTTGAGATCAAAGATCTTGGTCCTTTGAAATATTTCTTTGGTATTGAAGTTGTGAGATCTTTCAGTGGGATTTTTCTATCTCAAGGGAAGTATGCCCTTGATCTTTTAACAAAAACTGGTATGTTGGGATGTAAGCCTGCTGATTCTCCTATTAAGTTAATCATCATCTAGTAGGTGGCACATGACCTACGGTTGATAGAGAAAGATATCAACGTTTGGTGGGACGATTGATATCCCTTTCTCATACTAGACCTGATATATCTTATGATGTGGGAATAGTGAGTCAGTATATGCATGATCCTCGACATTGTCACATGAAAACCTTTTACAGAGTTCTGAGGTATCTCAAGTCAAGTTTGCTCCTGGAAAAGGTTTATTATTCGCATCACATGGTCATATGAGAGTTGAAGTTTTTTTCGACTCAGATTGGGCTAGCTCTATAGAGGATCGATGTTCTACATCAGGTTACTGTTGATTTGTTGGAGGTAATCTTGTTACTTGGCGTAATAAGAAACAGTCCGTGGTGGCAAAATCCAGTGTTGAGGCTGAATATTGAGCTATCGCCTTGGGTATATGTCAACTAATGTGGCTTCGAACCTTCCTAGAAGATTTGAGTGTTACAACTAAAAGGCCTGTGCAGTTATTTTGTGATAATAAAGCAGCCATTAGTATTGCGAACGACCCAGTACAACATATATAACGAAGCACATTGAGATTGACAGACACAAAGAAAAGTTAACTAGTGGTCTTATTTGCTTATCTTTTGTCAAAGCAGAATATTAGCTTGCTGATATTTTGACTAAGGTCTTAGTAGTAAGATGTTTCATCCATTATGTTTCAAGTTGGGTATGCGATACATCTATACACTAATTTGAGGGGGAGTGTTAGAAGATACACTATAGATATGTCATAATTGTAGCTCCATAATCAGTGTGTACACATTACTGTAATTTAGGAATTACCATAACTGTAATTAGAATACTTGTGTATATATATCAACCTATGTAATAGAGAGAAATTATTTTAATGAAATAACTTATTCTCAGTTTCAACACTATTCATAGGAGGCAACTTCAAGATTGGGAGTTGGTGTTTTTTTTTGTTGTTGTAGGAGAGTTCAATTAGTTGAATTATGGCGAGGAGTCTTTGCGTTGGGTTTACTATTAAATCTTATTACAAGAGCTTCAAAGGTCAGGCCTCAATTTTCCCGTTAAGTATTTGGAAAAGGCCCAACTATTAAATCTTATTACAAGAGCTTCAAAGGTCAGGCCTCAATTTTCCCGTGGTTAAGTATTTGGAAAAGGTGGTTGGGGAACCCCATAATTGGACCTTCAATTTTTTTTTTCGGGTTGTGGTTGTTTCTATGGCGAAGATGGTGGATATGACAACTAAAGTGGTGGTGGAGTTGGCGATTAGAGCGAGGTGGATTTGCAGGGGTGTGGTGTTTGAGTTGGTGGCTGTCGAGTTTTTGGCAGATGGGGGTGGTGATAGATATTGGGAATTGTCGAGTTGGATTTGTGGGTGGTGGTGGTGGTGGTTGCGGTTGGTTGTTATTATGTCTTGCACAGTTTTACTTGTGGGGATTTAGGAGGGAAGATTTATTATATGTTATAGTTATGTTACCATTATTTAACTCTCTTGGAAGCAATCTGAGTTTGGTTGTGCTATTTTAGATCAATGGCAGATGCATACATACATATATATTGGTAAGTTCCTCATATCTCATAAACTCTGACTAAAGCCTATGTTGTCTTGAGGGATCTAAACTTTCAATGGGACTTGCAGCTTGTACCTTCGATTTTGTATCTTTTTACTGTATATTTTTTATTTATGCTTGGTTTCTGATGTGGGTAAAAATATCCACATAGAGGACAACAACTCCACGTATACGCCACCCGAAGGCCCTGTCTACTAGAGGGGTACTATGGTCCCTTGGCAGGAGACAGAAACCCTAACCGCCTTGGATACCTAGAGGATTCTAGATAACTTAGGATCTTATGCGGACTCTACCAAGTAACATACTCCTCCTGATTGAGTACTATTGGGGGATACAATCCTAACTTGACTCAACTATGAATCTCCTTCCTTGGAGGGTACTCCACTGGGGGAGACGTCCCTATAAATACCCCCTCGGTTCACCCATCAAGGTACGCACAATTTTAGCTTCTATATAGCTATTATTTGCTTCCCTCTATATCCGAGTTCTATTAGGTATCGGAGGTCCGCCCAGAGATAACGCAGGCCTTTTAGGCGTTTTGCTAACTTTCTCAGGTATGGTTGTCCTTATTCAAAGATCTCCAATGCAACTAGAACAATAACCATACTTACGAAAAATCATCTCTCAAGATGCCTCTAAAGAAGACCGCCAATAAGGTTACGGGTACTCATCCCAAACAGCCCGGTGGACTTGAAGCCACCAACCCTACTACTTATTCCCACCCAGTTCCAAAGAAGGGATCTCCACCAGATCCATTTCCAGGAGCCATAACTCACCACCAGGCTTCTCCAAGAGCCACGACTCACAATCAGGTGCCTCCAGGAGCGACGAGCAAAGTACTTTGTCAAACTAAGTCCCTTCTGAGATGGAGTTCAATGTGAACGATCCAACTTCTATTAAGGCTAAGATTGAGATATCCTTGAGAAGAAGCTCGTTGATATGATGGTCGCAAAGGCACAAATAAAGTTGGTCAAGGACAAGGAGGCAGGTTCCAAAGCCAATTCTGGGCAAAAGTCCAAGACAATAGCATTAGTGGTGACTCCTCTCCCCATAAGGAAAGACAACACCCCCAAGGGCATCGGGAGGGGGCAACCTTTGGTCAAAGTTCAAGGTCCACAGGGGTCGTCGTTTGAGTCGAAGTAGGGGGAACAGGAGTAAAAGCAATTAGTGATGAGTACTAAGGATAACTAAGGATCCTATGTGGACTCTACCAAGTAACATACTCCTGATTGAGTACTACTGGGGATATAATCGTAGGTTGACTGAACTACTAAATCTCCTTTCTTGGAGGGTACTCCACCAGGGGGACGTCCCTATAAATATTCCCCTCAGTTCACCCATCAAGGTACGCACAATTTTAGCTTCTACATAGCTATTATTTGCTTTTCTCTATATCTGAGTTCTAACTTAGGCATCGAAGGGTCAACCCATGGACCCTGCGAGCCTTTTAGGTGTTTTGCTAACTTTTTCAGGTGAAGTTTTCCCTACTCGAAGATCTCCAACACAGCTAGTTGGGTTCTACAGTTTTTGGCTGCATCAGTTTCCTTTAAAAGCAAGGGGAGAATACAATCAACATATTTTGTTAGATTTATATAGATAATATCCGTACTCACTATATGCACTTATAACAAGAAAATCTTAATAGATTCTTGATTGTTCGCTTACAGTTCATCTAGTTTTCTGCAACGAGACTAAACTGTTGCTCGTGTTGTTTTTCTAATTGCATGTTCAAATGCCACTCTTGCTAAGTTTAGATTAATTTTTAATTTTGTTGAGGCAGCTCTACAAGCACATCATTTGCCCAACCTTCCGGAATCTCATTGTCGCCTGGTACTATATTGGAATAATTGATAGTTTTCATATCTTTCAGTCCTTTGCAAGTTCTGTGTGACCTCAGCAATGCCATGAGTATCTCTTTGTAATGCTTTCATAGATTTGAAGGAGGCATATATCGCTGATAGTGAGAGTAGCTCCATTCGAGCACTTGATCTGAAAACGGGAGGGTCAAAATTATTAGCTGGAGGTGATCCAGTTTTCTCAGACAATTTGTTTCGGGTATTTCTTTCCCATTCAAAACATGTGACTCATCTTTAAAGTAGTTTTCTGTCTTTGCTCATGAATTTGAAAAGCCATGCTTAGTATGTTATATATTAATATATTAATCTATATTCCGGTTGACACATGTTTAACTTAGATTAAGTTTTGCAGTTTGGAGATCATGACGGAATAGGCTCCGAAGTGCTGCTTCAACATCCCCTGGGTGTACTATGTGGAAATGATGGTCAAATTTATTTTGCAGATTCTTATAATCACAAGGTACTTTCTGATTTCAATTTGAAGCAACTGTTTAAACATGCTCCGTTCGCCTATAAGGACATAGTCTTTGCCAGTACCTTCACCCTAAAAAAATTTGTGGTGGTTTCAGTTGTCTATCCTCTCCTTTTAAGCTTCTGGTTATACTCTTAATGTAGCTTATAGAGTTACATTTTAACGAATGAACAATGTTGCACGAGAAACATGACAATTTGAACTTCGTATTTTCTTAATAGCTGCTTGACTTTGATCATGACCATCCATCAAAGCATACTTTAGTGGCCCCCTCCACAAAATAGTGTCCCATTTGCCACAAAAAAAAGCTCCATAGAAAGAGTTAATTTTTGTCTAGTACATGTTAAAGTTAATGTGAGAGGCTATTTTGTAAATCATCAGCATACAAAATCCATTGGTTTTATAATAACAAGAGAACAGTGGAGGGGAAGATTTTGTTGAAAAATATCTGTGAATCGATGCAAGGTATATATAATTACTAAGCATCATTCTGTTTCATTATGTTGGTGTTTGCTTCTGTTTGGTGCAAATTGCACTTATTGTAATTTACACCTTTCTGTTTCTGCTTTAGGATGAACCTTAGTTTGTCTCCCCATAATGGAGTTATCGCATTTGAACGGGGATACTAAAGAATTATATGGTTTTATGTGTGTGTGTGGGTGGGTGTGTCTATTAGTCTCATTCTTTAACTAGTTAATCTTTTGTAACGACTGGTGATTCAGAACAAATAAACTTGCTTCCGGAATTCATTATAACTGTATCCAATGGCTAAAGTTGGGATGGAATGCTGAAGTTTGTAGCCAAATTTCAGATCAAGAAGTTGGATCCAGCTAGTAGATACGTGAGTACGTTAGCAGGCCTTGGCAAAGCTGGTTTCAAGGATGGAGCAGCCCTAGAAGCTCAGGTAAAATCACATACTCTGTTCTCTTAGCTGCATTATTCTGCAATTGTCTTGTTTTTTCCGTCTGCATGAAGTCAAAAAAATTTAAAGTATTGTTTTTCGGAATTTATCTGCGTGCGCCTATCAACAAGAGCAAAGGGACAGACTATCATTTTCCAGACTATGCAAAATGTTCTTTCTTCTGTAAGATTGTTAAACATTTGAATGAGATTCAGAATTTACCATGAAGTGTGGAAGCATGATGGTAGGTTAAAAGAGACATAGGCCGACACCGGATGCAAAATGTTTGTATGCATGTCATTATTCATGGTGTTGGAAATTAATTAGTTTGCCAAATAAATATTTTTTAACTGTCAACCGTGGTCAACTCATGATAATGTTTCTAGGAGAAACAGAATCTCTCTCATGAGTTTATCATTTAAAGTGTGAAAAAATTAGTTGATTGTTAAATATAGAATGAACGTGAAACTTGATTGGTTTTTAGTGTCATTTACCCTGCTGAAAAACTTAAACCTGTTAATAAAATCTGAAAGTGTTTTTTCATGTTTTTCCAAAATTTGATTACGTGGATCAAATCTGCAAATCCAAAATCCAAAGTTCAATTTATGCTTTAAACAAGCAATTATCAGATTCAGGAAAGTGTATCCAAACAGCCTCATAGATTTGGGACCAATTCTACTTCGAGAAATACTCTTTTAAGTATTTATTCACCTATATGTTTTCATTCTACTGTTTATTTTATGCTATTGTATTTAGATGCCACCTCTCATACTGACACGATTGGCTATGCAGCTTTCAGAGCCATCAGGAATTGTTGAAGCAGGAAATGGTAGCGCACATTTCTAATATTTTCCATTTGATGCATGAGAAGATGCTTTTATCAGACTTAGATAATGTATTTATGTAACTCATTTATATGAACTATCTTGTTTTAAATAGTGTGTGAACTGATGTTTCTGCCTAAAGTAAATCTATGGGCTAATTTAATTATTTAGTTTAAGTTCTGAGTTTTACAAGAATCCTTGTTTTAGTAGGATTTAAATTTCCTCATCTTTTAGGGTTTCTCTTTTATATATATATATATATATATATATATATATATATATATATAATTGGGCATAATATAATGGTAATTATTGGAAATCCCCTACTCTCCCTTCTCTTTGCTTATTTTCCTTCAATAGCCTAAATCGGTTCTTTAGCTTACACTTGCATCTATTTTATCGTAGACGTTATTTTCTTCTTAAGCACATCTAGCTTTTCACGATCTCGATCGTGTGAACTACCAAGATCTAGTAGAGATTACTAAATCATCATGCAGTAAATGAAGTACAAAATCATGCACTACACACACAACAGAAAATTGATATAATTCCTTGATGTCATGCAGGGAAACTTTTCATAGCTGATACAAACAACAGTTTAATAAGATATCTGAACCTGAATAAGCAGGAGGCTGAACTTCTCACTCTAGAGTTAAAAGGAGTTCATCCCCCTGCACTAAAATCAAGGTCTTTGAAGCGTCTTAGAAGGCGATCTGCAGTTGATACAGAGACCAGTAAAGTTGATGGTGGTTCATCTAATGAGGGTAACTTGTATCTTAAAATATCAGTACCTGAAGGGTATCATTTCTCCAAGGTTCTCTCTCTCTCTCATGGTTTCTCTCCCTTTCTTCCACCATTCTTACTACCATATTATATCCGTTAGGCTTTCAGCATTTCACTTGTGCATTCATAAACTCTGGTTTCCAATACACACTGTAATTCTAAATGTAGGAAGCACGCAGCAAGTACAGTGTAGAGATTGAGCCAGAAGATGCAGCAATTATTGACCCCTTAGATGGAAATCTCAACGCAGAAGGAACTGCCATGCTTCATTTTAAAAGATCCTCCCCTTCAGCTTCCACCGGGAAAATTAACTGCAAGGTATGCTTTCTTTGTTTTTAAAGTTCTTTCAAGTTACATATCCTACTACATGAAATATTGCACTCTCCTACTTTTTTAATGAACCACCAATACACCCTACAAAAGCTTTGCATTGCACCAATGTGCTTTCTAAAATAGATGTTGGAGCGATTGGCCAAATATTACATGTAGGCTGGAAATGGTGACCTTTTCATCCAAGAGGCTTATTTATTTGTAAACCCTAAACCCTTAACCTTGAACCTTAACTATGTTACCGGGACATTCCCTTCCACTGCTCAGTCTATGACCCATTATCCCTTTTGCTCGACTTCAGCATTATTATAGGCTTAATCCCAATAATAGACTTTGACAGAAAATTTTTACTGGGGAACCCTATTGATCAATGGTAATCAGTGTTAGCACTTATCCCTTCATTTATGTAGTTTCTAGCTGCCATTAACTGTGACAGTCGGATGCAACACTTCAATCCATCAAGGAAGATGATAGATTCGCTACTGGTGCTTCCAAACCCCATTTTTCAATCTAATTGGTATAGACTACAAGTGCATAACCATGACTAAATAACATGAAGTAAGGTTGACTATTAATAATTGGTAATGTCACATTTCACTTGAGTGTGTTCCGACTTCCGTGTAATATTAAAAGGCACCAGTATTTTCTGGTTTCGCAATAGTGTAAGAGAAAGGAAGAGAGATTACGAGTGATTAAAGCAAAACATAACTTCAGATCGATTCCACAACTGGAATTTAATAATTTAAGCCATTAACCGATTTGGTATCTTTGGCATGTTCTGCAGGTATACTACTGCAAGGAAGATGAGGTTTGTTTGTATCAGTCTCTGACTTTTGAAGTCCTATTCCAAGAGGTTATTCCGAACTCTACCACCCCAGAAGAGATTACACTTCCTTATGTGGTGAAGCCAAAAACTTCCACAGACAGCTTGCAGCTTTCAGGTGTTCGCTGACTTGATACATGTGAATAGTATGTAAGCCTTCCTGTTCAAATAATATTTTCCATAGTTGTGTCTATATAATAAGATTTACAATGGGATGCGGGCAGTTACTTACAAGTGATGGAGGAAATAAGTGTCTAGATATACCATTCAAATATATGTAAATTTTTGTCACGGCGTGCTTTTCTTTTTATTCTTTTATCTGTTCTAGTACAAAGGACGAGCATCTGACAAGTTTCAGTTAGTACTCAAATTGCCAATATAGTTTAAATTTACCTCTAGGCATAATGTCTGTAAAACATTTTATCTATTAAAATCATGCAATATCAGTGTTAATTCTCCTTCTCCTTTTTTTTTTTTTTTTTTTCCTTTCTCTTTTTGTTAATTTTGACTCGCAAGTCGCAAATATAGAGACAGTAGGTGTATCTATATCTGTGATATAGTAGGTGTATGAATTCTAGTGTTATTAGATCTTTGGCTGTGGATCTGCATACATATTGACTTGAACTATACATGAAAAACCAAATATATATTCAATCAAGGGGGCAGGAAGTAGGTTGTCCTATACTTCACCAGCAAGTTTGGAATAAACTTAACTGCTGAGAGAACATGGACTTGGTATTAATTTAGTGCCACATGGTAGATCCTTATCATTGCTAATTGAGAGAGATGTGATTGTGATGTGCACATGCTTGATAGGGTTTATAAATAATGGCTGCTATTGTGCCTGTATTAAAGGGGCCGGCAGGCAGGCGGCAAAGCTATTTGCATTAGTTGTAATTATTATAATCATCATCGTCATTGTTATTCTCATTGATTTTGCGCTAAGCAAGGGTTGGATTTGTAATTAAGGAACACATTAGGTCAATTATTTGGAACATATATAATATGTTCTTGTGTAATGATGCAGAGGACCAGGTTAGTTCCCTACATACCAGGCAAAGAATATGTGTATACAAAGGCTATCTATCTGTAAGCAAGCTCTGATCAATTAACTATATGTTTGATCAATTCAAGATTTAAATAAGCATTAAGATATTATTTGTTGACAGCGTAAAACGCGTTTAGTTCCACCATTTCCATGTTTATCTTATCCTCACCTCAACAAATAAGGGTGTAAATGAACCGTGTCGAGCCGAGTATTGAGTTGTTTAGATTTGGTTCACAAAATTTATCGAATATAAAATAAGGTTTGATTGAGGCTCGTTTAGCTATCGAGTCGTGCATAATCTCGAATTGAGCTCGATTAGTTTGAATTTTTCGAACGAATATGATCCGAGTATCAATAAAAAATTGCGATTTGAGGAGGTTCGAGTAATTTATCGAACTTTAAAATTTGCTCATATTTGAATCATTTATATTCCGAGTCGAGCGAGTACGAATCGAGGCCGAACTGTTTGCTCATTTTACAGCCTTATCAACAAATTTGTCTGACCATAAATTGCAAAGCACAAAGAAGAGTGAGTTTTTACTTGCCTTCCCTACTTCTTTCCTTGGTAGGGCTTAGCATGGCAGCATACCTAGTAATTTCGTGGTTAATTATAGTAGAACTTATGTGCAAACCCATAGATAGGAACTTTCTTTCAACTCAAACCGGGAGGCTGAATTTGGTTTTTAACATATTTTCATGTGTTCTGATGTTTTCTAATGGTTCGAGTCACATCAATGTAGCGTGGTTGTAATGTAATGACTCGTGACATTAATGGTCCAATTATATTATAAGAATGACTCGAAGGTGACGTTCTTCCTTCTTGTTTGGTTGGTTGGTCAAATTATTATTAAGTTATAGTAAATAGTTAGAGATTATGCACTCTTTTCTCATTCCATGTCTTGGAACCCCTTGATTTTCATCCTTGTGCCAAAACCCCTTCCACTTTGTAATCAAAAGTTAGTATAACCTGCTTTTCATAAAAGTAAGAAATAAACTTAACAATTTGACTATGAAACACACCGATTTAAAAGAGTACATCCTAACATAAACATTTCAAACCGCCCCATAATCTTTAATTGAGGTGAAAAAGTTATCAAGAACATGGGTTAGTTGAAAATGCAAACAATTTCATTCTCTCCTCTCTCTCTCTCTCTCTCTATATATATATACAGTCCGGATCTTAAGCTGACCCAAGTAAAAGCTCACCCAACTCACCCTCCTTTAGCGACGGTCCGAGTGACGATTTGGTCCGTCGCTATATATACAACTGTCGTCTTAGCTTTTAGCGACGGACAACATATAGACGACAGTTGTATATATAGCGACGGACGAACCGTCGTCCGGTCCGTCGCTAAAGAGGGGTGAGCTTTTAGTTGGATGAGCTTAAGATCTTTATCGTGTATATATATATATATATTTGGTGTAAGATGGTCAAAAACTAGAAAAATCAAAAATCCAAGGATGGCGATATTTTCTACTAAACTCAAAAGTTTGTTCAAAGAATTGTAATTCAATTGAACTCAACCAGCTTTTGATTTTTATCAGAAAATATTATTATCCTTGTCTTTTCCTCTCTCTATGTATGTAGTGTATCTATATAAAAGTATGTGTTTGCAATTCATTTATCTAAAGTAGTTTTTTTTCCCGTTTTAAATCTGTTGAATTTGTTGGTTTTTATTACGTGCGAATTACAATTTAAAGGAAACGAATGACTATTCAAAGTTGCATTACATGAGTTCCTTGAAGATAAGAACAAGAAGTTTTCATTCCATGAATACTTGTAGGGGATAAGCTTGTGAAGATTAAGAACTCGTAAAACTGTACAAGTTCCATTTGATTCTATTCACTCTTATATTTACTAATAAAGGGCAGTTTTGTCCATAAAAAAGTAAAACAATTAAATTGTCCGGTGCGCCTAATTTTACCCATGCTAATCATCAATTACGTTTATTTAGTTATTCATAGTTGATTTTGAGTACGCAAGTATGTTTTTTTATCAAATCAAATTTGATCCATGATTTGACTCATTTAAAATAGTGATCCAACGGATCAAATTCTCACAAATCAGGGAATAAATGAACGGGAGCTTAAACAAATCAAAACAAGATTAAGATTTGGCTCATTGATCGTCCTAGCAGCTGAAACTGTTTGACATATAATTTCAACGAAAATAAGCTTCCTTAATCCAAAAGGAAAAGAAAAATAACTAACAACCAACTATAACGTACCAACCGTATGTGACAAATGAGGCAAATTGATGGTCTGCCTACGAAATTATTAATTCAGAAGAGTAATCAATCCTAATTATTGAATAAATGAAAAGGAGGACAGTGTTTATTAAGATAAGCTTGACCTAAATCATTAGTTTTTGAAAATTAATGTTGGTGGGCACTAACATCAAATTAATTAAAACTAGACGGATGATTTTGTCTTTGTTCAATAAATCAATCACGGGTCTGCCTCTGATGTGAAGTTTTATCTTCTTAATCTATTCATCAACTTGATTAATATATTAATTAACACTCATTTTCAACACCTTAGTTGCTTAATTAAGAATGCAATAAACAAATGTGCTTGGGGAGATCGATGTTTATCCTTAATTTGCCCATAAAATCTACTCTGGAGTAAATCCCAATTCCTGTCAGGGATAAGTATAACATAAAGTAAAGGAACAAAACTGCACTGATTAATTGCGAATATCTTAAAATCATTAGTACATCTCCTTTTCTGACTTGGATAACTTTAAAAACTTATGCATGCATGTTGCTATAATAGAGCAATAAGAATTTTTTTTATTTTGAAATAGAGTGAATATATACTTGTATATACAAATTGATTTAAATGGATTTGGGTCCCCTCCATTACACTTTTTCTTCAATTCTATCCAATACAATACACCGTATTTTTATAGTTGTGAATAGTATGATTGAAATCGATATCGATCAACTAATTTATTATATTGAATAGCATAATTGGTTCAAAATGAAAGTATCCGACACTTTTTCACCATTTGATGAACATGTGTTTTTATCAATGGATGAAAATTCTTTTAGACTTTTACCGGTGAAAATATTTTTTATGATTCTAAATTTTTTTAGGGATCGATCTTAATAACATCAACTATCTATTAACATATGTTGATCATTACTAACAAAATTACTAAGATCAAATAGTTGGTGTATTGGATGGAATTAGAAGAAATACACGTGTAATGGAGATGAGCCAAATCCGATTTAAATAGTATCAATATTACAATTATAAAAGTCATTGAAACTATTTGAGAGAAATAGGAAGGTTATCTTCTTCTCTTGTTTGTCGAAACTCAAAAACAATAGCAATGTCTCCGCAGAAAAATAAATAAAAACTATTGAACAAGTCTTTGCATACTAACTATTTACAAATAAATTCACAGTTAGTAAAGGACAATTAAATTTTGTATTACAACAATACTGAAAAATTAATCTAGTTACCTTCCACTGATTATTAATTTATTTACAAGTTATATTAGGTTGCCAATTGATTTACTCTTCCTCATTTTTGTGAGAGAGGAACAAGTTTGTCAATGGGGTCAATTGTTGATAACTTTAGAGCATGTGATTGAAAGCTTTATTTTTCGGTGGGGGTGGGGGTGGGGGTGGGGGTGGGGGTGGGGTGGACCCTAAGCTTGGTCTAAGATAGTGGGACAGGACAGGATCACTAGCTCATTTATTAATTAATTAATTAATTATTTTTTGTTTTGTAAATATTTCTGACCTTGAAACATGTCTCACACAAGGAGGCAAACTACTGTCGCCCCCCACTGCCTGGTGATGAGAGATCATCTGTGTTTTTGGCATGATTTCATTTTATCTCTTTTTTATATTTTAATTAATCTACTTTTATTTAACATGCAAAAGCACAAGCACAAGCAGAAGAAGCAGAAGCAGATGCATGCATGTCAAAAAGATGAACTTTAATCATGCACGTCTCTTTCCAGAAAAACATTTTCCCAATTTTAACGTTTGAATGTTTAGTAGTACGTACAAAACATTTTGCTTCCCTCAATTAACTTGGATAAATATTGTGTTAATTTCTGTTTATTCCTAATATTTCTTCGTCTACGTACTAGCTTAATTTATAGAGTGTTTAGTCCGTTCAAAGACACTTGAGATCATATAAAATCATATTATTTTAAATATAACGTATTTAACTTATAAACGTATCGTTTGGAGCTTAAATTATTGCAGAGTTTCAAGTTCAAATTATGTACGCCCTGCATCATTTTCTAGCGTGGTGGCCAAATTCACAAAATGGTACCCACACAAACTCTAAAAATATAATTCTGGTAATTAAGAGAACATATAATAGATTATTTTTATATTTCAACCAGTTTTAACTTGCATAATTCAGACGCCAAATAATAATATATGTAACATCTGTTCTGTACCAATTAGGAATAAGTCAATTAATCTAAAGATTCATGAACAATTCCTTTTTTGTGTAAAAGAATAATGTCAAGAGTAAAAGAGGGTGGAATACATTAATTTGGAGTGGGGCATATATACCCAAAAAGCAAAGGCACATGCAATATACCATAGAAAAATGGCAGACGGACAAAGGAACAGGAGGAAAATAGACAAAAGTAGTGATATGATGGTACAACAAATATTCAAAAGGAATATATAGAAAATGGAATAATCTCTTGATCAGTAGTAAAAGGAAGAAGAAAAGGAGGGATCAAAAGAAAAAGTGAGAGGCTGCATGCATTGGTAGGCAATGTGGATCAAGCCTCTCCACACCCAAACAAAGTTATGTCTGTCCAAAAACCCTCCTATATTAATAATAAACAAAGAACAAATGCTATAATTGATAGAAAGTCCCATGAAAACTACCACATGACCACATGCATGCTCTCTCTAAATATACATTTAGGTCTGACAGAATATGGTTATGGGTTAATTTTGATTTACACAGTTTGGTTATGGTTTTATTTAAGAACTAAAACCATATTAACTATTTTTAATATGGATTGTATGGGTTGAAATCATATAATTATAGTTCAAATATAGGATCAACTCATATTTTAAATTTCAAACTTACCATATTTATAATTCCAATTAAATAAATTATTAAATTAAAATTATTATTAGATATATCATGTATACATAATCACTAAGCATTTTATGATGTTTTGACTTTTTAACAGAACTTTTGAAAAATGAAATTGTGATCCGTCACAATTAAATTAACTAAGTAGTAATATGATAAAAAAAATTATTAATATAAATGATAAAATGCTAAAAAAATTATACTATTAAATTTTAAATTGAAATTATAATACCCTTCCATATTTAAATAATTTCTCTCCATCTTAATTTTTTCAATTAAAAGTGAGAATTAACTGTTTCATCATATATAAATGCTAACAAAATTTATAATACTATATCTCAATATACACCATAGTTTCAGAATATTGATATTACCAGTTATATTTTAGAGCAAATATATAATTTAATACATTATTATGCCGAAAGTATTACCTTATCAAATATAAAGTGCGATTTTTATTAATTGGTACTCCATCCGTCCCTTAATATATGTCGTTTTAGATGATTTTATTTTTTCTA
Organism: Panax stipuleanatus; assembly: GCA_020205555.1. Lineage (NCBI taxonomy): Eukaryota > Viridiplantae > Streptophyta > Magnoliopsida > Apiales > Araliaceae > Panax > Panax stipuleanatus. The sequence continues at coordinate 133,435,786 of CM035116.1, forward strand.
ATTACTTGTCATTTTATATAATATAGGATAATTAGCTAACAATCTTTCCAAAATTACTCCTCATGAAAAAATGTTACAGATGAGAGAGTATGAGATAAGTATGGTAATTATGAAAATTTAAGAGTATTATAGACAATTGATATTATATTTATACTATAGAATAATTTTCTTATTTTTTGTGCACAACTTTAAAACGACATATATTAAGGGATGGAGAGAGTATTTAGTAACTTTTATGTATATTAATAATTACTTATCGACCAGTTTGATATATTAATTTTATTATGTTTCTTTTAAAGTGCTTAAAAATATATTTTAATTATAAAAATAAATTATATCAAAGCGCGTGGTATGAAGAAAAAAAAAAGTTAACATGAAAAGTATTACTCCCTTCATCTTGTACGTAATAAGAGTTTATTTCATAGTTAAATTTTATTTTTTAAAAATGTTTTACTTTAGCAAACTTAATGGCCGAAATTTCATGTTATTATCATGTGTTTTAAGAAGATTTGGATTTGGAATGAAAAATGGGTTGAAAAATAGTTAATTCGTTTGAGTCTATATTTTTTATTAGAAATATGAGTTCAAATTTTATCCAACTTAAATAAATAAAAATAGTATTTAACCAACTCATTTGGTTACAGTTAATATGAATTGACCCAATAGTTAATCAACTATATTGTCAGGTCTATATACATGCATATATTTGTTATATATCAAAAATGAACATACTATATCTATTGTTTAATATAGGAACTAATAAGACTAGAGATTAATTCAGGTCCGCTACTATATATTAATAGCGGACGACAGGTTATGTTCACTAGTAATAATCAGATGCGGAACTAGGGGGGTCGTACCCTGGAATCTGAAGCATGCTAATGTTAATTAAACTTGATCTTTGTTATGAGATGGTATTAATTCATTTGTTTTCTTGTATCCTTACACCTATAATAAATTAACAATATTATTATAAGATAAAATAATATTAAATAAGTTTGATGATTAATTAATTAATATTGCACTCATTTGTCTTACTGACTTAATCATACATTGGTATCAATTTTTTGTAAATAAGAATAACTTAATTCATTTTCTTGCTTTGAGTGGTTCCTCTCAATTGTCTCCAAGGAAGATGACCAGAACCACAATATAAGGTTTTGAATATATAATATTATAATTTATAATTTATCTATAAAAGTAGCTAATTAGTTGACTAAAAACTTCAAAGTTTGATTAATAGTCCCATAGTTCGGAAGAAATTAATATATATATATATATATATATATATATATGTATGTATGTATATGTATTTAAAGTCATTAGACTCACAACTCAAATATTGATAAGGGTTGGAATAGGATGTTGTGAAATACTATAATTGGACAAAATAATTTGAAAGAAGCACTCCAAGCGTCAATAAATAATTTTTTTGATTGATGTATTTTGACCCCTCTCTAAAAATGTTATGATTCCGCTACTGATAATAATAGCGAACGACAATACTATTTTTAACGTCATCCACTATTATTAGTAGCGGACGACACCCGTCTTCTACTATTATTAGTAACGGACATAAATTAATATTGATTGTTAATTTCTATATTAAACAATGAAGATGGTGTATGTCTATCATTCTCATATATATGTGTACGTATAGATTACCATTGATGATTGCTCAGAATAGAAGCAAAGTGGATTGACCCCATATGGCAGCCAATTAGTGGGAGGCAACACTAGGAAGTTATCCAATAAGGCATTCCTAATTCATCAACTAGTTTGCTACACTACTTTATAAAAGGGAAACAATACTTGGAAAATCATGTGTTTGGGTCTAAAAGACAAAGTTTTGAATAATAAAGTGATGAAGTGACAAAAATTGTTATTTATAAAATGATAAAAATGTCATCAATAAATCACTTTAAAATATACTAATCGTCATGAAACGCGATTATTTTATTTACAAATGTGAGAGTTAAAATTGACAGTGAAGATGTTAAGGAGAGAAATTAGGAGACCTGTAGTTTCTTTTATCATAGGAAAATGTATAGACAGTGGAAGAAAAATGAGAAAATGGGAAGAAAGAATAGATCAGAGGAGAAAGTGCAAGAGAAAAAAAATGAATAAAACAATTGTTAATTTAATTATATTTATCGCACAATTAATAAATTTAAGTGAGAAATTGAGAAATTATTCTTGCTTTTATATATATATATATATATATATATAGAGAGAGAGAGAGAGAGAGATCGAGAGATCGAGAGAGAGAGAAATTCTATTACAATTCGATTTTTAAAATACATTCTATTACAATTCGATTATAAATGTTACTCTTGTGAGCTCCTCTAACTTGAATGATTATATATAATAATCCCATATTTAAAGTAAACAAAGAGATAGTACATGATGAAGATGATCGATCCAAATTCAACTTACCTTTTGATAATTATATACATTTCAAATGAGATTGTTTCACTATAAATGTGAAAGGCATGTTTAGTTTCTAGATAAAGCATGGTTTAAACATTTGTCACACCAAACACATATAAAGTCTCTTAAGTAATTTCTACTTGGTACCAAATCGAGATTTAAGTCCTAATCACTGAATATACATTATAATGCTTCGTTTTTATCTTTGTAAGCAAGGTAAGAAAATTCAACAAACCCAACTAATTTTTTCTTAAAATCATCAAGTGGCCGATTGAGTGTCGTTTATAAACACATATATATAAATATATAATTAAGGTTAATTCGGATTTTAGACTAAAAAGTTCAATTCGAGCTTGACTTGAAATATAAATGATTCAAATATGAGCAAATTTTAAAGTTCGATAAATTACTCGAACCTCCTCAAATTGTAATTTTTTATTGATACTCGATCGGATCATATTCGTTCAAAAGTTCAAACTGCTCGGAACTCGTTTCGAGATCGTGATCGATTCGGTAGCTAAACGAGTCTCAATTAAATCTTATTTTATACTCGATAAATTTTGTGAACCAAATATGAGAAACTCAATACTTGGCTATTCTCGATTCATTTACACCCTTAGATATATATAGAGAGATAAAGAGATGGAGAGACGGAGAGAGAAAGAGAGAGAGTGTGTGTTTGAAGTTTATTTTTAAAAAATTATACTCCCTCTGTCTCATCTGATCAAGATAAGAGTTCAGGTTGACTTTTTGAGCATATTAAGACAGAGGATAAAATGACAAAATTGTTCATATTTAAAGTAAATTTTCATTTAATTGTATAATTTTTTACACATGACTAGTGATGCTACATAAATATGCATAGAGAATATAAATATGACAATTAATACTAAGGGTATTATAGGTAAATTATTGTAAAAAATAGATTACATAAAGGATCGAAAGGAAATTGGGTACAAATGAGTATTTAAGAAGAAGACAAAAGCGGATGGAAAGATAAAGAAGTATAAAGCTGCGGTTGATGGCAAAAAGGTATTCTCAACTAAAGGATGATGAGTTGGTTTTATACATACGAATCGATTACTTTTCAAGCTTAATTCCTTGTTACTTCGAGTAGTTTTAGTATGGTTTTACTCATTTTCTGTGGTTGTGTTGCAAGAATTAGATTGGATGGAAAGTAGGACTTAAAGGCAAGATTTTGCATTTTCAGCCAGCATACCCACCGGGGCGGGCTTTCACAAGCCAAATCACCCGCCGAGGCGGGGTTCACATTCTATCAGATTATTGAACATCCTGCCGGGGCGGGTATTCTCAGTACAAAACACCCGCGAATTAGGGAGGAATAAAGAGGCACAAAGGATTCAAGGCGAACGTGAGGAAAGAAGCAAATTCCATTACAGTTTCCATTCTCTTACTTCATCATTAAACTTGTATTCAGAATGCTATATTCTTTGTGGATTTTAGTTTCTTATTCATCTATCATGAACTAATTTACTATTTAAGTCTACAATGGATCTTTTTGTGCAACGAGGATTAGCATGCTTCTATTTTAATTCATTGAGACTATTTCCAGATTTGTCTATATTATGGTTTGTGCTTAATTATATAATTGTCTGATCAACAATTACTCGATAATCTATATGAAATTGAGAGATGGAATATAGGTTAAGATCTAAACATAATAGCGTGTGATTGTGATTTTTACAGGATTGTGGAATTCATAATTTATGCTTAAGATAGAGATATACCTACGCATCACACTTAATCTAATAAGAACTTGCGCTTAAACTCTTTTTCATTATAATTCACATAGAGATATAGTTGATTAGTTAATTAGGGTGTTCTTCTTAATTCTATCAATTGTAAATTTAAGTTGATATGGATATATTACATTGAGAGATGGTTATATTTACGTTTGTGTTCTTGATTAACAATCTGGAATGGTTAATTTGAATTAAAAGGAAGTGTGTCGATATAAATGAAGCATCAAGTGAAATTGTAGGCTTAATTCTCTAAATCTTGATTAAATCTTGTGGTAGTTATTTGGTTTTTAATTATTTAGTAGTTTCATAAATTTCACAAACTTAATTATTTGTTTAATAAAATTGAGATAATATAAAATTAGTAGTTGTTAGGATAAATTATCAGTTATTTTCTCTGTGGGAACGATACTCTACTCATCACTTTATTACTTGTTGATCACGTATACTTGCGTGTTGTGCGTAACTAGATTTTACCCAACAAGGGAGTCGACTACGATCAGATCTTCTCTCTAGTAGTAAAATTAACATTCATCTGGACAGTTCTATCTCTATCAGCTGTTTATGATCTAAAGATTGAACAACTAGATGTCAAAATAAAATTTCTTCATGGAGACTTGGAAGATGAGATTTACATAAAGTAACCAGATAGTTTTAAAGTAAAAGGCAATGATCTTGTGACAACCCGAGAAATCGAATAGCCTTGTAATTAGGTTTTCGATGTAAATATCTAAAAAATAAATTTTTATGATATTATTATGTGTAAATATGATTTGATGTGGTTAAAGTTCGAATTATGGCCTAGTATGTGTGTTATGTGATTATGTTTATGTGTTAGGATTTTTGGACGAAATAAAATTTCTTCGAGAAAAATGATACAACACTATTCATAAAACGCATAAAAACACTAATAAATGTTCTTTTTTAAAAATTTCGAATTACGTCATAGTGTTTATTTGAGAATAAGAGATGAAATCTGTGACGCCCCCAAAATAGGTCCACACAACTCATTCTGAGTCGTCAAATACATACTACAGAATTCAAATACAAACTTTCCTATTATAACTCTTAAACTGTCGTGCAAGATACGACAACACACATATATTGTGAGTTTCAATACAAATATTGTAACGCATATAATACGACAATATCCACACTCAAACTAAGTTCTCATTACAATTACTGACACACTATTTTACAGAACAGTGAGGACTACAATCTCGGATCATTACACCATTCCCCGACTAGTCTCAGCGACACTCTCATTTCTTGAGAAGAACAATGGAACAAAAAGGAAAAGGGTGAACTCAACTAGCCCAGTAAAGAATATTATGACCAAGATAATGAAGAATAAATTATTCTTAGTCCTCAACAGTGAAAAATCTAATATAATATAATAGACAACAAGTTTTAGATCAACAACTACAGCGAAAATAGCGATCTATTAGAAGAGTCAAGTAGAGCATGATGTCTACTACCTTCTATGATTTAAAAGTCCATCATCAATATTTTATCCCTGTAACACCAATCAATAATTATTTCAAATTAATAATTTATCTTTGCACTACGTTCCAAAGATATTCATTTGTATCACCATTGGTTATGATTATGCAAAACACCTGTCCATCTTTACACTACGAGCCGAAGAGAACTTTCATCACAAGCCTTTATCTGTAACATTAAAGGTCATGATTATACTAATATACAATTCCTGATCATAATCATACCAATCAGTTCATCTTTGCACTACGGGCTAAAGATAACTGCATGATCAAATTGTGAGTATTTGGGTATTTTCTATTCATTTTTATGGGTTGTATTATGTTTGTGTAGAAAAATGAATGTAATGAAATTGATGCTAAGTGATCACAAATTAGGCAAAAAATGGCTCGACGTGCAGCAAAATGCAGCAAAATGGGCCTAGGCGTGCACGACGTGCAATAATGAGCAGCCGAGTACGACAATCGTTAGGCAAGTGTGGCAGTCGTCGGGCTTGTGCGGCAACCATCAACAACAATCGGCAAGCATTAGCACGTTGGGACAGCTTGGCTCGAACATGGGTATATGGGTGCAGGGATGAAGAGAGAGCGTGCACGCGTGCAGGGAAAGAAGTCTGCGCTGCAGTGGTGGATAAGCCGATTGTGGGTGCAGTAACATTGCTTGTGGAGCGCCACGGCGCTGGTGAGCAGCTTGGCTGGGTAAACTTGGATTGTTATCTTATTCGACTTCAGATGCCTTGACGTGTTGAGTTTACATTGGATGTCACTTCTTTTAGCAGCATGAAAGGACTATAAATACATGTCTTGTGGCTGATAATGGGGGAGGAGATCATCATATCAACAAACAACGCGGAGCTAAGATTGCTCATCAGAATTGGATGAGCACGAAAGATGTGACGCCCCCAGAATAGGTCCAGTCAACCCAACCCATTCTGAGTCGCCAAATACATGATACAGAATTCAAATACAAACTTTATATCATACGGTCGTGCAAAATACGACCACACAACTGTGAGTCTCAGTACAAATATGTAGAAAATATTAAGATTCAAACTAAGTCCTCATTACAATTATTATCACACTATTTCACAAAAATAGCGAGGACTACTACTGCTCTAACTCGGACCATCACTCCATTCCCCGACTAGTACCCGCAATATTCTCATTTCCTGAAGAGAACAATGGAAGAAAAGGGTGAGCTCAACTAGCCCAGTAAAGAATATTATGACTAAGATAATGAAAAATAAATTATCGTTAGTCTTCAACAGTTCAGATAAAATATTATGGACAACAAGTTTTAGATCAATATTCGCAGCGGAAATAACAAATCATTAGAAGAGTTAAGCAGAGAATGAAGTCTACTATCTTCTATGATTTAAAGTCCATCATCAATATTTTATCCCTGTAACATCAATCAATATATATCTCGAATCAAATATTCATCTTTGCACTACAGGCTAAAGATATTCATTTATATCACCAGTGATCATGTTCATCTCAACTCCTGTCCATCTTTGCACTACGGGCCAAAGATATTCATCAGGTAATCATCTTTGCACTACAGGCCAAAGATATTCATCAAATAATCATTCATCTTTGCACTACAGGCCAAAGATATTCATTTGTATCATCATTTAAGACTGAGGATGATGAAAAATAATATAAAAACGAATCCAGTGAGATAAAGGACAAAAATTAGGAATTCGTAATTTAATTTATCCAAGTTCATGAATACTCCGTAATAATCAATTGTGGAGCAAAATTCAAGAATGAAATTCAAAACTTGGATTCAATCAAAGATAAAAAAAAATATTTTTTTTTTACCGTGAATAGTAACTCGTGAATAGTAACCCGTGAATAGTAACTTGTCATAAAAAGATGAAAATTTCATAACAAGTTCAGACCAATATTTCAGTGAAATAATATTTCGTACGAGTATGAATGAATATACGAAACTGTAATTGGATTTTCACCCGTCATGCGGTAATCCGCGTAGACAGATCATTTCCACAATTTAATAGAAATGAATACGAAGGGTGATTCACCACGCATGCGGTAATCCGCGTAGACAGGTTATTCCCACAGATTATTAAGGAATTGAATGAATACAAAAGGTTTTCACCAGGCATGCGGTAATCCGCGTAGACAGGTTACTCCCACAGATCAATAAAGAATGAATACAAAGGGTTATTCACCATGCATGCGGTAATCCGCGTAGACAGGTTACTCCCACAGATCAATAAAGAATAGAGTAACAACCCTTACGAGTATTGAAAGAAAATAGCATTCTTTATGAATATAAAAGAAATAATACCCCTTACCTCAGTAGAAGATTGGATACTGGAGTAGTGTAGTAGCAGAATACTCTTTTTCTTTTTCTCTCTATAATTTTTCTCACTATAATAACTTTGTTCTTCAAGAATGGTGAGAAATGAATGAAATTAGTTTGCTATTTATAGGCTAGAAAAAGGTTGGACAATTACACTTTAGTACCTCCATCTTTGCCTAAATTTTTAATTTAGTCCCTCAAGTTTATAAATCTTGCACCTCCACCCCTGCAACTACCCACCAACTATTTATTATCCACCAATAAGTGGGTCCCACATGTTAACCACCCATTAATTGCTCATTTATCTGATTAATTCTCCGTTAGGTCAATTTAACATCCGAAAATCAACTATTATCGAAATAAATGTCGATTTCTACTAACATTAATATTTCCAACACAATGAAAATATTTTTATCAACCATTCATCAATTATTATATAAATTAATATTACAGAATCACAATAATGACAACCAGGTCGTTCCCAGGAAAGAGGGGGCCTTCCGATAAAGATTTTTTTTCTTACTGGCGCGCAATTAACTAACCCCTTTCCTAGACAGAACTTTCTAGACATTGCCAATAATGCTATCTAATAATATCATTTAAATAATATGACTGACCATTATTGATTTAATAATATAAAATATTGTGCAGATGATACTGTGACAATAATTGAATCAATAATATGATATACTGTGCAACAACTACTGTAGCAATTATTAAATACTGAGTGACTTCTTACGTAAGCATCAATAATCAAAGATATTGTGCAATACCGTGTGCTACTTTGCAACAATGCGTATTACTGTATTTTTATCACCGGGTATTTTAACAGTTTAACGGTAAAAGTTTTGCCGTGAAAATGTTATTTCTGTCGCTTTCTATATCCGACAATTATTCTGTTGTGGGGTCCACCAATGGCTGCGCCGTCGTACGAATATTCTCCGACAAAAGAATATTCCCCGACACAACGAATATATTATGACCACTTGCTTACTTTGTAAAATTTGCACATTCCATCCATAACTTACCACATTTATCAAATCAACACCTTACTATATTAAAATAATATATAGAGGAAATTAAATTTTTATTTATAAAAGTTGGGGTCTTACAACCTCCCCTCCTTATGAAATTTCGTCCTCGAAATTGACGTACGTACCTGGTATGTCGAAAAGGTGAGGATACCTCGCTTTCATTTCCGATTCTAACTCCCAGGTCATTTCCTCGATATCATGGTTCCTCCACAAAACTTTAACTTGAGGTATAATCTTCGAGCGTAGGACATGTTCCTTCTTATCCAAGATCTTGACAGGTACCTCCTCGTACGTTAAATCTTCGGCTATCTCGTCTGGTTCTAACTCAATAATGTGATTTAGGTCTTTCACATATTTACGTAACATGGATATGTGAAAAACGTTATGAACACGAGACATGCTTGGAGGTAAAGCGAGTCTATAGGCCACCTTTCCTACTCGGTCAAGGATCTCATATGGACCAATGAATCGTGGATTGAGCTTTCCTCTTTTCCCGAATCTCGTAACTCCTTTCCATGGAGCAACACGTAACAATACATGATCTCCGACATTAAATTCTACGTCTCTTCGATGAAGATCCGCATAACTCTTTTGTCGATCTTGTGCCGTTTGTATACGTTGTCGGATTATTTGAATCTTTTCCGTAGTCATACGTACTAACTCCGGTCCTAACAATGTTGCTTCACCCACCTCGTCCCAACATACTGGAGAACGACACTTCCGTCCATACAACGCCTCGAATGGAGCCATGCCTATACTTGCCTGATAACTGTTGTTGTAGGAGAATTCCACCAATGGTAAGTACTTGTCCCAACTCCCTTTGAAATCTAGAACACAGAGTCTCAATAGATCTTCAAGAGTTTGAATAGTCCTTTCCGATTGCCCGTCAGTTTGAGGATGATATGCAGAACTGAATCGTAGATCGGTGCCCATAGCTTTCTGCAAACTGACCCAAAATCGTGAAGTAAATCTTGGGTCACGATCCGAAATTATGGATACTGGCATGCCATGCAATCTCACAATCTCATTTATGTACATATGAGCAAGACGTTCCAGTGAATAAGTTTCTCGTATAGGCAAGAAATGAGCAGACTTAGTTAATCTATCGACAATAACCCAAATTGCATCTATGCCTTGAGAAATCTTGGGAAGACCCGTAACGAAATCCATGGTAATGTGTTCCCACTTCCATTTCGGAATCTCCAGTGGTTGCAATGGACCCTTCGGTACTTGATGCTCCGCCTTTACACGTTGACAAGTTAAACATCTAGAGATGAACTCCGCGATCTCTCTCTTCATATTGCTCCACCAAAATGTATGTCGAAGATCACGATACATTTTAGTACTCCCAGGATGGATCGCAAACGGTGTGTTGTGTGCCTCCATCATGATTCTATACTTCAAGTCAGAATCGTTAGGAACACAAAGTCTGGAGTTGACTCGAAGTATTCCCTCTTCATCGATTCTTGCTTCTGGAATTGCACCTTCTTGCGCCTTCTTCTTCATCTTCATCAACTCCGGATCTGTAGATTGAGCAGCTTTAACTTTATCAATTAAAGCTGGTTCTACGCGTAAACTTGACATCATCATGTGGGTCCCCGGAGTCTTGAACTCTATCTCCATCCTTTGTAAGTCACACAAAATGGGCCTTTGTGTTGACAGCATCGCACTCATTCCCGCATATGATCTTCTACTTAACGCGTCTGCTACCACGTTTGCTTTTCCAGGATGATATTGGATGGTATGGTCGTAATCTTTCAACAACTCAAGCCAACGTCGTTGCCGCATGTTAAGTTCCTTCTGGGTAAAGAAATATTTGAGGCTCTTATGATCTGTATAGATCTCCACTTTCTCCCCATACAGGTAGTGTCTCCATATCTTCAACGCAAAAACGACTGCTGCCAACTCTAGATCATGAGTAGGATAATTCCTCTCATATTCTTTGAGTTGTCGTGAGGCATAGGCTATGACTTTCCCATGTTGCATGAGAACACATCCTAACCCTTTGCCCGAAGCATCGCTGTAAATGACAAATCCATCCGAACCAGATGGTATTGTCAGAACAGGTGCCGAAATGAGTCTCCTCTTGAGCTCTTGAAAGCTCTTCTCGCATTCCTCGTTCCATACGAATTTTGTATCTTTCCGAGTCAGCTGAGTTAATGGAGTAGCGATTCGAGAAAATTCTTCCACGAATCTCCGATAATAACCAGCTAAGCCCAGAAAGCTACGTACTTCGGTCACCGATTTAGGTTGTTCCCAACTTTGTATTGCTTCAATCTTCGCCGGGTCAACAGATACCCCATGTTTTGATACCACGTGCCCAAGGAATGCTACTTCCTCAAGCCAGAACTCGCATTTCTTCAATTTGGCATAAAGCTTGTTATCACGAAGCCTTTGAAGTACCATCTTCAAGTGGTGGTTATGATCTTCACGGCTTTTAGAATAGATGAGGATGTCATCAATAAAGACAACCACAAACTGATCTAAATATTCTTTGAATACACGGTTCATCATATCCATGAAAGCAGCAGGAGCATTAGTCAATCCAAAAGACATGACTAAGAACTCATAATGCCCGTACCGTGTTCTGAAAGCAGTCTTTGGAATATCCTCAGTTTTAATCTTCAACTGATGATATCCAGAACGAAGATCGATCTTTGAAAAAAATTGCGCTCCTTGCAACTGGTCGAATAGGTCATCAATACGAGGTAACGGATACCTATTCTTAATGGTGACATGGTTCAACTCCCGATAGTCAATACAAAGTCGCATACTCCCGTCTTTCTTCTTTACGAATAAAACAGGAGCACCCCAAGGAGACGTACTAGGACGAATAAAACCGATATCTAACAACTCTTGTAATTGGACCTTTAACTCCTGAAGTTCAATAGGAGCCATTCGATATGGGGTTTTAGAAATGGGCTTTGTACCGGGCTCAAGGTCAATAAAGAATTCAACTTCACGTTCTGGGGGTAGACCGGGAAGTTCTTCGGGAAATACATCAGGAAACTCATTAACAACGGAAATATCATTCAAATCTGATGTATTCTGATTTAGATCAGTGACATGAGCTAAGAAAGCTTGACATCCGTTTTTCAATAAACGAATAGCCTTGGGATTTGAAATGATATTGACTGATTTTAGTGGTTTGGTGGTTTGGATTCGCACAACAGGTTGATTAGGAATATGAAAACTAACAACCTTACGAAAACAATCAATTTTGGCATGGTAAGTGGTTAACCAGTCAATTCCTAAAATCACGTCAAATGCAAGTATTTTCAAAGATATAAGATCAACAGGTAAGGTAAGGGTACCAATCTGAATCAAGCAAGATTTGTAAACTGTAGATGTAACAAAGGTTTCTCCTAACGGAGTTTCAACAGATAAGTCAAAGTCTAATTTATCAGAAGTCAAGTTCAAACGTTGAGCACAAGCAGGTGAAATAAAGGAATGGGTAGCACCGGTATCTAACAAGGTATAAACTTCGCAAGAGTTTATGATTAGCTTACCCGTAATAACCTCTTTCGGGTTCCTTGCTTGCTGGGCAGTCACGACAAAAGCTCTTCCAGGAACTACCGACTTTGACTTGTCCGGAACAGCCTTAGGGATCACTACCCCTGCTGGACTTGGTTTCGCCACAGGACACACTCGAGCTATATGTCCTTCCTTTCCACAGTTATAACACACCTTAGATTGTTGTGTGCAGTTAGGACTGATGTGTCCCTCTTGCCCGCATTTATAGCATACGACTGGCGGTCGTTCTCCGCCCCTAGAAACAGTTGGTGCTGCTGTTGACGTCTTCACGTTCTCATTGTTGTACCTTCTTTTCTTGAAATCTCCCCCCGACTCACTTCTTCTATTATCATGGCCACGATTACCACCGGAGTGGTTACCGCTTCTGTCATGATGCTTTCCTCCCTGCTGGTTGTCATTGTTTCGATGACTGCTGCCACCGGTACGACCTTGGTTGTTGTCCTTTGGTTGAACGTAATCACTATCTCGTTCTAATAACTGGGCCCTGTTCACTACATCCGAATATAAAGAAAATTTGTGAGAAATGAGGTATTGACGAATCTCGGGTTTCAAACCTCTCAGAAACATCCGCGTCATACGTTCCTCATTCTCCACCAAATGAGGTGCAAACCGGGATAACTCCGCGAACTTAGCCTCGTACTGGGACACCGTCATGTTGTTCTGTTCTAGTCTGATAAACTCTACCTCTTTCATGTGACGAATACTTTCTGGAAAGTACTTGTCATTGAACAGTTTCTGAAACGTCTCCCAAGACATCTTGAGTGCGGCAGGCTGGGTACGCTTCACAGATTCCCACCAGTAATCTGCCTCTCCACGAAACATAAACGTGGCGAATGAAACCTTCTGTTCCTCTGTGCATCCCAAGACATCAAATATCTTGGTAATCTGCTTAACCCACGTCTCTGCCTTGATTGGATCTGGCTTTCCCTGAAACTCTGGTGGTCCCAACTCTTTAAACTGCCTGGCAGTGACAAGCCGCGAGTTATTATTTCCACCTGTATTATGAACACGAGTCTCCCTCGTCTGGTTTTGCATGAACTGCAAAAAACTTCTGAACATCCCGTCATTTATCATTTCTTCGGTAGGGTTGTTTACAGGAGAATTGTTGCCTTCCTGTTGTACGTTCTCTTGGTTGGTGATTAAAGGTGTCTCAACGGTCTCATTCACTCCATTGTTAAGATTTTCAGCTGCCATTCTCAAATACTGCCATAAAACAAGGGTTAATCAAATAAATTAACATATCACATATCAACCCTATGTTCCGACCGACAAAATAAATACCACATAAGCTTAGGTAGGACAAACACTAGCGAAGGATTTACTCGTCTCTCCCCTCCTAGTTCTATTCCCAGATCTCCGCCAGAGATCATATCCCTAAGCTCTGATACCAACTGTGACGCCCCCAGAATAGGTCCAGTCAACCCAACCCATTCTGAGTCGCCAAATACATGATACAGAATTCAAATACAAACTTTATATCATACGGTCGTGCAAAATACGACCACACAACTGTGAGTCTCAGTACAAATATGTAGAAAATATTAAGATTCAAACTAAGTCCTCATTACAATTATTATCACATTATTTCACAAAAATAGCGAGGACTACTACTGCTCTAACTCGGACCATCACTCCATTCCCCGACTAGTACCCGCAATATTCTCATTTCCTGAAGAGAACAATGGAAGAAAAGGGTGAGCTCAACTAGCCCAGTAAAGAATATTATGACTAAGATAATGAAAAATAAATTATCGTTAGTCTTCAACAGTTCAGATAAAATATTATGGACAACAAGTTTTAGATCAATATTCGCAGCGGAAATAACAAATCATTAGAAGAGTTAAGCAGAGAATGAAGTCTACTATCTTCTATGATTTAAAGTCCATCATCAATATTTTATCCCTGTAACATCAATCAATATATATCTCGAATCAAATATTCATCTTTGCACTACAGGCTAAAGATATTCATTTATATCACCAGTGATCATGTTCATCTCAACTCCTGTCCATCTTTGCACTACGGGCCAAAGATATTCATCAGGTAATCATCTTTGCACTACAGGCCAAAGATATTCATCAAATAATCATTCATCTTTGCACTACAGGCCAAAGATATTCATTTGTATCATCATTTAAGACTGAGGATGATGAAAAATAATATAAAAACGAATCCAGTGAGATAAAGGACAAAAATTAGGAATTCGTAATTTAATTTATCCAAGTTCATGAATACTCCGTAATAATCAATTGTGGAGCAAAATTCAAGAATGAAATTCAAAACTTGGATTCAATCAAAGATAAAAAAAAAATATTTTTTTTTTACCGTGAATAGTAACTCGTGAATAGTAACCCGTGAATAGTAACTTGTCATAAAAAGATGAAAATTTCATAACAAGTTCAGACCAATATTTCAGTGAAATAATATTTCGTACGAGTATGAATGAATATACGAAACTGTAATTGGATTTTCACCCGTCATGCGGTAATCCGCGTAGACAGATCATTTCCACAATTTAATAGAAATGAATACGAAGGGTGATTCACCACGCATGCGGTAATCCGCGTAGACAGGTTATTCCCACAGATTATTAAGGAATTGAATGAATACAAAAGGTTTTCACCAGGCATGCGGTAATCCGCGTAGACAGGTTACTCCCACAGATCAATAAAGAATGAATACAAAGGGTTATTCACCATGCATGCGGTAATCCGCGTAGACAGGTTACTCCCACAGATCAATAAAGAATAGAGTAACAACCCTTACGAGTATTGAAAGAAAATAGCATTCTTTATGAATATAAAAGAAATAATACCCCTTACCTCAGTAGAAGATTGGATACTGGAGTAGTGTAGTAGCAGAATACTCTTTTTCTTTTTCTCTCTATAATTTTTCTCACTATAATAACTTTGTTCTTCAAGAATGGTGAGAAATGAATGAAATTAGTTTGCTATTTATAGGCTAGAAAAAGGTTGGACAATTACACTTTAGTACCTCCATCTTTGCCTAAATTTTTAATTTAGTCCCTCAAGTTTATAAATCTTGCACCTCCACCCCTGCAACTACCCACCAACTATTTATTATCCACCAATAAGTGGGTCCCACATGTTAACCACCCATTAATTGCTCATTTATCTGATTAATTCTCCGTTAGGTCAATTTAACATCCGAAAATCAACTATTATCGAAATAAATGTCGATTTCTACTAACATTAATATTTCCAACACAATGAAAATATTTTTATCAACCATTCATCAATTATTATATAAATTAATATTACAGAATCACAATAATGACAACCAGGTCGTTCCCAGGAAAGAGGGGGCCTTCCGATAAAGATTTTTTTTCTTACTGGCGCGCAATTAACTAACCCCTTTCCTAGACAGAACTTTCTAGACATTGCCAATAATGCTATCTAATAATATCATTTAAATAATATGACTGACCATTATTGATTTAATAATATAAAATATTGTGCAGATGATACTGTGACAATAATTGAATCAATAATATGATATACTGTGCAACAACTACTGTAGCAATTATTAAATACTGAGTGACTTCTTACGTAAGCATCAATAATCAAAGATATTGTGCAATACCGTGTGCTACTTTGCAACAATGCGTATTACTGTATTTTTATCACCGGGTATTTTAACAGTTTAACGGTAAAAGTTTTGCCGTGAAAATGTTATTTCTGTCGCTTTCTATATCCGACAATTATTCTGTTGTGGGGTCCACCAATGGCTGCGCCGTCGTACGAATATTCTCCGACAAAAGAATATTCCCCGACACAACGAATATATTATGACCACTTGCTTACTTTGTAAAATTTGCACATTCCATCCATAACTTACCACATTTATCAAATCAACACCTTACTATATTAAAATAATATATAGAGGAAATTAAATTTTTATTTATAAAAGTTGGGGTCTTACAAAAGAGATCGAGGATTGAAGGCTAAGTCGGAGAGGGAGGCTGCGTGACATAGATTTTATTTTCCTATCTCTTCTTTTTATTTTTGTAACCCTAAGATGCTATTTAATTTAATGATGATGTTTTTCAACTCTATTATGAACTAAATTTTAATTAAAGTTGCAATGAAACCTAATGTTTAGTATAAATTGATTTACTTTTGTATCAATTATTATATATTATATGCAAGTTGTTTATCATATTTTGTGCTTAATGTATGACTGTTTGATCAACAATTAATTTAATAACCTAGATGAAATTAGAATATGGATTCTAGGGTTAAATATGAATATGATAACATGCGTTTAGTTTATTCTTCTTAGGATTGAGTAACTAATTCGTGTATAAGATATAAATATACATATATGTCGTGTGTAATCAATTTGAGAATTTGAACTTAATAAATCTTTTCTAAGTTAATTCACATAGGAATATAGTGATTTAATTTGAAGATATATATTTATTTAACTATCGGGAGAGGTTTTATAAATAATTATGAATTCTCGATTAACGATTTGTTATGATTGATTAATTGAAAATAGAGTATAGAGATTTAGATAAGGAATAGGGAGAAATTGTAAGCTTAGCTTTATAAATATGATATCAACCTTTCCTTAGTAATTTTAGTTTTAATTTTAATTTCATAAACCTAATTTTATTTGTTTAAATAACATCGAATTGATACAAAGTTAGTACTTGATTAATATTATTAGCATATTCTTCAGTGAGATCGACACTCTACTTACTACTATATTACTTGTTGATCGTGTATACTTGCATGTAAATTGTCAATACCAATTTAAACAACAGATGTGGTATCAAAAGTTTGATTCTTATTCTTTACAACATAGATTCACACAGTGTCAGACTGATCATTGTGCCTGTGTGAAAAGGTTGGGTGACAGCTTTTATTATTCTAACCTTGTATGTTAATGATATGTTGTTGATTGGAAATAACAGGAAAATGATCACGTCTGTGAAAGTTTTGTTAGCGCAACAGTTTGATATGTAGGATCTTGGGCCACCAAATTTCATTTTGGGTATGCATATACATAGGGATCGTAAGAATCAAAAATTGGTGTTAATGCAAAAAAAGTACATTGAAGAGTGTTGAAGAAATTCAACATGATTGACTGCCAATCGATTGGAACTCCTATGGCTACAGGAAGAAAATTGTCTATTGATTAGTGTCCTAAGACCGATAAAAAGAAGAAGGAAATGGCTCGCATTCCATATGCAATCGCAGTCGGTAGCTTGATGTATGCAACGATATGTATGGGACCAGATATTTCTCAAACAATGGAAGTGTTGAGCATATACATGTCTAACCCCGGGAAGGAGTATTGGACTACTATCAAAAGAGTTCTCAGGTATCTTTCTGGTACTTTTGATTTTACATTGCATTTTGAAGGTAAAGGAGATGGTATGAATTTTGAGGTGGTAGGATATGTGGATGTTGATTGGGGTGAAGACGTTGATTGTAGGAAATCAACAAGTGGTTATGTATTCAACTTGTTTAATGGTCCTGTGAGTTGGATGAGCAAGAAGCAATGTGTTGCTGGTTTGTTATCCACTGACGCGAAATATATGACATTTACTCATGCAGGTAAGGAAACTATATTAATTTGTAGGTTATGTGTTGAGCTTGGTTTTAAGTAAGAAGTAGTAAAGTTAAAGTGTGATAGTCAGAATGATATACACTTAGCAAAGAATTCTGCATTTCACTCACGGTTAAAGCATATTGATATCCAATATCATTCATTAGAGAGAATGCTGATGAGAAACTGATTCTCTTGGAAAAGGTTAACACAACAGTTACCATCGCTGTAACACCCCAATCCCAAATTAAAAGATATGAGCAAAATTTATCTGTGTATAAGAAATTAAATTACTAACAATAGTACCTTCAGTCATGACCTTTTGGGTGAGCTTGTAGTGGGCTAAGATGACCCAATAAGATACTATTGGGCCAGTGGTTTAAGGTCTTATTTGGATGGATTTGATTCGATTCGGACTTGGGATTTGACCCGAGATTTGTTCCGAACTCGGAATTTGACCCGGGTTATTTCATATGGTATCAGAGTTGACTCTCGATAGCTCAGGTCGGTCATCCGATCAAGGTTGCCGAATGTGGGGACACGAAGGCTGGTGATATTTTCCCACAATGGAGAGATGGAGGTCAGAAGGTGGGGACACAAAGCCTGCCGGTATTATCCCACAATAGCTAGAGAGGCAAAAATTTGTGGACCGTGTTTGTGATCGATTCTGACGGGACGTTAAAAATTTAAGTGGGGGAGTTTGTAACACTCCAGTTTCACATCGAAAGATATATGAAAAAAAATTCTGTATATAAGGAATTAAATTATTAACAATAGTACCTTCAGTCATGACCTTTTGGGTGAGCTTGTGGTGGGCTAAGATGACCCAAGAAGATACTATTGGACCAGTGGTTTAAGGTCTTATTTGGATGGATTTGATTCGATTTGGATTGGAATTTGACCCGAGATTTATTCCGAACTCGGAATTTGAACTCGGGTTGTTTTCAATCGCAGACTTCTTGAATAGGGCAATTAGTTTGACAAAGTTTGAGTGGTGTACATCTGAGGTGGACATCAAGAAGTATTAATCAAGTAAGAGAATGCTGGGATTGACTTATACTTTTGTGATCCCAACCAATGACCACTATGATAGGGTAGCCTGGGGTATCGCTTTCTGGTGAGTGAGCGACTTTCCAGCTTGCCGATGAGCTGGCAAGGGAGTTGCAGGGGACAGTGCTCCTTTGAAGCCAAACATAATATTTATTTGGGCTTGAAGATTTATTAGTAACCCGTTCTTAGGTCTAACTAATGTATTGAGTCTCATGAGATTGAGCTCATGTTATAAGGTTAGGGTTTATGTAGGTTTGCAGAAACAAGATCAAAATATACAATCGAATTATAACTCAACGAAAAACATGCAATAAAAAAAAAAATTGCAATCCCATGAATCACCTTATGAAACATCATTAATTTAGGAATGATAAAAGATATTCCTTTGAAGAAGAACAACTCCTTGATGCAATCTTCAAATTCCAATCATTGCTCCTTCGCAATCTGTCCAATACTCGGATCAAACGTTCGCTACTCAAAGTATGCAACGCTCAAGAGGTGATCCACCAAGAGAAACTGATTAAAGATATGAGTTCAGATTCTACTAGATCTTGGATGGTTAGTCCTAATTCTCTCTATCCTAACGCCATAGGGTTTTGAGAATACTTGTAAGAGAGATGCATGTTGCATTAGCATTATTTTATCCCACAATAAGACTCATCTTATTTATAGACTAACATTTTTCCTAAACTTTTTAAAAATTAGGGTTTTATTTAATTCCCAATCTAATTAGGAACTTTAATAATAATAAGACTTCTCTTATTTATTTATAATATAGTATTTCTCAAAATACTATATTATAAATATTAGTATTTCTCCAAATACTATATTATTATTATTTAATCAATTTAATAATAATAATAATAATAATAATAAGATGACTATTCTTATTAATTTATAATTAAGTATTTCTCTAAATACTTAATTATAAATATTAAGATATTTAATTTATTCTACTAATAAATTAAATACACTTATTTTATTATCATTAAGCCACTATAAAAATATTATTTGATGTGTGAACTATGTAGAGTATGTAAGGCTACTAAATTAATACATCAGATAAGCAAGATAAGCATGACTAATCAAATTAATAAACCTAGGCAAATTTGTGTGTACTTTTATTTTTCCGTTCTATAATTTTTGTGTGATTACTTGTAATATCCGATCTTAAAATCTAGCATTTGGTACAAAAATTACTAATCATTTTTTATAGAGAATTGATATTTTCACAAGTAAATTGGATAGTTTCATAAGTTCCTCCTCACATGAATAGTAACTGAAGGTTCCACCCTCATGTGAAAGTAATTTGTGGAACTAAGAGCATCTCTAACAGTAGTAGCAAAAAAACTTTTCAAATTGAAGTTTGTTGACCTACGTGACAATTTGAAGAGCATTATTTATTACTTTAATATTTTGTGCCTCATCAGTATCTTCGATTCAATTAATGCAATATTTAACTTAAAACAATAATAATTGATAACATTTGAAATAATTAATAACATTCATTTTTTAAAATGAGTTGTACATCAAACTCATCAAACAAAATAAATATTTTTAGCCTTTTTCATATGATTTTAATTCTTCCAAAACAAAATAAATATTTTGAAGAGGCAATGTCAACTTACCAGTTCTGAAGAGAGAGAATGAAGTTACAGATTTGATGACTAAGATTGGAGAGGCTGTTGGAGATAACTTTTTCTGATATGGATCACCTATTTGAGTATTCAAAGTGGTTGAATAGACTATTTAATAAAAAAATAAAAATACGTTAAAAATAAGTTTTTTATATTTCAGAGAGGTACTGATCAAGTAATAAGTTACAGGTAATAGGAGCATGTGTAAATAAATTAGTTGTACGAAGTTTAGAAATATTTATCGTCTTAGCATGACAATTGACTTCATTATCAAAGTTTACATAATCCCGAAGCTCATTCAAAGTTGGAGAAGTTAGGCAGTCAAGGCCATGTGATAATCTGGTAGTACCTTTGAAGTAGTATCATATTTTATACTATTTTCCAATATGATGTCATCAGTTCAAGTGTGGAAATTTTCTTTTTCAATAAAAAAAAGGGAGAAATAATCTTCTTTTTTTGTGGAACGATTATTCTCTCCGTCCTTCAAAAGATGTTCAACGTACATTTTACATACAAATTATAAAAAATAAAATAGAAAAAATAGAATAGAATTATAGAAAGAGTTTTTTTAATTAGATTTATTTTTAGCGGTCCTATTAAATTATATAAAGTGATAAGTATATTTTTTATATATTGGTGGATTTTATTAAATGAAATATTTACTTTTTACTTTAGGAATTTCTTTGCCATTCTTTTGAGGTAAAAAAAAAACTTATTTTATAATAATAAGATGACTATTCTTATTAATTTATAATTAAGTATTTCTCCATATACTTAATTATAAATATTAAGATATTCTCTCCGTCCTTCAAAAAATGTTCAACGTACATTGTACATACAAATTATAAAAAGTAAAGTAGAAAAAATAGAATAGAAAGAGTTTTTTTAACTAGGTTTATTTTTAGCCGTCCTACTAAATTATATAAAGTGATAAGTATTTTTTTTATATTGGTGGATTTTATTAAATGAAAGTCTATACCAAGCAATTGTTACCTCATACAAAGAAAACAAGTCAATATTTCATACTAAGAAAACAAGCCAATATTCTATACAGTATAAAATAGAGAATTGATATTTTCACATAAAAATTAATATTTTCACATATTCCTCTTATATGAATATTGAATGAATCTCACCTTCATGTGAGAGAGTATCGTATGATGAAATATTGACTTTTTAACAATTGCTTGGTCTTGAATATTTACTGTCTAAGCATTTATTTAACATTAATAATTAGAAAAACTTAATTCTTCTTTTTTTTGCCGACGGACATTTTAAAAATTCATTTATAATTTTGAGAAGGGAGGAGGAATCATGTTATATGTACATTAACTTACTCCCTAACAATAAATAAACAACGATCCTTCTACATTGATCGGGAATTACAATCGGTCTAATGACCGGTCTAAAATTTTAATTTTTATTTTTATTTTACTTTAACTCTTAAAAAATATATAATATTTTTTATAATTGAAATTTTTATAAAATTTAATAATTTTGATGTAATTTAAATATATATAAAAAATAGTGTTACACATACTGTATAACGTTATTTTTTATATGTATTCAAATTACATCAAAATCACTAAATTTTATAAAAATTTTAATTAAAAAAATATTATATATTTTTTTGAGAGTAAAAGCTAAAAAAAATAAAATTGAACGGGTCGGAATTCCCGGTCTCCCTGGGACAATTGAATAAACGAACACCTCATCAATAATTTGTTGTCTCTCTCATTCCCTCTTTTAAAGTCCTCTCTCCCACCCCTTCCCCTCTTTCATAACTCTTTCTCCCTCCCCCTCCCCCTCCCCCTCCCTCTCCCTCTTCCTCTTCATTAACCATTACACCACCCTTCTCTCTCATCCTTCTTTCCGGTAATTCATGTGCAGAGCCTCCGCCGCCATTTACAAGGTAAACAACAATTCTGCATTCAAACTCCTACTATTAACTCATTCATCCACCATTTCTCCACCAAAATAGTTTCAAATACTCACTGATCATAAATTTCCTTTTGCAACTTCATTTATATGTGTATTGAATCATCATAAATTAACTGTTCTGACTCTAACCAATTTCTTATTTCTATCAGCAGGTGTTTGTGTTTTTTGAGCTTATTCTCTGCTTTTAAGAGAGAGAAATTTGAGAAACAGAGTATTTATATACACATATTCCTTCTAGAATTTCATCTGAATTTGCTTCAGATCTCTCTATCAATGGCATCATCATCTTTTATCTCGAATCCCGAAGCAAACTCAAATTCCATCAGCTCACGCGAATCGAAGCGCAAAAAGAGAAGAAAAATCGAAACAAACAACAATCAAATTGAACAACAGCAGCAATTCCAAATCGATCACACCAGATGGAAATCCTACGCGGAACACCAGATCTACTCAACTAAGCTCGTCGAAGCACTCCGTAACCGGAGCTCCTCTACTCCTGCTGCCGGTGCTCGCGCCGTCCGAGATACGGCCGACAGAGTACTCGCCGTCGCGGCGAAAGGGAAGACGCGGTGGAGCAGAAGGATTCTGACGAACCGGCTCAGGCTCCAAATGAATATGATTAAGCATAAAAAGAGTAAAAAAGTGAAGGTGACCGGCGATATCCGTTCGAAGAAACCGGTAGGCGAAAAAGAATTTACCGGCGTTGCAGCGGAAAGTGCGTGTTCTCGGCCGGCTAGTTCCCGGTTGCCGGAAACTGTCGTTTCCTAATCTTCTAGAAGAAGCTACCGATTATATCGCGGCTTTGGAGATGCAAGTCCGAGCCATGACTGCTATTACCGGGCTTCTCACCGGCTCTGCCGCTTCTTCAGATCGGCTCGGCTCAAATTTGTCCTAGTCATCGTCTTATTACCTTAGTTTTCTCTTCTTCTTTTTTCCTTTTTTTTTTTCAATTTTTAAAATTTTAAAATGTATTAAAGGAAGTCTTTGTTAATTACTTGAGTTTTTACTTTAAGAAAAAAATAGATTTTATTTTGTACAGCAACCGCATCTTTGGCTCTTTCATCGTTCTTTGCTTTCGATTTATTTTCTTAACATTATTTATTAATTAATTCAGAATTTAGAAGCCAATTTCGAATTTAATTAAACAAGTCGAGCTTAAACAATTAATGTGATGTTTGACTTGAGTTCGGAAGTTTGGCTCGTTTAGTATTAAAATAATACTTCATCCGCTTTTGGATAATTAGTTGACATTTTGCGCATATTAAAAAAAAGTATAAAATGATAAAATTATTCATAATTAAATTTTTATTTAGTTGTATTGTTTTCTGCACATGATTTATTATGTTCCATAAATATGAATGGACAATAGAAATATAACAATTAATACTAAGGGTTATTATAGGTAAATTATTATAAAAAAATAAATTATTTAAAGTTGGTAGATATTTAATTTGGGACTAACTAAAATAGTAATAAGGACTTTTATTCTAAGACAGAATGAGTAATTTTTTTTTCTTCTGTTTTTCTAATAAAAAAAGCAAAACGAATCGAATTTAAACTCGACTAAACTCAATTTGATTAAGCATAACTCGAGCTTGAGTTTAACTCGTTAACTAAAACAGACTGAAATTCGTTTAACAGGTTTCTCAAGTTCATTTAAAATTCGGTTTGATTTAGTTTGTTTAACTTTTAAATGAGTTCGAGTTAAGTAAGTCAAAACTGGTCTCGACTCAACTCAACTTAACTCGATCCGATCCATTTACAACAACAGTTATTGATGAAGAACGGTGTTTGCTTGCACTTTTCTGTATTTAGTTACTATTTTTATAGAAAAAATAGGAGCAACGTTTATGATAAAAACAATATTTAGTTTTCCTATTACTGCAAATTCTTTATATTAATTTAACATTGAATAAGGTTAATATATATCATGGTTAAAAAATACTCCTATTTTGAAATATAAGATTAAGTTTGAATTTTAAATGTTAATAAAAGATATTTTAAATTCAAAATTTTGTGTTTCATTTTAATTATGAAAACAATAAATGTTGTAGTTAGTAATTATTTTTACACAGTTTACAATTTTTATAATTGTATTATTTTAAATCAAAAGTGCGTGTGTATATATATATATATATATATATATATATATATATATATATATATATATATATATATATCAATTATTACAGTTTAATTTGAGCATTTGATCATCACCCCCCTTACTCATTAATTAATAATTTCCAATTCCTTAGGGAAGTTTTTTCTTTTTGAAACAGTTAAAATGATTGAAATATATGTACTTCTGAAATATATGTAATTTGTTAAAAAGAGAAAAAAAATCAATCATCTCATAGAAAAAATAAAATTCTACACGAGAGAAAACAAACTTCCACATAAAGTGAGAATAAAATTAATAATTTTATCACAATAATTTTATAATTTTACCGAGTCATTTTGATTGGTCACGAATTAATACAGAGTCAATCATACAAAATTCTCCATTTTTTTGGATATAATGTACTATAAACTCTTTGTATCCTGTGAACATATACATGCATACATGACATAATTTGAAAATTATTTGTGGAAATTAATGGATCTATTAAATATTATCTATTATTTTCAAGTTGATCTATGCAAATATAAATATTTCTATTTAATATATAAATTTTAAAATATATAAATTTTTAAAAAAAAATCGTGACTTGCACGACTTACCAATGTTATACCAATAAAAAGAAAAAGTAAGAAGAGAGATCCATCCCTTACTCAAAAATCGAGGCTAAAGGACTTGATTTATTACAAAGATATTTCAAGTATGGGTAAAGTCCATTGACTTATCAATTGCTAAAAAAACAAAATTAAGTCAAATTATATGGACATTCATAATTAAAAGAAATTTAATTATCATTAAAAAGAATTATTATATGAGGCAGTTAGCATTAAGTTAACTTTAGTCAATTAATTAATACAGTATCGACACATAAATCAAAAAATAATCTTTCTCTGCGTGTTAATACTGTATTGCCAGTATCGGTGAATTAACTCATAGATGGCAAATGCGCCAAAATTGGTACAATAAGCAATAGTTTGATCCCCATGTGCTCCATTCTCAAGTGCAACCACACCCACTAAATGGCACATGTGACTTCTACCAATCCACATATATGGATGGCTATGGCTATTGTGATAATGAGATGTGCCTTAGCTTTTGAATTTAGTTGTACCTTTTATATTTATTTATTATACACAAACCATAAATGGTCTAGGACATTTGTTATATTATATCCCACATCTTCAATAGAGTCCAATTAAAGTATTAAGGGAAGAAGCCAAAGTAGGCTTCTTGTATGTATTTGTAAATCAAGTCTATCTAAAACCTTGAAGGACCTACAATTTTTTATTTTTTGGGTACACATTTGTTTCATCGTGCCTAGTCCTTGCAAATATTATTCAAACTAACAATCAATCGCATACGAATTGTGTGTATAAATTATGTGAAATAAAATTAAAATTTAATAAAATTTAGAAGATCAAATAAAAAGAATAAAAAATTCAAGACAAAATAATAATATATCTAAAATTGTAGGGGTTAAAAAAAAGGCATGCGGACAAAGTGACACCAAAAGCACCATGGACACTTTATGATGTAGATTCTTAGAACATTCAATTAATTATTTTTGAAATTATTTATCCAACGTAAGTCGAGCACCTTCTGTTGTCACTGTAAAAAATTTGTGTCTAGTTTTAATTGTCAAACATATCAATACCTAAGACTTGATAGAATTATAAGAGCGTCCCACTTCTTACAAAAACATTCGCACTATATAACATTTTAGATCGTGTATCCTATAAAAATCATGCACTGTCATAAAAAAATAAGGTTATTTAAACTTCTTAAACATTGAATGACTAAGCATTTTATACTTTAGCAAAAAGAAAAAAATCATTTTGGTTATATATATATATATAATCCCCTTCAGTTGAGGGATCCCTCAAATAGTGTTATTTGAGGGATGGGCCAACAGCCGTTGAATCTGTTTGTGGTGAGTTTATGTGGCTGAGATTGTTTTATATCTTTTAACCGTTTTTCACAGTCCTGGCCCACCACAAACAGATCCAACGGTTTCACAAACAGATCCAGCGGTTGTTGGCCCATCCCTCAAATAACATTATTTGAGGGAAAGGGACTATATATATATATATAACCAAAAGGATTATTTTCTTTTTGCTAAAGTATATACCATAACAATCCACATATATTGCTAGTGTGATATGTGCTTTAGCTGTTGAATTTACCCCTACCCTTTATATATATCAATCTATACATATTACACGTACAAACCTCAATGCTTAAGGTATATTATGTGTTTCAAAATATGTGTCTCAAAATACGAGTCCCATTTATTTATTTTAATGAAAATTTGTCAAATCTAACTTTCATTAGTATAAATATTCAAATTTAGTAAGAATAAATGAAAATTACTATTTCGAAAGTGATACTCTCATCTTGGAATGACAAGTGTATAAACCAATTTTTGTTCTTTTAAGACTCGTCTCCAACATAAGTCCCACTATGGCTGGCCCTGACAATTGGGCTTCGCCATCAGTTTAGTCCCTTCTACTGTTCAAGCGGTAGCACGTGTGCCACCGCGACTGCCCGGCTGTCACTTTTTGAAATCGACATATATATAGGCATCGCCTGAAGTTTCTTGGAGCTGAAAGGTATGATCTATGGTGTTGAATGAAAACTTTTCCTTTTCAAAGACTTAATTGCAAGTGTTAAATTCAAATATTGGAGGACCACATTATTTTGTTTTTTTTGTGGGCTTCACACTCTAGTAATATATATATGGAAGCTAATCCATGGCAACCGGTTGCTGGAGCAACCTACTTTATCTCAGCCGCTACTCCTTGTAAAAAATCCCAAGCCGCTACTCCTTGTAGCGGCTCTTTCAATTCCTTTGTCCCACTCTTCTTGTCTCTTCCATTATATTAATCTTCTAAAATTATATTATTATAATAATAATATTAATTGCTTGATTTATTAATAATAATAAATAAAATTATAAATAATAATTAATTGTTTGATTTAATAAATATAATAATATTAATAATAACTAATAATAATATTAATTGTTTGATTTATTAATAATAATAATAGTAATAATATTAATTGTTTTATTTAATTATTATTACCTTAAATTAAATTAAATTATTACTATTATTACTATGTGTAGCGGTTGAGGATTAAAATAATAATAATAGTATTAATAATAATAATAATTTAATTATAAATAAAATTTGACTCTTGACATTGTAATTTGACTCTTTTTGTGGAAGGAACGTTAGAAGTATAGAAATTGAAAACAAGTTTAGAATGTACATTATTAGAATTTCTAATGACTTCAAGTTATATCATTAAAATTAAACATTAGAATAAAACATTCTTTAGAATTTCTATACTTCTAAAATTCTAATGATTTCAAGTTATATATATCATTAGAATTAAACATTAGAATTAGAAATATAAAAATTAAAAACAAAAATGATATATATAATGATTTCAAGTTATATATATCATTGTAACTTGTTTTCAATTTTTATATTTCTAATTCTAATGTTTAATTCTATGTTTTTCTTCAAAATCACTATGTGATATTTTAAATTTTAAAGTTGATGGGATTCGTTTTTCTTTTAAAAAATTATAACTAATCAATTAGTAGTATTTTACATAATATACAATTATTATTATGTTCTCTAAAAATTAAAAGAATTTGTATTAATATCAAATATTAAATATCTGATATTAACTTCTAAAATATATTATTAATTACTTTATTCCTTTGCCACAAAATGAATGATAGACCTTTTCAGATTTGTTTTGAAGATTAGAAGATATTTTTTATGCTCAGCTAGAACACGTTTACTATACTTTCAATAATTTTATGTATGCTCTTTTTAATGTTAAAAATTAGTAACCAATATCATTCTCATATTTCAAAATATGGAATTAATTAATAATATATTTTAGAAGTTAATATCAGATATTTAATATTTGATATTATTATTAATACAAATTCTTTTAAATTTTAGAGAACATAATAATAATTGTATATTATGTAAAATACTACTAATTGATTAGTTATAATTTTCAAAAGAAAACGAATCCCATCAACTTTAAAATTTAAAATATCCTATAGTGATTCTGAAGAAAAATAAATAATTAAACATAGAATTAAACATTAGAATTAGAAATATAAAAATTGAAAACAAGTTACAATGATATATATAACTTGAAATCATTATATATATCATTTTTGTTTTCAATTTTTATATTTCTAATTCTAATGTTTAATTCTAATTATATATATAACTTGAAATCATTAGAAGTTTAGAAGTATAGAAATTCTAAAGAATGTTTTATTCTAATGTTTAATTCTAATGATATAACTTGAAGTCATTAGAAATTCTAATAATATACCTTCTAAACTTGTTTTTAATTTTTATACTTCTAACGTTCCTTCCACAAAAAGAGTCAAATTACAATGCCAAGAGTCAAATTTTATTTATAATTAAATTATTATTATTATTAATACTATTATTATTATTTTAATCACCAACCGCTACACATAGTAATACTAGTAATAATTTAATTTAATTTAAGGTAATAATAATTAAATAAAACAATTAATATTATTACTATTATTATTATTAATAAATCAAACAATTAATATTATTATTATAATAATTTTAGAAGATTAATATAATGGAAGAGACAAGAAAAATGGGACAAAGGAATTGAAAGAGCCGCTACAAGGAGTAGCGATTTTTGGGCCCACTGTACTTAATTGCTTTGACTTTTGAAATTGATATACAAGCCGCTACAAGGAGTAGCGGTTGAGATAAAGTAGGTTGCTCCCAGCAATCGGTTGTCATGGATTAGCTCCCTATATATATATATATATATATATATATATAGGTTGCATCCACAGCAACGTGTTGCTGGGAGTAACCACTTTATCCCACTCCTTGTAGGAGTTTTTGACTCAATTTATCCCTCAAGTACAGTGGACCCCATTATAATAATGATTCTCAAACTCCATATAAAGTGGTTGCTCCCAGCAACCGGCTGGTGTGGATGCAACTCCTATATATATATTTGGGCTATATGTATATACACAACTATGCATTATACATTCGGGCTATGACGACATTTTTTGGGTTATAGCGACGGTTTTATCCGTCGGTATAGCCCAAAATAGTTATGGCGACGGTTTCACCAATCGCCATAGCTCTAAAAACTGTCGTCATAGCCTGACTGTGTTCTACACAGTTGTGTACATACATTTTATATATATATATATATATATATATATATATATATTTGTTTGTATGTATATATATGTAATAATGTGCGCAAGTGCTTTCATTGATTCATGATGTGTAAAATGAAAACTACAAAGTAGCATGCATCCATGTGATATTAATGAAGAAAGAAATCAAGGGAGACCCCCATCTCATCTATTTTGGACGTGTTCACAATCAATTTAATTAACTCAATAATCTTCTTGTGAAGTATATATATATATGTGTGTGTGTTTGTGCAAGTAAACCAGTGTTTTTGAAAATTTGTGATGAATACGATATGCAAAGCTTTATACGGTAAAGCTTAAGCCGCTTTTATTTATTTTTGACTAGAAACATCACATGTGATCCCCAACATAAAGTTAAATCAAAGGCCGTGTAATGTAATTTATGAATTAGGATCTTCTCCGTTTCAAATGAAATGGAGAGTTTATATTTCATGGTTCAAATTTAAAATGTGTTGAAATATAATGTCATACTTACAGAAGAGAGAGATGATGACGAAAAATATACAAAGAATAGATCATCTCCATTTCATTTGAAATAGAAAGGATCCTAGTCCGTAATTTATAGACTTTCTCAACCTATTTCATACCCATAAAAGCTCACATGCATCCATGTGAGAGATCAATGTACCCATCATTTCTAGTAAGTCATCAGATAATTTTGATTATAAATAAATTTTCATGTTTTCTAAAATGTATTTATTTTGTGCATAAAGATCGATCTCCTAGTAAACAACATTCAATTGGTTCAACTAATGAAAGTCTAAAGATCTCAATTGGTTCAATAACTAATAAGCTAGCTGGGATAAATTGTTCATAATATGCATAATTAACAAGCCAATTAATGAAAATATGGGTTAACCTGAATTAGAACCATAATCATATGGGCCCAAACCATATTATCTATATTTAAAATAAATAATGTGGTTATAGTTCCTAATAGACCCATAAACCATATTGTGAAAATCATAACCAACTAAATCCATATTTTGCCAGGACTAGTATATCTTAATAATTTAGATCATCTGACTAAAATAACATCTGAATTTAAAAGTTGTCTGGTAACTAAAAAATATAAAACATTTGAATGACTTTTAAATTTAAAAATATCAATTTTAAATTTAAAAATATTTTAAATTGAGTTTTCAAAAATCAATAATGATCTTAAAATTTATAATGGAGGGAGTACATTCTTTATAGAAGCTCCATAAATTTAAATTTTCATTAAGAGATAACTATTAATAATTTATATTTATATTTTTCTTTTATCGATTAAGAGACAATAAGAGAAAAATAAAATTTTACCAAATAATTTTATCCTATTACAAAATTAGATGTAAAACTATTAAAAGTTAAACAAATACCATCACGAATATTGGAAGAAAAAAGAAGAACTCATTTGTCGTGTACGCTGTTGGATTGTGGGTCTCAATAGTGTAAAAATGGGGTCCAGATAGGCCGTTTGGTCCAAAATCAGAAACTAAGACAAATATAAATTTTAGTCTATAATTTAAAAGTTGATTCTTAAAATAAATCTCCACATGGTTTGTTTTGCCCCCACTTCCTTAATAGTTCTCACGTGGCTCCATTCCACCTATTTTATTTTGAGTTAAATTTTAATACACTGAAAATGTATACATGTTAGGATTATAATAAATTATTATATCATTATTGTAATAATATGCTATAAATCTAATATCGCTCATTTATACATTGTTAGTATATATTAAACTTTAATTCTCTGACTAACACAATAATTTCAAATTTAGAATTTCACAAATTAATTTAAAAAATGTTAATGTAAAATAAAAGAGTATAATATACATTTCTAAAACGAAAATTTTAAGAACACAAATATATACTTAATACTAGTTAAACATTAGTAGTTGTGTGATTCGATCTATAAATAACAATAAAATAATAATGGCGATTTAGAAATATTATATGAAAAATGATATATATTGCGATTTATATGTCGATTTTTTTATTATGAGTTACGTAGATAAATTTAATTAATAATATTTTATAATATATTTAATATAGTAAACTAATTTTATAATTTTATTTAGGCCATGTATTAATATACGTTATAATTATAATTCGACATAAATATTTTACAATTTATATAGGATATCCCTATAGATTTTTTGATTGTGAGTTTCTTTGCACTTCGCAAGGGCAATTTATTTATAAACTCATGTAATTGTGTTGCGACTCTATCACCATACCTTTTGGATTTATCATACTGTATGATCACTTTTTGGATTTATCATATTATAGGATTACCTTTTGGATTTATCATATTGAATGATTTACGGGGTTTAATAAATTAAAAAAAAAATTATAAAAAAAAAACCAAAAGTCAAGCTTTCAATTTATTTTTCCTATAGCGCTGAGAATTTTCTTTCAAACTATATATGCCCTTAAAGTAATTAAATATAATTTTTGTTTAATATCCATATATATTATTGTGTGAACTAGATAACAGATTAATTGGAATATTTATTAACGGAAAATGATATATATATATATATATATATATATATTACAAATATTTATGTAAACTTTTTGATTGTCAATAGTTAGGTGAATAAGTATTAGTGGTAATTTTTTTAAGAAAAATATGTAATAAGTGGAGTACTCTAATAATTCATACTAATATCATGTATCAATAAATTTTATAATTATAATTTAGCTTAAATTTATCACAATACATAACAGAACATTTTATTAACTTTTCTTCAAATGTATGGTTTCTCAATACTTGGACCAATCGGAGTACATGTCTGATGTCTCGAAATAAATATAACCCTAGCTACTGTCGTTAATAAGGGGAGAGAAGTCGCTCTCAGCCAGCCGCCCTTTTCTCCGGTAACACGTGTGCCGCCGCGACTTTCACTGAACTCTATCAATTTTCAGATTGAGAAGACATGGACTGATGCCTGTCGAGTGGTGTCGTTTTAGTTAGTTAGGGTTTCTAGAAATAATTAAAGCAATTGGTAGCTGATAGTGTTGAAATGAAGGTACCTTGGTGCTAAATATGTAAGGACCACCGTTGAAGTCACATGAATCCATGTGACTTCCATTAATTTAGACATAGAAGTAACGTCCCAACCATTTTATTAGGGGAAAAAAATTTAAAATTTTATTTTTTACATGAGTGAACCAATTAAATGCGCTTAATTGCTGCATGTGCTGGATTTATTGAAGTTACTAAGTGTATAGTATTCATTTGTATACTACACCAAAAATGGTCTCTATTAAAGGAAAAATTCTTCACATGATGTAATATATCACTCACAAGAGATTTATTGCGAAAAAATATTTTCTTCACACGATTGCTCGCATAAGACCTACTCGCAATAGGGTATCATTCGCTAAGTTGTGATAAATATTTTTTGTGAAGAATATATTGTGAATAACTTTTTATTCACAAATTATATTTGGTAATGGAATATTGTTATTTAGTAAAAGATTAGTTTCCTTCACAAATAATATTTTAAGAAGAACTATTTGAAATGAGTGAATAACTTTGTTCCCTCACAAATAATATATTTTGAAGAACAAATTTATTTAACGAGAGAAAATTTTCCTTCACTAATTATAAATCGAGAATGCATCTTCAAATTAGTGAGGGAAATAATCCTTCATTGATGACTAACTAATTAACTAAAAATATTTTAGTGAGGGAAATAATCCTTCATTAATGTCCATTTTTCAAGAAAAATCCTTCATAGATTATAAATTAGTAAATTAAAAATTAATTGATAAATAATCAAAATTCATTGCAAATTATAATTAATTTTCAAGTCAGTAATTTCATATTTATTATTATTATTTTTATTAATTGTTGTAATAAATATTAAATTTAATATTTCAAGTTAATATAAATGTCATACTTGTTTCAAACTAATTGATAAACTAATGCATAAAGAGCCAATAATTAAAACTAATACTCCATATATAAATAGATAATGCTCAAGTCACAATAAGTACAGAATTTGTTATTGTATCTTAATTCTCAAGGATCATAGTACTTACAATATTTAATAACTAACATAAGAAAACTGAAAGAATAACAACGAACTAGAAGGAATGAAGTGTACATCATGTTAGGTCCACTTCATCATCATTTTCTTCAAGGAAATCAAGGTTGAGACTGTAAAGTTCCTCTTGCAAAATAAATACCAAAATTCAATTTCAATAAGATAAGGAATAAGAAAAAATAAACCTGGTGAACTTAAATTGATAGGGAGAGAGATTAATGAAGGACAAAGACAAAAATATAGCTATTAGTAAATACCTCAACTGAATCATAGTTGGTAAATGTTTGAAGGAAGTTGGTAAACTTCCTCTCTACCAATTTAGTAATATGTTCAGTAATATCTATACCAATGGACGGTTGTGGTGTACTATCATTGGTAGAAGCATCATCCATAGACTTTCTACCCAATTGACGAAGGACAATTTTATCAATCATATTCTCTAATTCCTTAGGATCAGTAGATTGTTGCGGTGAAGGATAACCTATACTCGGCGGCACTATAGGAGTATGATCGAGCAAGTCTCGTGCTCGATATCCTGGAAAACCAAGTATCCTATTTTTTTTAGTCCCACTAGTTTTCTCAATCCAAATAGCCTAATATTCATCCACCTCCGGTGTACCGTCCGCTGCAGTACCGCCAACCTCAGTAGTATATTCTGACTACAATCCAAAACATGTACAAGAGTTAAGTACGTACATTAAATACATTTGCAAGTTATAAAAATGCACATCAATTAGCAATTGAAATTGTAAATAGTGGCTCGCTAAACTAAAAATTTGAATCCTAAATTAAAGTCACTGGCAAATATGTGGGAACATGCTTATTTAACACTTCAGCTCACAATGTTAATAGAGTCTTCTGATATTAAAACTATGCTAATAATATTAATAATCAAACCTGAACCTGAACTAAAAGATTTATATCAGCAATTAATATCGAATAAAATATCAGAAGCTAATAAAAAAGGACTTACTGCAATCTCCATAACACGAGCATTTATATAAACCCCAGTACCCTGATCCTTCTTAGTGGGTCCTATCCCATACCTCTACCAAAGTTGGAGTTCTTTTCTTAGTTGTTGCCAAATCCATCATATGCTTTGAAAATGGTGCAGAACCACCGGTGTGAAATATTGCAAATTTTGCTTGATTCTTCTTAGACGATTCATTCTTTGATTTCCAAGCTTGCTGTTTTCACACATCAATCATCTCTGTCCAAACTTGTTGCGAAAGCCAACTGGGATTATATGGTTTCAAAGCATCACACATCTTATTTGTTTATGCCTTCTTATGTGCTTCGCGCCTTGCAATGCTTAACCATTTTAAATAAAGCCTTTTATAATGGTTACGAAAGACCTCCTT
This sequence comes from Panax stipuleanatus, assembly GCA_020205555.1. Taxonomy (NCBI): domain Eukaryota; kingdom Viridiplantae; phylum Streptophyta; class Magnoliopsida; order Apiales; family Araliaceae; genus Panax; species Panax stipuleanatus. The sequence goes on from CM035116.1 coordinate 133,471,360, forward strand.
CACTTTCTCATTTTCCCCTTCGCGAAACCGAAAACAAGCCTGAGCAAGTATTGAAGAAAAGAAATAAAGAAATAAATATTAAAGTTAAAACTTGATTAATTATAATTGTAATAACCCAATATTTTTATATAATTAAATAAAAAATTTGCGTATAATTTTTTTTTATATATTATTTCTATCAAAATAAAGATGGGAATATGTGTAAGGTAACGAATATGTATATATGTGATAAATATATATTTATTTATTGCATGAATGATTTTGAATTAATTTTTCGATAAAGGAATTGTTGATTATTATAAATTATATTATGATAATAAATTAATTTTGATAGTAAAAATATTTTATTATTTATTTTTCATGAAAATATTATTAATATATTATTTAAATAATATAAGAAATGATTCTTAGAATTATTATAATAATTATTTTATTATATGAATTTATCAAGATTAGTTAAGTTAATTATTTTAACTTAATTAATAATGGTATATATGATGTAAAGTGTGACTATAGATCAAAACCCTAAATGTTGATCTATGTTATGAAATTTCATGATTAATACAATTATTGTATAATTGTATTTAAAAGAAAAGTATATTTATGTTATGAATAATAAGAAATTATTTTCTTAAGGAATTTGAATATTAAATATGATTATTAACTATATTTGTATTCAAATATATGTAAGTATATTAATACTGATTTATGATTATGAATTTTAATTATAAATATGATTATTGACATAATTACATGAATATATGTTAAGAATTTATTTATTTTATTTAAATATTAAACATAGTAATTAGTTATGTTTGTATTTAAATAAAAGTGTGTATATTATGTGATTACGGATAATTATTAAGAAACCCTAATTTATAATTTGGGAACCCTAATAATATCAAGAAACCCTAATTTTCTATTGAAGACCCTAATTTTTAATTAGTGTGCTGTAATTAATTTTTATGAAACTTTAACTTAAGTTTACAAACCCTAGAATTATTTGACAAACCAAAAGGGTAAAACCTAAGGGTTAAACCCTAGAAATATGTGGGATGACAAGAATGCCCTTAAAATTATTTGTTAGTTTCCTAAAGTAACCTTTTTGGAGTTATTTTAATGGGATGACTTGCAAATCTATACAAAATATATGCCTCAACAATGCTAAGATTGCACACATGCTCAAATCTTCTCTAATCAGCCAAAACATGACAGCTAGCACAACCAAGATTCAATGAATCTAAGAATAGCAAAGCAAAAGAAAGAAAAAGTAAAGAAACTTCAATTATTTTCACCCACACAAGCCAAAATATTTTCTCTCTCTAAGACCCACGAAATTCTCTCTCTAACTTGGTCATAATATCAGTCAAGAACATCCCATACACTAACCCATAACAGATCAAAGATCAGAAATCAAAAGATTGCTCAAGAAAAGGTATAAAACCCTAACCAAGCTAGATCTTTAATTTTTCGTTAGATGTTTTGTTTAAGTGTTAATATATGTGCTATGATATGTTAATAAGTGATTTGGGTTGAGAAATAACATTTACATAACATCTAGATGCACGAAAATTAAAATTTTAAAAAACTGCAAAACCTTAAAAATCTTGATTGACAGCCCAAAGTCGGGGCATATAGATCTCAATCTGTTTATGATATGTTGTGTTTATGTGTTTATATGTGTTTTATTCCATGATGTTAGTATTCTGAAAGTGGAATCATGATCATAGCATGTGTATATTGAAAGTTATTCATGGTCAAACATGGGTTGACCAAACTGAAAATATGAATTTCTGAAAATTCCTAGAAAATTCAAGAACAACTTCTGACATGTACTTTGACCAAGCTAGATCTTGCTTCTGTGATGTTGTTAAGCTACATAAGTGTATTATATTTATACTTTGACATACTATACTACACAAGTGTAGCACTTTAACACACAAACATAGCCCAGAATCCAAGTTATTAAAGCCACAAATTGACCCCTCGCACTGTTTTTATTTTCTGAAAATTCTTGAATCCTACAGGTTACACCTCTTGGTAAACGACGAGGTTTAGCAACACCTATAGTAAGAGAAACAATATTATTCGGTGCAGACTTGGACTACATCTCATGTGCTACACTGCTTGAACTATGGGGCTCAATAACAGGAACCTCAAGAGGAATCACATGATGATGATGATGATGATGATGATGATGATGATGGGGAGGGGGAGGGGGAGGGGGAGGGGGAGGGGGAGAAGAAGGGGGAGGAGGAGGAGGTCTGACATGATCTACATGAACATCTACTTGAGAAGCTGAATGAGAAATCAGCTTGTCACGACCATATAATTTGCCATAAGTGCTGGCACCTTGACGGCCTATATTGGATCTGCGAATCATCGAGTATAGTTGCCTGCAATCATATGATATAAGAGTAACAAAAGCTAACTTAAAATATGGGCTGCCAGCTGTTAAAGCTAAATTAGAATATAGGCTGCCAATCAAGAAGTATAAATTTAATTCAATCATACAACACATACAACATTAATATATAGATGTATCTTACCCAGGTCAGAAGACTACCGGCGTCTTTGAAATGAACCTTTTTTTCATTAAACCTGTAAATACCTTACAAGTTATAGGTAACAAAATGAAAGTTATTCAACTATAATATAAATATAAAGCTTGATAAGTAAAAAAATATAAATACCAGATAATCAAACATAAGTTATAAGCTAGTAACCTAATAGGCTAATGTAATAAAATCGATTAATTAAAAATAAATTGTGTCATTTCTAATAAAATCAATTGCAATTAAGAACAAGTGGAACCAAAAAGTAGATATATCTAATCTTGGTATTCATGCATTTTCATCTTGTTCTTCTTCGGTATCATATTGCTCTTATCTTCTTCTTCTTTAATTTCCTCATTTTCAACATTTAGATCCACTTCTTCCCCAGGATCACTCGTAACACGTAGATCTACATTAAACAAATCATCTGAGTTTTGGTTAGGCACTACAAAACCATTATCATCCTCTTGGTAAGCATCAATTCTTGTATTTTGAAGGATGTCATAATCTGTACGAACTTTAGCTTTTATCACGGTGTACCAATTGGGATACTTCTTTGTAACGCCTTTAGCAAAAAAAACTTGTGTGGCTTGTACTGCTAGGATGAATGGATCATATGAGTTTAGCCTTCACTTTATATTAACTTGTATCAATCCATTTCCAATCACGCAAAAACCTTTGTCCTTTTGAGTATCAAACCATTTGCATTTAACATTACAACCTTTTTTGTAAAGTATTGCAATTCAACAATCTCTGATAAGAGCCCAGTAACAATTTAGATCAGAGTCATTACAAAAACTACCTTTCACCATAATACCATCGCTTTGGGTTTTTCTATTAGCATGCTATATCACTCGTGTGGAATCTAAAACCATTGATAACGAATTCCTTATACACATTAACTGTTTTACTAGGGCCACGAGCTAGCCGTCTTAAACTTTCATCGGTGTTGTTATCATCGAGTACCTATAAATACCAGTAGAATGTTATTATTATATGATATGAATAAATTTTTTGTGTCAACCATATATTGCATTGATATAATAAAAAGCACCATATGTTCTTACACGTTTATTAAATCACTTGATGAAATATTTGTTCTGCAACTCTACCCTTTGTTTCTCAGATATATTAGGATTAGATGCCAAAAGTTTTTCATCAAACTCCCTGCATACACATTACCATATTAATGCAGTTAATTGAAATTTGTATGCATATTTATGTATATATATATATGTATATGTATATTTCTAATACACAAATTATAAAATGCCTAACTTACTTGATGAATGGTTCGACCTCTATACAATTCATAAGAGTATATAATGTTGCAACTTGATACTCCTCGTCAGTTAAATCTCGTTGTGTTACTCCCAGAGATAGCATGACCAACATTTTTGAGGATAGAAAGGTTTTCACAATCTACTTGTCCTATATCTTCATTACGGCTAACACGATTATGTTTTGTTTCTTTGTCAACCTCAAAATAGAGAGAGCAAAAGTTTACGAGCTCGTCAATGATGTATGCCTCCGCAATTGAACCTCCACATGAGCTTTATTAGTAACCTTCTTCTTTAAGCGGGGCATACATCTGATTTTTTTTATAAAAAGAATTAAATAAACATATGATGTCATTTTCACAAAGTAAGTAAAATTATAAGTCTTTTGATTATCGTGAAAAAAAGAGAGAAAAAGAATACCTCTCAAATGGATACATCCATCAGTATTGCACTGACCCACCTATTTTTGCTCATTAAGCCAAATGAATAGGTAAATGGTCCATACAATCAAAGAATGAAGGGGGAAAGATCTTTTCAAGCTTGCAAATTGTCAAAACAATTTTCTTGTCAAGTACATCCATATCACTCTCTCGTAGTACCGTTGAGCATAAGTCACGAAAGAAATGACTAAGTTCTGACAAAACATTAATGATTTTAGGAGGCAATAAATCACGGAAAACAATTGGAATTAATCGTAGCATGAATATATGACAATCATGACTCTTTAACCCATAGAATCTGCAATCTTTGAGGTTACAACACCGAGATATGTTAGATCCATATCCATCAGGGAGCTTTAATTCTTCCACCCACTCACAAACTTGTCTTACTTGCTCTTTCCTCAATGTAAAGGCCGCTTTTGGCATGATCAAATTGATACCATTCTTACTTGGCATAGGAATGCAAGTCATTGTGAATGCCCATTTCTTCCATATCCTTTCATACTTTAATGTGGTCTTTAGTCTTAGACTTCACACCTATCACCGTATTAAAGACATTATCAAACACATTTTTCACAATGTGCAAAACAGCTAAGTTGTGTCGGAGCATGAGTGTACTCCAATATGGTAACTCAAAGAAAATACTTCGTTTGGTCCAATTATGGGATTCACCAAACCCTTCAGCTCTATGATCCTTAAAGACCTTTCCGGGAGGTGGAAACTTCTATTGATCTAACCATCTAACCATGACTTTACCATTTCTCCAGATAATCGAATCGGTGCAACACATTTTTCTTGGACTCTATGAGCATTATCTTTGTGTCTTCGAAATCTGTGTTGAATCGGTAGAAACCTACGATGTGATCCAAAGAAGCATGGTTTTGCACTATAAGTTAAACGAATAGATTTAGTTTCATCCTTGCACACTGGGCATGCCATCTTTCCATGTGTGCTCCATTGTTCCATCAAACCATATGCAAAAAGTCATTGATAGTCCACATGGCTGCAACTCTCATTTGAAAATTATGTTTAGAAGATGCATCATAGGTGTGAACTCCCGTATCCCACAACATTTTTAACTCATCTATCAACGGTCTCAAGTATACATCGATGTCTTTAGTCAGGTTTTGAGGACCAGGAATGAGTAACGACATAAACATGTATGCATTCATACACATCCAAAGTGGGAGGTTATATGGAACAAGAATTACAGGCCAAGTAGAGTGTGGCGTGCTTGATAGGTCAAATGGAGTGAAACCATCGGTAGCGAGTCCTAGCCTTACATTTCTATCTTCTTTTGCAAAGGATGGGTGTGTAGCATCTAAGTTTTTCCAGGCTTCTCCATCTACAGGATGTCTCAATTCACCGGGAACTTTGGTTTGGGTACTATGCCATCTCATGTGTTCGGAGGTCTTTGTTGACATATATAACCTCTTAAGCCTTGGTGCAATAGGAAAGTATCTCAAGACCTTCCATGGTATATCCTTCCCTTTACCTCCTTTGTTAGGCTGATACCTAGGGAGACCACAAGTCAAACATTTTTGTTTATCCTTATTATCCCCCCAATACAACATACAATCTTCTCTACATGCATCTATCTTTTCATACCCCAAATCTAGTCCTCTAACCATTTTTTTTTGCCAAGTAGTAATATCCTGACAACTCATCATCCTCCGGCAAGAACTCTTTAATAAGTGTTAACAAGTCGTCTACATCCACTCTCAGTCTTGAAATGCAGCAACTTAGTAACAGTAGACAATTTTCTATGCTTCTCATGACCACTATATAGTGGGACTTCAATATCTTTCAGCATTTGATAAAACTCTTTTGCACTTACAGTAGGTTCTTCCTCGATAATATCATCATGGAGATCATTATCAATTTGTTGATCAAATCCATGACCCATAGCATCAAGTACCATATCACCACATTGATAACTTTCATTATTAGACCTGGATTCAGTTCGAACATGAGAAGAAGTGTTAGGTTCCACAACAAAAGATTCCCCATGGTGAGTCCATCGGCTATATCCGGCTGTAAAACCTCTCTTAAATAAATGAAAGTTAACCTCGCCTCTGCTTAACCAACAAGAGTTCATGCAAGATCTACATGGGCACCGAATCTTATCCGCGTGTACAAATTTTGGGTTGTCAAAGGCAAAATTAAGAAATTCTTCCACACCTTATCGAAACTCAAAAGAAACCCCAATCCCATTATCCCCTGCCCTACGTGTCATCCAAGTTTGATCAACTGACATGATTACAGTTGGCAATTACCACCTAATTAATGTTAACAAACACATTCATCGTCAAACTATTAAAAAAATTAAATATACAAATCCAAAGGAAAAAGAAATTAATTCTAATCAAAAAGATTTTTGCAATATTAATCTACAAATAAAATATTCACTTTGCTATTCTTTTTTGTTTCCCTATACAAAACAAATTCAAATAAATGATTAGTTTAAGTATACAAGAATTATTGTATACTTTAAATAAATGATATTAAAATAAATTCTAGCGCTGAATTATTTTAATAAGGAAAAGATATTATTTTAATTATAATATCTTATTTACTGAATAAATTTCCATTTATAAGGTAAATATATTAAGTTATACTTACTATATGTAAATAAATTGATATAGATAATTTATAAGGTGAGAGAATAAATTTATTATTTATTTTGTATATGTGATGTGAGTACATGTGCATTATAAGGAATATTTGCAAGGTGATATATAAATATATATTTATTATATGAGGAAATAAAATTGTTGAGGACAATTTGCGTAATGAAGCAAAAGAGGTGGTTTAAGTATATAATATTTTTATATACTTTACCAAAGAGCATTAAAGTAAATTCTTGCGAGGAATTATTTTAATGAGGTGGGGATATTATATTTTATATAATATCTTAAGTAAATGTATAATTTCTTTTATGTGGGAAATTATGTACACATTTATTTTGCGTATGTAAAATGAGAATGTAATAAAAACATATTACATTATGTTTTTATTTTGGTATATATAATTTATATATATATATATATTATGTATTTTCAAGAGGGTAAGAATTATTAAAAGATATTAAGTTATTTAAGTAATAACTTAATAAATAGAAATCAAGTTAGCAAACTTTGAACCAATAAGAGTTTAGAAGGGAGAAAGAGGCGGAAGATGTTGCACACAATTATGGAACATTAAAGTCTCCGTAGTTGGTATATAGAAATCCTTAATTTACCAACTCTTCCTTATTTTGTGCCAGATTTTTAGGGAGTTGGTAATGTTGGGAAAAAATCACCTCCCAAATACCGTTGTCTTTGATAAATTAAACAGATAAAATATCAGTATATGTCAAACAGATTAAATTCGCAGTTCCACCAAAATGATAACCATTGCAGGAAATAATGAGTAGAAATAACCAAGCACAAGACACCAAAATTTTACGTGGAAAATCCTCTAAAAATAAGAGGTAAAAACCACGGGACGATCTTCGAAAAATCCACTATAATAATCTGAGAGAATACAAAGATATCTAAATTTGAGTACAAACTCAAATTACTTCACCACAATAATGGAACCCAAATAAAACATCATTTTATTTAAACTATCTTTCTCTCTATTTTTCTCTCTATTTTTCTTCCTTCTTTTTCTTCCACCTTCTGGGTGGGATTTCTCCCTCTATTCTCTCTCGGATGAATCAGTATATGAACTTTGGTGTTGGTGTACATCTTCTTTGTTGCATGGCTGCCCTTTTATAGCCAAATAGATGGTCGGCCCCTTTTCTTTTCTTCATGCATGCTCACTAATTTCCAAGTGGCCAGAAGTAAAAAAAGAAGGGCATCATTTATAGAAAGAAAAAGCTCCTAACTTTGTCTCCTAAGTGGGTAAGGAGAAATGTTGGGGGGCGGAACCAACAATCTCCCCCTCCGAACCCATTAGAGGAGGTATTCACCATGACTCCCGTTACTTGGAGTCGATTCCTGCGTCAAATCCAACTCTTGAAGAAACCACAACATTTCGTTGTCAATTCAGTAGTAGACAAAGCAATACACTTCTACAACTTGGACTACCATAACACGGCTCCCCCCTGCAAAAGTAAACAATACCCCCGAAGTAGACTGAATTTGCACCTCAAACCACAACTCCTCACTTGGAGTTAATCCCAACGAAGCCTTGACTCAACTCAAGCTTCTTGGAATTTTTAATTTCTTCATGTCCGACTTTATCTCATCGGCATGGCTGTTCTTGATGGGATGATCTAACTCAAACTTGATAGATTTTTTTCTTGTCAAATTCTTTCACAACTGCTTTGTACCCTGACTGCGAGCTATCACTTTCCTTTTTCACTTTTGGTACCCATTTAAAGCGAAGAGATTTCTTCTCGTGGTTCTCATGCAAGGTTTTTCATCCATCTTGCATGGCTTTGTACCACATCCTTCTGCACTTTGCTCCCACATCATCAACACCCTCCACATGCACCTGCATCGTATAAATAGTGTTTACCTTCTTTCCTCTAGTCACCACTAGAGACCCTTTAGTGAGCTTCCACTGACTTTCACCAAAGGAAATGCTATAACCATTCTCATCAAGCTTACCAGTAGACATCAAATTAAGACGGATATCCGGAACATGTCTGACTTCTCTAAGCATCAACATGCCACCATTGTTAGTCTTCAAATAAATATCTTCAATGCCAATAACCTTGGATGCACTACCATTTCCTATCCGTACATAGCCAAAATCACCACTAGTGTAGGATGTGAAGATCTCACCACGCGAAGTAGCATGGAACGAAGCACCCGAATCAATAACCCATTCATTAACTTGGCACTTAGGTTTACCATCACTAACAATGGCTACATCAACGTCGTATAGATACACAATCGAATTCTTATCCTCGTCTTTTTCCCTAGATTGTTCCTTCTTTAAGAATCTGTACTCTCACCTTATATGACCCGGTCTCTGGCAGTGAAAACAAATGATCTCTTTTCCTCTCAACCTTCTCCTGGATTTGTCATCTTCAGGAGAGCTCTTCTCTCTGTTTCTGCCGCTACTCTACGCGACGAAAACTTGTGTTTGTGTCTCAAAATTCATACCTTGCTCGTTTCGTCTTATCTCCTCATTATGGAGACTATCCTTGACCATCTGCATAGTCAGCTTTCCTTCTAGAGCAGAATTACTTAGAGACACCACCAAAGTCTCCCAGCTATTTGGCAACGAACTGAGAAGCAAAAGAGCCTGAATCTCACCATCAAGATTCAACTTCATGGTGGACAGCTGGTTCACTAAACCTTCGAACTCACTCATATGCTCTGACACACTGCTCCCGTCTTTGTACTTCAGGTTCACAATTTTTTGAGTCACAAATGTTTTATTTTGTGCATTCTTCTTCTCGTACATAGACTTTAGTGTTGTCCATAGTGTATGAGCATCCGTCTCCTGCGAAACATGATGGAACACACTTTGATCAATCCACTGTCTGATGTGACCAATAGTCTTCCTGATCATCTTTTTCCAATCAGCCTCAGATTTAGCCGCGGGCTTCTTTCCCTCGAGCTCTAACGATCATACAAATCCCTACAATAAAGGATATCCTCCATTCTGGGCTTCCAGATCAAAAAATTTGAAGAGGTCAATTTAATCATGGCTCCGATTGATTCCTCCGTAAAATTTATCAAAAACAACCGAGCAAATAACCTTAGCTTTGATACCAGTTGTTGGGAAAAAAATTACCTCCCAAATACCGTTGTCTTTGATAAATTAAACAGATAAAATATAAGTATATGTCAAACATATTAAATTCGCAGTTCCACCAAAAGAATAACCACTGCAGAAAATAATGAGTAGAAATAACCAAGCACAAGACACCAAGATTTTACGTGAAAAACCCTCTAAAACTAAGAGGTAAAAACCACAGGTCGATCTTCGAAAAATCCACTATAATAATCTGAGAGAATACAAAGATATCTTAACTTGAGTACAAACTCAAATTACTTCACCATAATAACTATGTGATAGAACCCAAATAAAACACCCTTTTATTTGAACTATCTTTCTCTCTTTTTCTTCCACCTTCCGGGTGGGATTTATCCCTCTATTCTCTCTCGGATGAATCAGTATGTGAACTTTGGTGTTGGTGTACATCTTCCTTGTTGCATGGCTGCCCTTTTATAGCCAAATAGATGGCCGACCCCTTTTCTTTTCTTCATGCATGCTCACTAATTTCCAAGTGGCCAGAAGCAAAAAAAGAAGGGCAGCATTTATAGAAAGAAAAAGCTCCCAACTTTGTCTCCTAAGTGGGTGAGGAGAAATGTTGGACGGGCGGAACCAAAAGATAAATTATTACTCCCACTTTATGTACTCACTACCATCCGTTCTTTTTCATTCTTCAAAAGCCTCAACAAACTTTTTCCTTCCCATTAAGCAAAAACAAAAACATAGAAAGTGAAGAGGGAGCAAGAGAAGAGAGATTAATATGTCTTGAGCAAGATTGAAGCAAGCAAACAACAAAACAAACTCCTACAAACCTCCATAATCATCATACTTCATCTTCTCCACCAAAATATTCATATTTTCTAGAGAGAGAAAGAAATGGGTGGAGTGATTTTGCTTGATTTAAGCTACGAGGGTGTTCAAGTAGGAAGGAAATCAGATCCTAGCACATCATCTAACATCTTAGAGGAAGGAAATCCAAGAAGTAAGCTCTTAAAACCCTAACCTTCCATTTTAGCTCTTAAACTCTTCATATCTTGTTAAATGTTATTTTGAGTTTTATGAGTTGAAAAACATCCTAAGAGTGATGAAATTAGAGATATGGAGCTAATATGTGGTGTGTGGAGTTATAAGGAGGAAAAACATGGGTGAATACCGAACTAAATGGCTATGAAATCAGCCCACAATTGTGACGCACCCATTAAGTTCGATTAAATTACTAAGAATTTTTTTGCCTAAAACCCCGTAATTAGGTGAAGCTAAGACTTGAGTTTGATTCATACATGTTATATATAACTAATTAAAAGATATGAGCGAATCAAATCAAGAGAGGAAGCATTTTTGAGACAAAACGAAAAGTCTGAAAGTTAGTGTGACTGCTGACCCTAAAATATAAATTCGGGGATAATATATATTTCCAGAAATTTTTGGGCTTTTGGGGTATTATAGTACACTGAATAAGCTTTCCATAGACTCCATAACGGACTAATTCCGACTTCAGAGCAAAGAGTTATGACCGTTCAAAGTAGTCGCGTCAAAACTGTCCTACAAATTAAAAGCAGTCCCCTTGCACGAAATTTCTGAAATTTTGTGTTCGGAATTTGGAAAAGGTAAGTAAATAAGAGTTGTAGCCCCAAAAGTTAGCTTCGTGTGGGCTTAAGAGTCGCTCAAAAATGATTTGAAACGAGAAAGTTATGACTGTTTTAGCGAGATAGGGTAAAGCTGGGAAAGAATGAAAAACATTTTTGAACGCCCCTTTTTGAACACTGTTTTGGACTGTCTATCTAATCCGAAATGGGTGTCCAATAATTTTTAAAAATAGTTTGCTATGATGTTTACAGCTTATTCAAGCTTGGATGTCATCGGATTTATGAGCTAGAAACTAAAAATCCGCAAAGTTGCTATGCCGCAATAGGGGCTGCTGCCCAACAGCAGCAACAACTGTAGATGGCCACTTTGGCACACGGTTTTGAGTGGTTTAACGTGTTCGAAATGCCAGGCTAATATTTTCTAAATGTATTCTCATACACCAAGTATGTCATATTCGAAAATCAACGCGATCCGACGTGTGAGCTAAAAGTTAGAAAATGGCGAAGTCGCTATGCGGGAAAGGGGTGAGGCTGCCCATAACAGCCCAGCCACTTGGGCTGCTACCTGCTGCCTTTTTGGAGCTTGCATTTGAATCGCTTAAAATGTTCGAAATGTATGGCTACCATTTTTCAAAAATAGGTGGATATACTACTTACATCAAACCAAAAATTTTTCCGCAATTCAATTAATGGGTTGAGAATTAAAAATGCACGAACGAGCATGTCAGAATTAGTAAAATGGGCGACACGGAATGTAATATCCATGGGCTGTTTTGACGTTCGACGTTTCGGTTCGCGTTTGGGCTAGATTTTAATCAATGTTACGTCTAATAAAGGCCCAAGATGGAAGTTTTAACGTTTATGCTACGAAAACAAAGTCCAAGCATAAATAATGAAATATAAATATAATGTAAATATAAATTTACATAATTAAGCGAATGTAAGCCGGAGATGACATGTAAAATAGTTTTATAGTGAAACAAAAAACATTGAATCGTTAAAAATTATAATGGTCATGAAAGTGATGAAACGAAGGTTTACGGGGTTCGAAACAAAGATTTTGAACGAAGATTTGCCTAACGGTGTATATATATATACAAAGCGAAAATGTGAATTATTCGCTAGATAAAATACAAAGCTAACTTGCTAGCAAAAAAAAATAAAATATTTGTGTAAGAGGCAATACCATGAGTTAACTCATGAACTATTGAAAAAATATAAAATTATAAAGCTAAAAGAAATAATATAGTAAGCTATGATTTACTATAAAAGTTATATATATTAATCATCTAAATCCCGAATTTGCGAGTAAATGCTAAAAATATTTTAAACGGGATATGGATGGTTTATGTTTCGAATATGAAAAATAGTTATATGTTAAAGTTGTGAGAAACCTTTATTATTTATATAAAAGATTAAAATGAATAAATTTTCTAAAGGAACCAAGATTGGTTTTAACTAAAGAATAAATAATATTAGTTTTTATAAACTAATAATTATTAATAGTGAATATGTATGCATGTTTTGTGACATAATTGGTTACCTAATATGTATGAATATGTGTACACACTTGTGTAGGATTCGTGATGAGAAATTAAATTAAGTTATAGCGGTAATCTCCAATCAAGGCAAGTTTCTCAGTTTATTTATGTGGATTTATAATTGCTACAAATAACTGTTAGCATGACTTATGTTTATAGATACGTGATGCCTATGAACTGCATCAAGTGCTTTGTGAATGATGAAGGTCAAATTATGACTAATTGTTAAATTGAGTCAGGGAACTCAATATACATATACAATGAATGACAGGTTTCGTTCATGTGTAGTATGCTATGGTACGTATGATACAACTAGTAGAGTTTAAGTTTGATGATGTGATTGTAATATGTTTGAACTCCAAGAATATAAATGCATGAACTGAATGTGAAACCTATGTGCTACGTGATGCATGATAGGCTGTTAGACTTGTTGGGTCGTCGTGCTCAATCTTGCTTAATTTACAGGTTAAAGCTATGATGCGAACTCTCGTGATTAGGAGCGCGTGAAAAGAAGACTAGTTGTTTAATGCAGAATGTATTAAACCTTGATGATGACATTTTATAAGTGTAAACCTCAAATAAGTAAATCTGTGAATTATTCTATAGATGAAGTTTATTTGTTCTGAAATAGGGATATGTTTGAAAGAATGAATTGTATATATATTCATATCTACCCAAATTAAATAGATCATATAATAAATATGATTTTAATATAAAGAAGAATCGTAAAGGTTGAGATTCGGGGAATGAATGAATAGTAGAAAGAAAAGTTATTCTGCAATTTTAGCTATAGTTTTAACATTAAATAATGTTTTAAAGCAAGAAGAATATATTATTAACGCACAAGATCAGAAAGAGAAATAGTCTCGATTTTGGGGTCGTTACAGTTGGTATCAGAGCTGTAGGTTATAAACCTTAGGTAGGAGTACCTTAGGCTATAACCGTAGAGATGGGGATAAAGAATAAACTCAAATAGAGTTTAAAATGTTAAGAAATGAATTTGAGAAAATTCATTATTAAGATAAGAAGAAGATAAATAAGATTCAAAGAAGAATCTTGAAGAGTTATAAAGATAAAAATTCGGAGTTACCTGACTCTAGTAATAATTATGAAAAGATATAATAAATAGACAAGGTCTATAAGATGAAAAGTGTAAATAAAATCATAATATAATATGATTAAAGAGAAGAATAAGAAGATCGTAGAATAAAACAATCGTAAAATAAGATCACAACATGATCAGATTGAATGGTTGAATAACATATGATATGTTAAACGATTAAGAAGATATAGTCGACGCTATAAAGAGAAGGTACTATGAAATAGTACGAATTAAACTCAAAAGAGTTGAAAAGGATGATAAACGGATTAAAGAAAATTCGTAGTAAGCAAAGAAGAAGCAAGGATTATATGGGATTTTAATTGAGGACTCATATGATAGTTGAGTTGTATGAATATTTGTATGGACATAGGTTTTGTGCTTGGTCTAACGACTACTTAGTTATCACATTGATAATCATTGAAGTGATGGTGTCGCGCTATCGATATACCTATGACGAGAAGGTGATTCTTTTCTCATAATTATATTTGATAGTTAGAGAATATAAGATTAGGCGCGAGTTCTTAAAACTCATACTTATTGTAAGTTTGTGACTCATAATCGTATGGTATATTTTTGATCCCCTAAGCGTATGGACAGTTCCTGATTGGTTCTTGGACTACGTATTGCTAGGATAAGTTTATAAACTCATATTATTATAGAAAGTACTTGAACTCATAACGTGTGGTATGTTTAATGAACTATACTAGGGTATAGAAAGGTTATGGATGGTGAGCTGAGGATTTTCAGTGTATTAAGCTTTAAAGATGATAGAAATAGATAAAATTATTACGTAATTGAACATTGAAGAAAATTTGAGTTGATGGTGGAAGCATATGTATTCCAAATCTTCTAGTTATGCTAGATTTCAAAATTTATTGACATCGCGTTGATAAAAGCATTTTTGAAAAATATTGGGTCAGATTACTGAACCAATGAGTTTTAAAAGTTCGATTATTTATATGTCTATGCTAATTGTTTCGGCTAGACAAAAATAATTTAAAATATCAAAGATTATTTAAATATCATCAATGCATCATTGAACTTGGTGCAAGGATGATGAAAATGATGGAGTTATCAATGCAGTCTTACCTAGTGTTGGATGTGATCTAAGGATCGTCATCCCACTATGGTATGATGTAGTATGACAAAGTCACAAAATGACGGAATCCTCAACGGACTGTAAAAAAATAGTGCGGTATCATGACGTCATTAAATGATTTTCAAAATTTTGAATTATTTAAAGATAAGTTAATGCCAATTGAATTGGCCAGACAACTGTTTTGATTGATGTTCGAATTATTGGTATACGTCTAAGCTATTTGATTCAGCTAGACAAATGTTTATGAAATTCAAGTATTCTTTGAGAATTTATGACAAACCAAATTATTTTGGGGCGGAATCTTGTGTTAAGTCTGAGGATAACAACCCCGAAAAATGGGGATATACTGGTTGGATAATATATCCCAATCTAAGAACGCATATAGACGTTTCGAAAACTAAGGTACGATAGACTGATCACCTAATGTACCCGCCTAGGTAGTTTATCTTCTTCGTGATTATAAGCATACCTTGTAGAGAATGTTTATGGTATGAAGTATTGTGGTGAAGTACCTTTAACCTTTTTAGAGGTAGAATACATTTTTCGTAATTAAAAGAGGTAGCAGGTATAAATACCCCTAAACCTCAAGTTAATTGTTTTTATGACCCCTCAGGCTGATATGAAAAGTTTTCTAGAATAAAACTTTTTAGATTATTTATACTACTTCACAGTTATTGAACTATTATGAAGACTCCTGAATGTTTATAAAATGTAAACTCCTAGAGAGTAGCCATTGTAGAATGAGATGATAGAAGAGAAATCCTCAGAGGAGAAAAATATAAAGGTTAAGTTAAAAACTTAGTTTTGATTGATAGAATGAGCAGAGATTAGTATACTACAATTTCGAGGACGAAATTCTTAGAAGAAGGGGTGAATATGATAACCAAAATTTTTGGAAAATATTAAAATAAGAATTTAACAAAAAAAATTCTTATTAGATGGTATGTTGTGTGGTATTGTATTGCCTAAGTAAATATATGCTATGCAGTATGTGATTTTTGTGTAAATAAATATATTAGTATTATATATTTATTATATGTAAGCAATTGTAGGAGCTATTTATTAAAGAAAATAAGATGGGTAAGATTAAAATAAGTAAATTAAAATAATTTATAATATTAAATTATTTTAACATGATAAATTGGTGGCATTAAATATACTTAATGTATAATTGGCATTTTCTTGAAGAAATCATATATTACATTTTTTTAGTGTAATGTGTGCATGTTTTTAATGTAGTGAATATATTATTATATTTATTACAGTTAAATTGTTGAAAAAAATTTATAAAAGGGAAAAGAAAATAATTAGTTTAAGTATACAAGAATTATTGTATACTTTAAATAAATGATATTAAAATAAATTCTAGCACTGAATTATTTTAATAAAGAAAGGATATTATTTTAATTATAATATCTTATTTATTGAATAAATTTCCATTTATAAGTTAAATATATTAAGTTATACATACTATGTGTAAATAAATTGATATAAACAATTTATAAGATGAGAGAATAAATTTATTATTTATTTTCTATATGTGATGTGAGTACATGTGCATTATAAGGAATATTTGCAAGGTGTTATATAAATATATATATTTATTATACGAGGAAATAAAATTGTTGAGGACAATTTGCGTAATGAAGCAAAAGAGGTGGTTTAAGTATATAATATTTTTATATACTTTACTCAAGAGTATTAAAATAAATTCTTACGATGAATTATTTTAATGAGGTGAGGATATTATATTTTATATAATATCTTAAGTAAATGTATAATTTCTTTTATGTGGAAAATTATGTTTAACACATTTATTTTGCGTATATAAAATGAGAATGTACTAAAAACATATTACATTATGTTTTTATTTTGGTATATATAATTTATATATATATATATTATGTATTTTCAAGAGGGTAAGAATTATTAAAAAATATTAAGTTATTTAAGAAATAACTTACTAAATAGAAGTCAAGTTAGAAAAATTTGAACCAATAAGAGTTTAGAATGGAGAAAGAGGCGGAAGATGTTGCAGACAATTATGAAACATTAAAGTCTCCGTAGTTGGTATATAGAAATCCTCAATTTACCAACTCTTCCTTATTTTGTGCCAGATTTTGAGGAAGTTGGTAAATTATTACTCCCACTTCATGTACTCACTCTCATTCGTTCCTTTTCATTCTTCAAAAGCCTCAGCAAACTTTTTCCTTCCCATTTTGCAAAAAACAAAAACAGAGAAAGTGAAGAGGGAGCAAGAGAAGAGAGATTAATATGTCTTGAGCAAGATTGAAGCAAGCAAACAACAAAACAAACTCCTACAAACCTCCATAATCATCATACTTCATCTTCTCCACCAAAACATTTGTTGGGTGTGGGTCCTCACCCATGAGATAGAATCCAAGATAGAAAAGAATTAATTTTCTTTGTGAGCAAGTAAGTGGGTTTACTTGATATTAATCCAATTAGAAATTGGGTTAATGGAAGCAATATTGGAATTGGAGATTTCATAAAAGGAATCCAAGTTGAAAAAGGCTTTGATAAGAATATGTGATCCCTAATTTGATTAGGAGAATAACTTGTTTCTAATCCATAATAGGAATGGATTAGAAAGAGTACTATAAATAAGGCTATGGTAGAGTCTTATTTTATACATGAGAGAAGCTTGGTAGCAAAAAAGTATCAAAAGAATAAAGAGAGAGAATTACAGTTTGTTGTTTGTGGGTATCCGGCACCATCTCCATTCAATAGAAAGCTTAAAGACTTTATTGTTTGAAGTATTTTTGGGTGGTGAAGTTAATTAGGTTTCTCAACCTAATTAAAGATAAATTTGTATTCTCTTGATTTATTGTGTAACCTCAAGTTTTAGACTTTTAGGACATAAAACTTGGAAGAATTATTGTAAGCCCATTATTAGTGATATAGTGGAAGATTCGGAGTTCGGCCTGTGATTTTTCCCTTTAAGGGTTTTTCACGTTAAATTTGGTGTCTTACTTGTGGATGGTTATTTGTTATTTTTGTTCTCATAATTGATTTTGTTGATTTCCTATTTAATTGCACAAAGACGGAAAAGTAATTCCTAGGATTGAGATTATTTTAGGCGTACTTTTCCCAACAGTGGTATCAAGAGCTTGGTAATTTTTGTAATTTCTTGTATGAATTAAATGGAGGATTGGACAGCAGGTTGCATGATTAATCTCAAGGCTACAAATTATGCAATTTAGATGCCAAGAATGGAGGATTTGCTTTACTACAAGAATTTGTACGAGCCACTTGAGAACGATGGAGTTAAGCCCACAAACAAAAGTGACGAGCAGTGGAACAAGATGAACAGGAAGACTATTGATCTAATTAGATCGTGGATTGATCAAAGTGTGTTTCATCATGTTACCACGGAAACTAATGCATATGCTCTCTGGCAAAAATTAGAATCCATGTATGAAAGGAAGACGACGAATGTGAGAGGTGTTGAAGATGGGGGAGTTAGGCGAAAAAAGGTGTGGTACAAAGCCGTGCGAGATAGGAGAAAAGCCTTGCATGAGAACCACGAGAGAAAAACTCTTCGCTTTAAATGGGTATCAAAAGTGAAGAGGAAAGTGACAGCTCGCAATCAGGGTACAAAGCGGTTGTGAATTAATTTGGCAAGCAAAAATCTGTCAAGTTTGAGTTAGATACTCCCATCGAGAAGAACCATGCCGATGAGACAAAGTCGGTCATGAAGATAGTTGAAAATTCCAAGAAGCTTGAGTTGAGCCAAGACTTCATCGGAATTAACTCCGAGTAAGGAGTTGTGGTTGATGATCCCTCTTCTCATGGTTTCGGAGGGGGAGATTGTTGGGTGTGGGTCCTCACCCATGAGATAGAATCCAAGATAGAAAAGAATTAATTTTCTTTGTGAGCAAGTAAGTGGGTTTACTTGATATAATCCAATTAGAAATTGGGTTAATGGAAAGCAATATTGGAATTGGAGATTTCATGAAAGGAATCCAAGTTGAAAAAGGATTTGATAAGACTATGTGATCCCTAATTTGATTAGGAGAATAAATTGTTTCTAATCCATAATAGGAATGGATTAGAAAGAGTACTATAAATATGGCTATGGTGGAGTCTTATTTTATACATGAGAGAAGCTTGGTAGCAAGAAAGTATCAAAAGAATAAAGCGAGAGAATTACAGTTTGTTGTTCGTGGGTATCCGGCACCATCTCCATTCAATAGAAAGCTTAAAGACTTTATTGTTTGGAGTGTTTTTGGGTGGTGAAGTTAATTAGGTTTCTCAACCTAATTAAAGGTAAATTTGTATTCTCTTGATTTATTGTGTAACCTCAAGTTTTAGACTTTTAGGGCATAAAACTTGGGAGAATTATTGTAAGCCCATTATTACTGATATAGTGGAGATTCGGAGTTCGGCTTGTGATTTTTTCCTTTAAAGGTTTTCCACGTTAAATTTGGTGTCTTGTTTGTGGATGGTTATTTGTTATTTTTGTTCTCATAATTGATTTTGTTGATTTCCTATTTAATTGCACAAAGACGAAAAAGTAATTCATGGGATTGAGATTATTTTAGGCGTACTTTTTCCAACAACATTCATATTTTCTAGAGAGAGAAAGAAATGGATGGAGTGATTTTGCTTGATTTAAGCTACGACGGTGTTCAAGGAGGAAGGAAATCAAATTCTAGCAGGTCCTAGCACATCATGTAACATCTTAGATGAAGGAAATCCAAGAAGTAAGCTCTTAAAACCCTAACCTTCCATTTTAGCTCTTAAACTATTCATATCTTGTTGGATGTTATTTTGGGTTTTATGAGTTGAAAAACATCCTAAAAGTGATGAAATTAGAGATATGGAGCTAGTATGTGGTGTGTGGAGTTATAAGGAGGAAAAACATAGGATGAATACCAAACTAAATGGCTATGAAATCAGCCCACAATTTTGACGCACCCATTATGTTCGATTAAATTACTAAGAAATTTTTTGCCTAAAACCCCGTAATTAGGCAAAGCTAAGACTTGAGTTTGATTCATACATGTTATATATAACTAATTAAAAGACATGAGCGAATCAAATCAAGAGAGGAAGCATTTTTGAGACAAAACGAAAAGTCCGAAAGTTAGTGTGACTGCTGACCCTAAAACATAAATTCGGGGATAATATATATTTTCCAGAAAATTTTGGGCTTTTGGGGTATTGTAGTACACTGAATAAGCTTTCCATAGACTCTAGAACGAACTAATTTCGACTTTCGAAGCAAAGAGTTATGACCGTTCAAAGTAGTCCCGTCAAAACTGTCCGACAAATTCAAAGCAGTCCCCTTGCATGAAATTTCTGGAATTTTGTGTTCGGAATTTGGAAAAGGTAAGTAAATAAGAGTTGTAGCCCCAGAAGTTAGCTTCGCGTGGGCTTAATAAGCTGCTCAAAAATGTTTTGAAACGAAAGAGTTATGACTGTTTTAGCGAGAGAGGGTAAAGCTGGGAAAGAATAAAAACAGTTTTGAACGCCCCTTTTTGAACCCTGTTTTGGACTGTCTATCTAATCTGAAATGGGTATCCAATAATTTATAAAAATAGTTTGCTATGATGTTTACAGATTATTCTAAGTTGGATGTCATTGGACTTATGAGCTAGAAACTAAAAATTCACAAAGTTGCTACGCCGCAACAGGGGCTGCTGCCCAATAGCAGTAGCAATTGCAGATGGCCACTTTGGTACACAGTTTTGAGTGGTTTAACTTGTACGAAATGCCTGGCTAATTATTTTCTAAAAGTAGTCTTATACACCAAGTATGTCATATTCGAAAATCAACTGCGATCCGACGTGTGAGCTAAAAGTTAGAAAATGGCGAAGTCGCTATGCGAGAAAAGGGTGGGGTTGCCCATAGCAGCCCAGCCACTTGGGCTACTACCTGCTGCCTTTTTGGAGCTTGCATTTGACTCTCTTAAAATGTTTGAAATATATGGCTAGCATTTTTCAAAAATAGGTGGATAACTTACATCAAACCAAATCTTCGCCGCGATTCGATTAATGATTTGAGAATTAAAAATACGCGAACGAGCATTTCAGGATTAGTAAAATAGGGCGACGCCGAACGTAACCAACATGCGCTGTTTTGACGTTCGACGTTCCGGTCCGGTCCGGTCCGCGTTTGAGCTAGATTTTAATCAATGTTACGTCTAATAAAGGACGCAAGATGGAAGTTTTAACGTTTATGATAAATTTATGCTACAAAAACTAAGTCCAGGCATAAATAATGAAATAAAAATATAATGTAAATATAAATTTACATAATTAAGCGAATGTAAGCTGGAGATGACATGTAAAATAGTTTTATAGTGAAACAAAAAACTATTGAATCGATAAAAATTATAATGGTCATGAAAGTGATGAAACGAAGGTTTTCGGGGTTCGAAACAAAGATTTTGAACGAAGAATTGCCTAACGGTGTATATATGTTTAATATATACTATACAAAGCAAAAATGCGAATTATTCGCTAGATAAAATGCGTAAGCTAACTTGCTAGCAAAAATAAATAAAATATTTGTGTAAGAGGTAATACCATGAGTTAACTCGTGAACTATTGAAAAAGTATAAAATTATAAAACTAAAAGAAATAATATAGTAAGCTATGATTTACTATAAAAGTTATATATATTAATCATTTAAATCCCGAATTTGCGAGTAAAGGCAGAAAATATTTTAAACGGGATAGGGATGGTTTATGTTTCTAATATGTTCAATAGTTATATGTTAAAGTTGTGAGAAACCTTTATTATTTATATAAAGGATTAAAATGAACAAATTTTCTAAAGGAACCAAGATTGGTTTTAACTAAAGAATAAATAATATTAATTTTTATAAACTAATAATTATTAATAGTGAATATGTATGCATGTTTTGTGACATAATTGGTTACCTAATATGTATGAATATGTGTACACACTTGTGTAGGATTCGTGAAGAGAAATTAAATTAAGTTATAACAGTAATCTCCAATCAAAGCAAGTTTCTCAGTTTATTTATGTGAATTTATAATTGCTATAAATAACTGTTAGCATGACGTATGTTTATAGATATGTGATGCCTATGAACTGCATTAATTGATTTGTGAATGATGAAGGTCAAATTATGACTAATTGTTAAATTGAGTCAGGGAACTCAATATACATATGCAATGAATAACAAGTGTCGTTCATGTGTAGTATGCTATGGTAGGTATGTTACAACTAGTAGAGTTTAAGTTTGATGATGCAATTGTAATATGTTTGAACTCCAAGAATATAAATGCATGAACTGAATGTGAAACCTATGTGCTACTGTGATGCATGATAGGCTGTTAGACTTGCTAGGTCATCGTGCTCAATCTTTCTTAATTTGCATGTTAAAGCTATGATGCGAACTCTCGTGATTAGGAGCGCGTAAAAGAAGACTAGTTGTTTAATGCAGAATGTATTAAACCCTGATGATGACATTTTACAAAGTGTAAACCTCAAATAAGTAAATCTTTGAATTATTCTATAGATGAAGTTTATTTGTTCTGAAATAGGGATATGTTTGAAAGAATGAATTGTATATATATTCATATCTACCCAAATTAAATAGATCATATATCAAATATGATTTTAATATAAAGAAGAATCGTAAAGGTTGAGATTCGGGGAATGAATGAATAGCAGAAAAAAAAATTATTCCGCAATTTTAGCTATTTTAACATTAAATAATGTTTTAAAGCAAGAAGAATATAGTATTAACGCACAAGATCGGGAAGAGAAATAGTCTCGATTTTGGGGTCGTTACAGTTGGTATCAGAACTGTAGGTTATAAACCTTAGATAGGAGTACCTTAGGCTATAACCGTAGAGATAAGAATAAAGAATAAACTCAAATAGAGTTTAAAATGCTAAGAAATGAATTTGAGAAAATTCATTATTAAGATAAGAAGAAGATAAATAAGATTCAAAAAAGAATCTTGAAGAGTTATAAAGATGAAGATAAATTAGTTTAATTCCCATAAGATTAGCAACTGATATGCGTTGGTATCAAGAAACACAGAGGAATAACATGTTGACAAGGGAATAAAGTCATAAAGAACTCCCCTAAGACAACAAAATGGACAAGAAGTACAAGCTTCTGGATTTTATTAGATGCGATGCAGTGTTATTTGTGTAGGAGCCAAGTCAACATCATAACAAAATAACAATTTTTTTCCATGGTTTTGAGATTGATGAGATTTTTCTATTGTAAAATTAACATAGTTTTGTGAAAATTGCTTCATTTTATCTTCCAACTATTTAGGTGATTGCTCCATTTTAACATGAAAGAACTATGTTGATCAAAGCTGATAAATAAAAGGCTACATTTTGAAATGTCACATCCATAAAATAAGTAGCAAAGGGTAGACAATAAACATATAATCTGGCATACTGGCTCTCAACGACTTCTACCATTTTGTTCCTTCTACAAAGTACAATCAAGGCAATGGTAAAACAGCAGGCATCAAGCATATTCAGGTGCCATTTTCAGGCACCTCAAGTGCCATTTACAGGCACCTATATCTACAAGGGCCAGATCAATAAGAGGGTCATCTAAAAATATCCATTTAAATATAATGGTAAAACAGCAGGCATCAAGCATACACTGGCAAAGTATTGTCAGCAGCTTGGATCAAACATTGAAAATACTGTCTGAAAATTATGTAAGCGGAAATATACCTTCTATACTCTTCCTGAATTAACGTATCAAAGAACTACCCCGTTTTTCTTGTCTAATGACCGTATATTCAGGTGTCTTCAGTTATCACAAGAAAAATCTGCAGTCGGGTATTCTCATTCATAAATGTCCAGCTTTTTAATAGGTAACAAAATCTCTTCCTAATCTTGAAAGCACCAACAAATATCGTATGTTGTTTCAAGAATGATTACACTTGTTTTATATTAAAACAACATGGCCCTTTTTGACAAGTGAAACTAATCTTACTTCGCCAATTTCTAGTTTAAAACCACATGTTCAATTGTAATCAAAGTTAAACATGTTATAGAGGGTATATCATATTATTTTTAAAAAAATATAAACTTACTAATTCAGATATCTTGGACAGGTCAAACAAGGCCACAAAACTGCCTTGTCGAGGCAGTTTTTCAATTGAACCTTAACTAAACATTCGTTCCAAAACAGGTTTAAACCAAATTTGATTTACCCCAAACAACTTAAATCACTTCATATGATATATATAAAGACTCCTCTGATCCCACATTTAACTCAATTTGTCTATTTACACTTAACAACCCCTAAGAGGAAATTTATCAAACATAATATGTGCACTATTTTTATGGACAGAACTCAAAGGTATTTATACATTTTTAAACCCAAATTTTACCACCCTTATTACTCCGCACAACAATTACAACACATCCCCTTGCCAAATCATAGCCAACACAGCAATTAAATCCATAATTACATATATATATATATATATATATATATATATATATATATATATATATAACTCAGAGCAGTTTAGTATATATACAATTCCCATAAGTATCAGATCAATTCCCATAAGTATCAGAGCAGTTTAGTATATATACAATTCAACTCTAGCTACAACAAAATTCCCATAAACAGAGCAGTTTAGTATAAAACAACACACAAATACCAAATATAGAAAAACACCTAAACTTTGCACTATCTGCATAAGTATCAGATCAAAAGCCCTAAGAAAAATGGATTCAATCATACATGTTTGTATATATAAATCATTTCAGCAAGTAATGGAAGTTGATGTTTAATGTTATTTTCAAATAAGGAGGTATTGACCTATTCAATAGGGAAGACCTACTATTTAGCAGTGTCTTTTATTTAGGAGTTTGTTGTGGTTTTTTTGTTGAAGCCACGTTTAGTTCAGTATTACTGCTTTAGCATGTTCTTAATTAGTGGTAGAAGTGGTTGCTATTTTATTGGTTTGATAACTGGTGTATTGCCTATTTATAGGCCTTTAGTTCTTTCGATAAATAAGTATTAAGTCTTTCATGTTATCAAACTCTGCTTATTCACAAAGAATATACAGTATAGCTTTGCTAACAGTGGTATCAAAGCCAGGTTGTAAAAGAGAGTCACTTTTGAGAGTAAATTTTTTGGCTAAAAGTGTGATATAGCAGTAGCTATTTCTTTTCAGCTTGTATTATTTCTTGCAGCAGCAGTGAATTAAAGATGGTCACGGACAGCTTTGTTCAACCGGCTATTCCGCGCTTTGATGGTCACTATGATCATTGGAGCATGTTAATGGAGAACTTTCTAAGATCTAAGGAGTACTGGCAAGTAGTCTCCGATGGAATTACAGAACCAACAGCCGATGCCACAATGACAGAATTGCAGAAAGCAGAGCAAGAAGCGAAGCAGTTGAAAGATCTTAAAGCCAAAAATTACTTGTTCCAAGCAATTGATCGCTCAATCTTGGAAACGATTCTTTGCAAAGACACCTCCAAGCAAATATGGGATTCCATGAAAAAGAAATACCAAGGTTCGACGAAGACCAAGAGGCAGCAGCTTCAAGCACTTCGTACAGAATTCGAAATACTTCGAATGAAGTCGGGAGAATCAGTTACAGATTTTTTCTCTCGGACAATGGCAATCGTGAACAAGTTGCGAGTCCATGGCGACAAGGCGGAGGATGTGATTGTTATTGAGAAAATTCTTCAATCAATGACACCAAAATTTAATTATGTTGTTTGTTCTATCGAGGAATCGAAAGACCTTGATAAACTCTCAATTGATGAGCTGCAAGGACCATTGTTGGTTCACTAGCAAAAAATTATTCATGAAGACAAGGAAGAGCAAGCTCTAAAGGCTTCAACAAACAACGACTCTTGGACAACTTATAGATCAGCAGATCGAGGTAGAGGCCGAGGAAGAAGTGTCCGATGAGGTAGAAATGGAGGTAAAGGAAGAGGTGGACGAGGAAATTTTAGAGTTGATGAATATCAGTCAGATTTTCAAAACAGAGGTAGAGACCAAAATCAACAATTTGACAAATCCAAGGTAGAGTGCTACAGATGTCATAACTTCGGGCATTATCGTTCTGAATGTTATACAAAATTACCTAACAATAAAGAAAAAGGAGAGAAATCAAATTTTGCAGAAAAGAAAGAAGTTGAAACTTTGTTGATGGCTGCTCAAGTTGATGAATCACCTCAAGCAGAAGTGTGGTATGTGGATACAGGCTGTAGCAACCACATGTGTGGAAGTAAGTCCTTTTTTTGTTCTCTAAATGAAAGCTTTCGTACCATAGTGAGTTTTAGTGATTGTTCTACTATCAATGTGATGGGAAAGGGTGATGTTAATATAAGAACCAAGAATGGTTTTGTAGAAACAATTTCAAATGTTTTTTTTGTTCCTGACTTGAAAAGTAATTTACTAAGTGTTGGTCAGTTGCAAGAAAGGGGTTATACAATAACGATTCAAAAAGGTACTTGCGAGATATATGATCCTTGTAGAGGTGTTATTGCTATTGTTCAGATAGCTTCCAATAGGTTGTTTCCATTGAAGATTGAAAGTGTCCAGTCTTGCTTAACGGCTGAAGTGAAAGATCCTTCCTGGCTTTGGCATTATCGCTATGGTCATTTAAATTTTGGTGGATTAAAAACTCTCCAACAGAAGCAAATGGTGACAGGTCTTCCTCAAATTATCATTCCTTCTCAAGTTTACGAAGAATGTGTTGTTGGTAAACAACATCGTTCTCATTTTTCTCATGGGAAGTCGTGGAGAGCAAAGAAAGTCCTAGAGCTGGTTCATTCAGATATTTGTGGACCAATTAATCCAACTTCAAATGGGGGAAAAAGATATTTCCTTATTTTTATTGACGATTACAGTCGAAAAACGTGGGTTTCCTTTTTACAGGAAAAATCTAAAGCCTTTGATGCATTTAAAAGTTTCAAGGCACGTGTTGAAAAAGAAAAAGGGAGATTCATCAAAACTCTCCGCACTAATCGTGGTGGAGAATATTGTTCAAAAGCATTTGAACAATTTTGTGATGTTCAAAGCATACGAAGAGAACTAACAACGGCTTATTCACCACAGCAAAATGGTGTATCGGAGAGGAAAAATAGAACCATCCTCAACATGGTAAGGAGCTTGCTCGTAATGGGCAAAATTCCTAAGAGTTTTTGGCCGGAGGCAGTGAATTGGAGTATTCATATATTAAATAGAAGCCCCACATTTTCTGTTCAAAATATGACACCAGAGGAGGCCTGGAGTGGACGAAAACCTGCAGTGGACCATTTCAAATTGTTCGGTTGCATCGCTTATGCTCATGTCCCAGACGAGAAAAAGAAGAAACTCGATGATAAGGGTGAAAAATGTGTATTTCTCGGCGTAAGTGATGCATCCAAAGCATATAAATTGTTCAATCCACTCACGAAGAAAATTGTGACTAGCAGAGATGTTATTTTTGATGAGGAGAGCACCTGGGACTGGAGTGGGCAACAACCTGCTGGTGGACAGCAGCCTATTACTGTCATTTTAGACAATGATGATGTCATTCTGGACAATGAATCACAACAGCATCTACAACAACAAATCTCTACTGCTCATGTGTGACGCCCCCAGAATAGGTCCAGTCAACCCAACCCATTCTGAGTCGCCAAATACATGGTACATAATTCAAATACAAATTTTATATCACACGGTCGTGCAAAATACGACCACACAACTGTGAGTGTCAATACAAATCGTATATAATACGAAATATTAACATTCAAATTCATTCTTTATTTATTACAATCATTACCCCACTATTTTACAAAAATAGCGAGGACTACTACTGCTCTAACTCGGACCATCACTCTGTCCCCCTACTAGTTCTCGCAACATTCTCATTTCCTGAAGAGGACAACAGATGAAAAGGGTGAGCTCAACTAGCCCAGTAAAGAATATTATGACTAAGATAATGGAAAATAAATTATCGTTAGTCTTCAACAATTCAGATAAAATATAATGGACAACCAATTTTAGATCAATATTCGCAGCGAAAATAACAAATCATTAGAAGAGTTAAGCAGATAATGAAGTCTACAATCTTCTATGATTTAAAAGTCCATCATCAATATTTTATCCTTGTAACATCAATCAATATACATCTCGAATCAAATATCCATCTTTGCACTACGGCCAAAGATATTCATTTGTATCATCAGTGGTCATGTTCATCTCAACACCTGTCATCTTTGCATTACAGGCCAAAGATATTCATCAGGTAATCATTCTTATTTGCTCTACAGGCCAAAGATATTCATCAGGTAATCATTCATCTTTGCTCTACAGGCCAAAGATATTCAGTTACATCACCTTTTAGGACTGAGGATGATGAAAAATATTTCAAAGAACGAATCCAGTGAGATAAAAGACAAAGATTAAGGATTCGCATTTTAGTTTATCCAAATTCAAAAATACTCCATAATAATACTTTGTGGAGCAAAATTCAAGAATAGAGCTCAAAATTTAGATCCAATCAAAGATATGAACCTTAACAAGCAATTTGGACAAATAGAAGAAAATTTAATTTTTCTGTGAATTGTACCGTATACGTGAATAGTAACCCTCAAAAGAACAATACTTCTGACTGGAATATCGGATATAATACCGAAGGAAACTTGCGCTGAATACTAATACTCAAAGTATCTAAATACTCACAAAAATACGCTCGATATTATAGAGAGAGAAAACTTCTGATTCTGGTGTGATTTTCAATTCTAACCTAAGCACCCTATTTATAGGAAAAGCTTAGGATGCCAAAGGAGACTAAAATAATAAAATATTATTATTTTCAAAAAATTTCCGCCGCCTGGCGGCTAAAAAAATTTCAACAAAAGTGGGGCCCACCCATTAAAAAAATATTTATTTTCTGAAACTTCAATAATTCATAATAAATAGCCCCTTTGTCAGAAAAATACAAATTCTATGTCCTTCCATAGGAAATTTAATTCTCTACAACTTTGTAGAAGGAAGTTTTTCCAAATTCCAAACATAAATTATCCGAAATCCATAAACAGATAATTTTTTCACACCAAAATACTGATAAAAACACATCAGTGCTAATTCCTTCTTTAATATCCACAAAATAAATATTTCCTTATCATATAAATCAATAATTAATTATTCACAAATAATATTATAGAACTACAATATTGACAATTAGGTCGTTCCCAAGAAAGAGGGGGCCTTCCGATAAGGACTTCTCCTTACTGGCGCGCAATTAAATAACCCCTCCTAGACAGAACTTTCTTAGACATTGTCAATAATGCTATCAAATAATATGAATTATTGAGTTGATAATGTGAAATACTGTGTAATGACAATTATTGAATCAATAATACCAAATATCAACTGTAGTCATTATTGAATCAATCATATAAAATAGCAACGTAGCAATTATTGAGTCAATAAAATATCAATGTAACAATTATTGAGTCAATAATATAAAATATCAACGTAGCAATTATTGAGTCAATAATATAAAATATTGAACAGTAATTACTGTAACAATAATTGAGTAAGTTCCTTCTCACGTAAGACTCAATAATTCGAGATACTGTGTAATACCGTGTGCTACTGTGCAACACCGCGTATCACTGTATTTTAACCACCGGGTATTTCAACAGTACTAACGGTAACAACTACGCCGTTATTTATAAAAAGGTTATTTCTGTCGCTTTCTATATCCGACAATTATTCCGTTGTGGGGTCCACAAATAGCTGCGCCATCGTACGAATATTCCCCGACAACAAGAATATTCCATGACCAAACGAATATTCCCTGACAACCAGAATATTTTATAACTACTTGCTCATTTTAAAAATATTTGCACATTTCACCCATAACTTTCATAATTATCAAATCAACACCTTACTATTTCGAAATAATATATAAAGAAAATTAAATCTTTATTAATAAAAGTTGGGGTCTTACAACCTCCCATCCTTATGAAATTTCGTCCTTAAAATTGACGTACGTACCTGGTATGTCGAAAAGGTGAGGATACCTCGCTTTCATTTCCGATTCCAACTCCCAGGTCATTTCCTCAATTGCATGATTTCTCCACAAAACTTTAACTTGAGGTATAATTTTCGAGCGTAGGACATGCTCCTTCCTATCCAAGATCTTGACTGGTATCTCCTCGTACGTTAAATCTTCAGCTATCTCGTCTGGTTCTAACTCAATAATGCGGTTTGGATCCTTCACATATTTACGTAACACGGATATGTGAAACACGTTATGAACACGAGACATGCTTGGAGGTAAAGCGAGTCTATAGGCCACATTTCCTATTCGGTCAAGAATCTCAAATGGACCAATGAATCATGGGTTGAACTTTCCTCTCTTGCCAAACCTCGTAACTCCTTTCCACGGAGCAACACGTAATAACACATGGTCTCCAACATTAAATTCCACGTCCTTTCGATGAAGATCCGCATAACTCTTTTGTCGATCTTGTGTTTTTTGTATACGTTGTCGAATCATTTGTATCTTTTCTGTAGTCATACGTACCAACTCCGGTCCCAATAATGTTGCTTCACCCACCTCATTCCAGCATACTGGAGAACGACACTTTCTCCCATACAGCGCTTCGAATGGAGCTACGCCTATACTTGCCTGATAACTGTTGTTGTAGGAGAATTCCACCAATGGTAAGTACTTATCCCAACTCCCTTTGAAGTCTAGAACACAAAGTCTCAATAGATCTCCAAAAGTTTGGATAGTCCTTTCCGATTGTCCGTCTGTTTGAGGATGATAAGCCGAACTGAATCGTAAATCCGTGCCCATAGCTTTCTGCAAACTGATCCAAAATCGTGAAGTAAATCTAGGATCACGATCCGAAAATATGGATACTGGCATGCCATGCAATCTCACAATCTCATTCACGTACATATGAGTAAGACGTTCAAGGGAATAAGTCTCTCGTATCGGCAAGAAATGAGCAGACTTGGTTAATCTATCAACAATAACCGAAATCGCATCTATGCCTTGAGAAACCTTGGGAAGACCCGTAACGAAATCCATCGTAATGTGTTCCCACTTCCATTTCGGAATCTCCAGTGGTTGCAAAGGACCCTTCGGCACTTGATGCTCTGCCTTTACACGTTGACAAGTCAAACATTTCGAAATAAACTCCGCGATCTCTCTCTTCATATTGCTCCACCAAAATGTATGTCGGAGATCACGATACATTTTGGTACTCCCAGGATGGATTGCAAACGGTGTGTTGTGTGTCTCCATCATGATTCTATGCTTCAAGTCAGAATCGTTAGGAACACAAAGTCTGGAGTTGACTCGAAGTATTCCCTCTTCATCGATTCTTGCTTCTGGAATTGCACCTTTTTGCACCTTCTTCTTCATCTTCATCAGCTCCGAATCCGTAGCTTGAGCAGCTTTAACTTTATCAATCAAAGATGGTTCTACGCGTATACTTGACATCATCGCATTCGTTTCCACATATGATCTTCTACTCAACGCGTCAGCTACCACGTTCGCTTTTCCAGGATGATATTGGATGGTATTATCGCAATCTTTCAACAGCTCAAGCCAACGTCGTTGCCGCATGTTGAGTTCCTTCTGAGTGAAGAAATATTTAAGGCTCTTATGATCTGTATAGATCTCCACTTTCTCTCCGTACAAGTAATGTCTCCAGATCTTCAACGCGAAAACGACTGCTGCCAACTCTAGATCATGAGTAGGATAATTCCTCTCATATTCTTTGAGTTGTCGCGAGGCATAGGCTATGACTTTCCCATGTTGCATGAGAACACATCCTAACCCTTTGCCCGAAGCATCGCTGTAAATAACAAATCCATCCGAACCAGATGGTATTGTCAGAACAGGTGCCGAAATAAGTCTCCTCTTGAGCTCTTGGAAGCACTTCTCGCATTCCTCGCCCCAAACGAATTTTGTATCTTTCCGAGTCAACTGAGTTAATGGAGTAGAGATTCGAGAAAATCCTTCTACGAACCTCCGATAATAACCAGCTAAGCCTAGAAAGCTTCGTACTTCAGTCACCGACTTAGGTTGCTCCCAGCTTTGTATTGCTTCAATCTTCGCCGGGTCCACAGATACTCCACGTTTCGATACCACGTGCCCAAGGAATGCTACTTCCTCAAGCCAAAACTCGCATTTCTTCAGCTTAGCATATAGCTTGTTCTCACGAAGCTTTTGAAGTACCAGCTTCAAATGGTGCTCATGATCTTCACGGCTTTTAGAATAGATGAGGATGTCATCAATAAAGACAACAACGAATTGATCCAAATACTCCTTAAATATACGGTTCATCATATCCATGAAAGCAGCAGGAGCATTAGTCAATCCAAAAGACATGACTAAGAACTTATAATGCCCGTACCGTGTTCTGAAAGCAGTCTTTGGAATATCCTCAGTTTTAATCTTCAACTGATGATATCCAGAACGAAGATCGATCTTTGAAAAGAATTGCGCTCCTTGCAACTGGTTGAACAGGTCATCAATACGAGGTAGCGGATACCTATTCTTAATGGTGACATGGTTCAACTCCCGATAGTCAATGCAAAGTCGCATACTCCCGTCTTTCTTCTTTACGAATAAAACAAGAGCACCCCAAGGAGACGTACTAGGACGAATAAAACCGATGTCTAACAATTCTTGTAATTGGATCTTTAACTCCTGAAGTTCAATAGGAGCCATTCGATATGGGGTTTTAGAAATGGGCTTTGTACCGAGCTCAAGGTCAATAAAGAATTCAACTTCACGTTCTAGGGGTAGACCGGAAAGTTTTTCGGGAAATACATCAGGAAACTCATTAACAACGGAAATATCATTCAAATCTGATGTATTCTGGTTTAAATTAGTGACATGAGCTAAGAAAGCTTGGCATCCGTTTTTTAATAAACGAATAGCCTTGGGATTTGAAATGATATTGACTGATTTTAGTGGTTTGGTGGTTTGGATTCGCACAACAGGTTGATTAGGAATATGAAAACTAACAACCTTACGACAATAATCAATTTTGGCATGGTAAGGGGTTAACCAGTCAATTCCTAAAATCACGTCAAATGCAAGTATTTTCAAAGATATAAGATCAACAGGTAAGGTAAGGGTACCAATCTGAATCAAGCAATATTTGTAAACTGTGGATGTAACAAAAGTTTCTCCTAACGGAGTTTCAACAGATAAGTCAAAGTCTAATTTATCAGAAGTCAAGTTCAAACGTTGAGCACAAGCAGGTGAAATAAAAGAATGGGTAGCACCGGTATCTAACAAGGTGTAAACTTCGCAAGAGTTTATGATCAGCTTACCCGTAATCACCTCGTGCGGATTCCTTGTGTTTTGGGCTGTCACGACAAACGCTCTTCCAGGAATCACCGACTTTGACTTGTCCGAAACCGCCTTTGGAATCACCACCCCCGCTGGACTTGGTTTGGCAATAGGACAATCTCGAGCTATATGTCCTTCTTTTCCACAGTTATAACATGCTTTGAACTGTTGTGGGCAGTTTGGGCTGATGTGTCCCTCTTTTCCGCACTTATAGCATGCGACCGGTGGTCGTTCTCCTCCCCTAGAAACAGTTGATGCTGGTGCTGATGTCGACGTTTTCACGTTCTCATTGTTGTACCTTCTCTTCTTAAAATCTCCCCCCGATTCGCTTCTTCTACTATCATGGTCACGATTACCACCGTAGTGGTTACCGCTTCTGTCATACTTTCCTCCTCGCTGGTTGTCATTGCTCCGATGACTGCTGCCACCGATACGACCTTGGTTGTGGTCCCTCGGTTGAACATAATCATTATCTCGTTCTAATAACTGGGCCCTGTTTACTACATCCGAATATAAAGAAAATTTATGAAAAATGAGGTATTGACGTATTTCGGGTTTCAAACCTCTTAGAAACATCCGCGTCATATGTTCCTCATTCTCCACCAAATGAGGTGCAAACCTGGACAGCTCCGCGAACTTAGCCTCGTACTGGGATACCGTCATGTTGTTTTGCTCGAGTCTGATAAACTCTACCTCTTTCATATGATGAATACTTTCAGGAAAGTACTTGTCATTGGACAATTTCTGGAACGCTTCCCAAGACATCTTGAGTGCGGCAGGCTGGGTACGCTTCACAGATTCCCACCAGTAATCTGCCTCTCCACGGAACATAAACGTGGCGAATGGAACCTTCTGTTCCTCTGTGCATCCCAAGACATCAAATATCTTGGTAATTTGCTTAATCCACGTCTCTGCCTTGATTGGGTCCGGCTTGCCCAGAAACTCTGGTGGTCCCAATTCTTTGAACTGCTTGGCAGTGACAACTCGCGTGTTGTTATTATCTCCACCTGTATATGTTGCACACGAGTCTCCCTCGTCTGGTTTTGCATAAACTGCAAAAAACTTCTAAACATCTCATCATTTATCGTTTGACCAGCGTTGTTTTCAGGATGAACATTGCCTTCTTGTTGCACGTTCTCCTGGTTAGTGATTAAAGGTGTCTCCACGGTCTCATTCACTTCGTTGTTAACATTCTCAGCTGCCATTCTCAAATACTGCCATAAAACAAGGGTTAATTAAACAAATCAACATATCACATATTAACCCTATGCTCCGACTGACCAATTAAATACCACATAAGCTTAGGTAGGACATACTAGTGAAGGATTTACTCGTCTCTCCCCTCCTAGTTCTATTCCCCGATCTCCGCCAGAGATCATATCCCTAAGCTCTGATACCAACTGTGACGCCCCCAGAATAGGTCCAGTCAACCCAACCCATTCTGAGTTGCCAAATACATGGTACAGAATTCAAATACAAACTTTATATCACACGGTCGTGCAAAATACGACCACAACTGTGAGTGTCAATACAAATCGTATATAATACGAAATATTAACATTCAAATTCATTCTTTATTTATTACAATCATTACCCCACTATTTTACAAAAATATCGAGGACTACTACTGCTCTAACTCGGACCATCTCTCTGTCCCCCGACTAGTTCTCGCAACATTCTCATTTCCTGAAGAGGACAACAGATGAAAAGGGTGAGCTCAACTAGCCCAGTAAAGAATATTATGACTAAGATAATGGAAAATAAATTATCGTTAGTCTTCAATAATTCAGATAAAATATAATGGACAACCAATTTTAGATCAATATTCGTAGCGAAAATAACAAATCATTAGAAGAGTGAAGCAGATAATGAAGTCTACAATCTTCTATGATTTAAAAGTCCATCATCAATATTTTATCCCTGTAACATCAATCAATATACATCTCGAATCAAATATCCATCTTTGCACTACGGCCAAAGATATTCATTTGTATCATCAGTGGTCATGTTCATCTCAACACCTGTCATCTTTGCATTACAGGCCAAAGATATTCATCAGGTAATCATTCTTATTTGCTCTACAGGCCAAAGATATTCATCAGGTAATCATTCATCTTTGCTCTACAGGCCAAAGATATTCAGTTACATCACCTTTTAGGACTGAGGATGATGAAAAATATTTCAAAGAACGAATCCAGTGAGATAAAAGACAAAGATTAAGGATTCGCATTTTAGTTTATCCAAATTCAAAAATACTCCATAATAATACTTTGTGGAGCAAAATTCAAGAATAGAGCTCAAAATTTAGATCCAATCAAAGATATGAACCTTAACAAGTAATTTGGACAAATAGAAGAAAATTTAATTTTTCTGTGAATTGTACCGTATACGTGAATAGTAACCCTCAAAAGAACAATACTTCTGACTGGAATATCGGATATAATACCGAAGGAAACTTGCGCTGAATACTAATACTCAAAGTATCTAAATACTCACAAAAATACGCTCGATATTATAGAGAGAGAAAACTTCTGATTCTGGTGTGATTTTCAATTCTAACCTAAGCACCCTATTTATAGGAAAAGCTTAGGATGCCAAAGGAGACTAAAATAATAAAATATTATTATTTTCAAAAATTTTCCGCCGCCTGGCGGCTAAAAAAATTTCAACAAAAGTGGGACCCACCCATTAAAAAATATTTATTTTCTGAAACTTCAATAATTCATAATAAATAGCCCCTTTGTCAGAAAAATACAAATTCTATGTCCTTCCATAGGAAATTTAATTCTCTACAACTTTGTAGAAGGAAGTTTTTCCAAATTCCAAACATAAATTATCCGAAATTCATAAACAGATAATTTTTCACACCAAAATACTGATAAAAACACATCAGTGCTAATTCCTTCTTTAATATACACAAAATAAATATTTCCTTATCATATAAATCAATAATTAATTATTCACAAATAATATTATAGAACTACAATATTGACAATTAGGTCGTTCCCAAGAAAGAGGGGGCCTTCCGATAAGGACTTCTCCTTACTGGCGCGCAATTAAATAACCCCTCCTAGACAGAACTTTCTTAGACATTGTCAATAATGCTATCAAATAATATGAATTATTGAGTTGATAATGTGAAATACTGTGCAATGACAATTATTGAATCAATAATACCAAATATCAACTGTAGTCATTATTGAATCAATCATATAAAATAGCAACGTAGCAATTATTGAGTCAATAAAATATCAATGTAACAATTATTGAGTCAATAATATAAAATATCAACGTAGAAATTATTGAGTCAATAATATAAAATATTGAACAGTAATTACTGTAACAATAATTGAGTAAGTTCCTTCTTACGTATGACTCAATAATTCGAGATACTGTGCAATACCGTGTGCTACTGTGCAACACCGCGTATCACTGTATTTTAACCACTGGGTATTTCAACAGTACTAACGGTAACAACTACGCCGTTATTTATAAAAAGGTTATTTCTGTCGCTTTCTATATCCGACAGTTATTCCGTTGTGGGGTCCACAAATAGCTGCGCCGTCGTACGAATATTCCCCAACAACAAGAATATTCCACGACCAAACGAATATTCCCCGACAACCAGAATATTTTATAACCACTTGCTCATTTTAAAAATATTTGCACATTTCACCCATAACTTTCATAATTATCAAATCAACACCTTACTATTCGAAATAATATATAAAGAAAATTAAATCTTTATTCATAAAAGTTGGGGTCTTACATCATGTACCTGAAAGATCATTGAATGATGCTCCAACAACCACTGAAAATCTACAATAGCAGCTGAAAGTACAGATATAGCAGCAGAATCACAACAGCGCCGTGTTCGAAAGAGGCCTGCATGGGTGCAAGACTTTGAGGTAACTGGTATTGAATCTAATGACTATGATACAATTGCTCATTATGCTTTGTTATCAGATTGTGATCCCATTACATTTCAAGAAGCTGTCAAGGATCCGAAATGGCAAAAAGCTATGAATAAGGAGATTTGGTCTATAGAGAAAAATAATAGTTGGGAGCTGGCCGAACTTCCTAAAGGGCAAAAATCCATTGGTGTTAAATGGGTTTATAAAACGAAGCTGAATAAGGATGGTGAAGTTGACAAGTACAAAACTCGGCTCGTAGCAAAGGGGTACAAGCAAGAATTTGGTGTAGATTACAATGAGGTGTTTGCTCCAGTTGCAAAGCTTGACACTATTCGATTGGTACTATCCATGGCTGCCCAAAACTCATGGTTTATCCATCAATTATATGTGAAGTCAGCATTTTTGCATGGGGAGTTGGAAGAAGAAGTCTATGTGGAACAACCCCTTGGATATATGAGGCAAGGATGCGAAAATCAGGTATACAGGTTAAAGAAAGCATTATACGGATTGAAACAAGCACCAAGAGCTTGGTACAGTCGCATAAATGCTTACTTTATTAAGGAAGGTTTCATTAAATGCCCATATGAACACACTCTTTACACTAAATATGGTGTCAATAAAACGATTTTAATAGTGTGTTTATATGTTGATGACCTCATTTATACTAGTAATGATAGAACTATGTTGACTGATTTTAAAAGGTCCATGATGAAAGAATTTGACATGACTGATTTGGGATTAATGCACTATTTTCTTGGCATTGAGGTAGTGTAATCATCTACTGGTATTTTCATCTCCCAAAAGAAGTATGCTCTAGAAATTTTGGATAGGTTTATGATGAAAGAGTGTAATTCTGTCACCACTCCAACTGAAGTTGGCCTCAAACTCTCAAAGACTGGAGCAGGAAAAAGGGTGGATACAACTTTGTTCAAGCAAATAGTTGGAAGTCTCATGTATTTAACTTCTACAAGGCCAGACATCATGCATGCTGTCAATTTAATAAGCAGGTACATGGAGAATCCAACTGAAGTTCATCTTTTGGCTGCAAAAAGAATCTTCCGTTACTTGAAAGGGACTACAGATTTTGGAATTCTGTACAAACACATTGAAAAGTCAAGTCTGCATGGGTATTCAGATAGTGATTATGCTGGAGATCTCGATGATTGCAAGAGTAATTTGGGAGCCGTGTTCATGCTAAACTCTAGAGCTATCAGCTGATCAGTCAAAAAAACAGCAGATAATAACATTGTCAACTACAGAGGCTGAGTTTGTTGCTGCAGCATCGAGCTCTTGTCAAGCTATTTGGTTACGAAGGTTATTAGAAACTTTAAGCTATCAACAACAAAACCCAACGCTGATATATTGTGATAATACGTCAGCAATAAAGCTTTCAAAAAATCCAATTCTCCATGGAAGAAGCAAACATATTGATGTGAGGTATCACTTCTTGCGTGACTTATGTAAGGATGGAGTTATTAATTTGGTGTTTTGCAAAAGTGAAGAACAGGTTGCTTATATTTTAACCAAGCCTCTTAAGCCCGCTGCATTTCTGAAGCTTCGAAGCATGCTTGGACTATGTTCTTCAAGGGATGCTGTTCCAGGAAGAGCAATGAAAAATGTTGCAGTCTGTTAAGATCATATTTCTAGACTGATTTGTGAACAAATCAATTTAAGGGAGGGTGTTGATGTTTAATGTTATTTTCAAATAAGGAGGTATTGACCTATTCAATAGGGAAGACCTACTATTTAGCAGTGTCTTTTATTTAGGAATTTGTTGTGGTTTTTTTGTTGAAGCCACGTTTAGTTCAGTATTACTGCTTTAGCATGTTCTTAATTAGTGGTAGAAGTGGTTTCTATTTTATTGGTTTGATAACTGGTGTATTGCCTATTTATAGGCCTTTAGTTCTTTCGATAAATAAGTATTAAGTCTTTCATGTTCTCAGACTCTGCTTATTCACAAAGAATATACAGTATTGCTTTGCTAACAATATTGAGGAACAAAGTTGAAAAAAACTACATTCGAACAAATTGACGGGACTTTGGGTCTTTAGGGCTTCTGCTATTGAGACAGAAAGAACAGATTTTTTGATGCGAAGACGAAGTTGAGAGGAAAATTTTGGGATTAATGATAATCCCTTTAGCCGTAGAAACATTATTCACACAATCAATTATCGATCTCGCTAATTGCGGTAAATTTTGGTGCTAATTAATTTTTTCTTTCTCCCGCCTAAACAATGGCTAAGGAAAACTGCGGGAAACCCAAATTGGCAGAGAAAACCTAGCTATAGCACATCTATGACCTGGTTGAAACATTCAATTTTGGCCAAGGAAGAGACCCAATTGATCTCTTGCTTTCCTCTCCAGCCGAACCACGCACGCACCCACCCACCAACTGAAGAACACTGAAGACCGACTCGATCTGTTCCACACGCACATAAGAATACTGATATGTTCCAAAAAAAAAGAGTTAATAACATTTTTTTTAAAAGCAAATCTTTTATAAGTAATATTGTAAGTTAGTTAAAAGTGTAATTTAATGTATTTATATTAAAATTTATATTCATTATAATTAATTCTAAAAAAATATTTAGAACAAAACAGCGATTAATTTTATCTCTTGCAAAAAATCTATGAACAATAATATATAGTGAGTAATAATTCATTCATTAATATATTTTTTTCCTCACAATATTTCATCATAAATTTGCGCCAAAAAATCCTTCTATCACCTCAATTTTGCGAGAAAAAAAATAAAAATTGTGAAGGATTTTTCTTTCGCTAATAACTATATTGTCACTAAATATTTTTCCTTCACTGTTCATTCGCTAAAAAACTCCTCATGTGAAGGAATAAATTCCTTTACAAAATTTCCTTCGCTACATCCATATTTTGGTATAGTATTGGTTCATTCCACTAGGACTAGAAATCCTCTCAATTTCAAGTAAATGAAGACTCTCCATTTCATGGTCCAAATTTAAAATAGTGCGCTCTTTCTCCTGTCAGTATGATGTCACATTCCAATACATTTTAAATATGAACCATGAAATTGTCCATTCCACCGGCCAATTAAGTTGGTATTAATAGAACAAGAAGATTGGGCATGTGGCACCAAAGCTTTAGCTCAGTTGGCGGATTTAGGTTCGCTACTTTGACAGTGACCAAGTAGGGTGTGTTCGACCCTTGACAGTGATCAAATAAAGTGTATGTTTAATTTAATTTCAGTCAAAAACTAGTTAAATTTTTTATGTTTAATGCTTTCTGATGAAGGTATTAATTCTTCGAGAAGTATGAAATGCATAAATTAATGTTTATAACACCTTCCAATTTTAATTTTTTATTTTTTATTTTTTATTTTTATTTTTTCTTTTTTAACTACTTATAACTTGGCACAAGTTGGCATATATTATTTTCCCTTCTTAAGCTTTAAATAGCAATATGCTAGCTGTTTAATGGAGTCTAAACACCTTTTTTGACCTAATTTTAGTTAGTTATTAAAGGTTAAAGCTAAGCGGATCCATGTTACTTGAGCTACACTCAACTTCAACTAAAAAGGAATAATAGGTGACATTATTATTGGGCTTGTGCATTTGCAGCAACTTTTTTGCTCGTAACACAATTATATCATTAATACTAAACTAAATATTCATTATATATAAAAAAAAAATATATATATATATATATATATATATATATATATTCTGAATTTACAAATTAGACAAATAAACTTTTTTTTGTCAAATACACTTATCAACAATATATTTTGTAAGAAAATTGATATTTTCACAATACTTTTTGATATTTTCACAAGAAAAGTGTCGCTATAAATGTATAACGACGGTGAAACTGTCATTATAGGATCTATAACGATAATTTTCATGTAAAAATATTATTTTTTATTATAGATTTATGAGTTTCCATTTTGCAACTCCCTTTAACAATTGCTAATAGTTACACAAGTACTAACCGGCATATGAGACCAATAAAATCCAAATTGAGTTCACAATGATTAGTTGTTCTAAGGACCTACACAAATTAAAATAATGCTACTATCACATAAAGATTACCTTCATAATGCTACGTGACGGTATGTGATTTGTTGTTGAGTTAAACATCATGTTAACAATAAATCATATACTGTCACGTCAGTAATATGTGATATTTTTATGATAGTTTTATGTGATAGTAGCATTACTCCACAAATTAATTCTTCTGCGTGCGTCCTTCTCAGTTGTCAAACACAATGTCAGATTAGACACTACTCATAAGTAGCAACTACAACTAGGTTGTCAAAATATTCTTTAATGCATAGAAAACCCAAATAACTTTATTATGTATGCTTGGTAATCAGTGTTTACCGCGTTTGGTGTATTTTGAGCATTTAAAAGTTAAAACACACTTAAAAATTTTGTTCGTTAAACGCTGCAAATATTATCGTCACAAACGCTGCAAAACGCTGGTAGAACTAACCCAATTATGAAAAAATCAAATCAATAGTGCCCTAATAAATTATTTATTAATATTTCTTCAATTCTGAAATATAAGAGTTCTTGTGACATTTAATTTGAAGTTAAATTTAGACACTTTAAAATTTTAAATTTGTATGAACTTATTTAATTTAATCAATATAATTATAAAAAATTACTGTTAATTAAAAGATCTATTATTTTTAAAATTTTAATTATAATACAATTTTTTTTAATTTTTTTTATAAAAGTAACTCTTAAATTCTAGAAAGGAGGGAGTATTATTAGGCACCCATTTATTACGTTAAGCAGTGGACAAATATAGAACTCGTGCCATCATCTGATAGTAGCACCACTGGAATAATTTGAGAAAGGAAAACGAATCACCATTTGGTTTTGTTTGTTTTGAGTTGAGTGTGAGGGTGAGGACCAATTATTTATCAATCACACGTGAAAGTGATTTCTCTCTTGTTTCAATCAAGTCATTATTTAATTTTAATTTAATTTAATTTATTTATATGTCTTGTGTTTCCTTTCTATGTAAGATTGAAAACTTTAAGTCCATGATCAAGCCCAGTCTAATCTGACAGTTAAACTGGGCCGAATTTTGTGGTTTGCTATTAAGTTTCCAAATGATAACAAACTGAAATAGTAAGCTTAGGGTACATACATACAAGTAGAAAACTTGTTATTTGTTATTGCTTCATAATAATTGTTGGAAAAAAATAAATCGCCTATTTATCTCTTTATGCAGCATCCTTTATAATTTGATGAAAAAGAATTGATACATGCGACTTTTTTGTTGTCATACGTTATGGTAACTTTTTTAATCAAATATGTAATATGATGGACCCAAAATAAATAATAAAATAATAAACTAACCTTATAATTCTATCAGATCTCATGTATTGATATACCGCAATTATATGTTGGCAGAAAATTTTCGTAATATATAACAAAAATCCTTATCGCAATTATAATTCGGCAAAAAAATTTCCCAATATAATATAAGACTCCTTGATGCAAGTATAAAAGAAAGCACAACAATTTCATATATAGAGGGTAGCTCTTATTGATCTTGTGTGAAGTTCACTCATTGTATTGTTAGCTTGAAATACATTGTTAGGTTTTCATTAAAAAACTTAAAATTTTAATTTTTGATAATTTAACATGTTATCAAAGTTCTGATGACTTGTGAAAGATTTTAAGTTCAAATCTTATCCCACTAGAAGCACATGTTGGCTTGATATATATATATATATATATATATATATATATATATATATATATATATATATATATATATATATATATATATATACACGATAAGGATTTTAAGCTCACCCAATTAAAAACTCACCCAACTCACCCCTCTTTCGCGACGGACCGGACGACGGTTTGGTCCGTCGCTATATATACAAATGTTGTCTATATGTTGTCCGTCGCTAAAAGCTAAGACGACGATTGTATATAGCGACGGACCAAACCGTCGCCCGGTCCGTCGCTAAAGAGGGGTGAGCTTGGGTGATCTTTTAGTTGGGTGAGCCTAAGATCTGGACCGTATATATATATATATACGGTCCGGATCTTAAGTTCACCCTTTATCCAACATACCTTGCTCACCCCCCTTTAGCGACGGACCGGGCGACGGTTCGGTCCGTCGCTATATATACAACCGTCGTCTTAACTTTTAACGACGGACAACATATAGCGACGGACAACATATAGACGATGGTTGTATATATAGCGACAGACCGAACCGTCCCCCGGTCCGTCGCTAAAGGGGGGTGAGCAAGATATGTTGGATAAAGGGTGAGCTTAATATCCGAACCGATATATATATATATAGTCCGCTTCTCCAGCGAACTGGAAGGAGCGGACTAAGAGCGAACCAGTTATAGTGACGGTTTTTTCCATCGCTATAGCATAAAAAGCCAGTTTTCTATGCTATAGCGATGGAAAAAAACCGTCGCTATAGCCGGTTCGCTCTTAATTCGCTCCCTCCAGTTCGCTTC
This sequence comes from Panax stipuleanatus, assembly GCA_020205555.1. Classification (NCBI taxonomy): domain Eukaryota; kingdom Viridiplantae; phylum Streptophyta; class Magnoliopsida; order Apiales; family Araliaceae; genus Panax; species Panax stipuleanatus. The sequence goes on from CM035116.1 coordinate 133,515,401, forward strand.
TGAAGGATTCCGTATATATATATATATATATATTGTTAGAGACTATTTCTTGAAATTCTTTAATACACAAGTATTTAGAGAACGTGATTCGTTAAGTGACTTTTATGAAAATGGGTTTCTAATGGACGGAGTTAAAGGAAACATTCAATTTTATCACGTAAAGGACCAAAATTTATAGAATTGGCAGCTGATAAAACTTTAATTGGATGCAGGTATCAACTCATTCGGATTTTCATGTTTTAATTGAAAAAACCCTTAAATGTTGCTCCATAAATTTTGGTCTATGCAATCAACAATCATGGGTCCGGAGGCTGACATAACTTTCATAAATTTTGATTATTGTGTTCCTTAAAATTTATATTTTACTTAAAAAGATTGCCTTAAAAAATCTAAATGTACATGAATGTATGTATTTGTGTCATCCATAAGTGTGTTGTGTGAAAAGATGGTTTACGTTAGTGACATCGTATATCACTTTTAGTACATTTCAAGTTTTATAGTAAGTGAAGAGATACTTACTTGTAGTGTTAGTTTGGATTTACGTAGTATGTATATATGTTTTATGTTCACGTTTTAAAATTATATTTAAAATATACGTTTAAGAAATATGTTTGTTTATATACAAAACATGGGCGGATTTTGAAGGTAGTGTCCCCTCAAGTCAATCACATTAAATTTGATAAATATTTATTTTATAATCTTGTTCATTTATTAATAAAAAAATTCATTTAATTAAAAATATTATTTAGCATGTGTAATTGGTTGAATTAAATAAATGTGATAAACCCATAGTTTTGGATCAATACTTTTAGAATTATGAATAGTTCATGCTAATGAGATCTAAATTCCAGATAGATCAAAACTAATATGTTTCTAATCGTTGGATCACTAATGTAGGGTTACTGATTTCAGATATATTAATATATACTATATTTGCTCTTTTGCAGAGTATGATTGATCTCATAATCATTTATATGAAGACACTAAAGTAAGTATGTATGTGCTTATTGGAGAGAAAGCTCACTAACTCGCTTAAGAAACACCTAATGGAGTTTTACTTGCTGTTCAATAGAAGTTCTTAAAGTAATAGTAGTAGAAGTGATCATTGGACATGAGATCATCATAATACCTTATGTATTCAGAATTATATTTTGTCATATTCATTAAGACTCTTTGGGTATATCAAATGATATGTTCGGGTATAATAAAGTGTACATGGAGGTAGGTGAATGATCAACAGAGGATCTACCACTTCCATTAAAGGAAGAGAATGTCCTATGCGATTCGATAAATGACAACTCATGAATCATTAGCCAAGTGTTTCTAATTTGCATTAATCAGAGTTATGCATTTGAGAATTAAAATGCATATGATCAAATAAATAAAACTGGATAGCAATTTCATGTTTTATGTTTGATCGAGACATTTTATGGTAGAATAATTGAATTGTACAGTAACTATTCACGGAATAGGTTCTTTGTGATTAAACGTTGATTTTATATTATTCGAATAACCATGATATGCTGGAGGTATTCCTTGTGGTGTTGAATAAATATTATTTATTTATATTTGAATTAAAGGAGTTTAATTCATTATAAATATTATTAGAATGATTTTAATTTATTTATTCTACTACCATTATAATATTGAACCTAAATGGTCACACCATAATAGAGAAATATTATTTTAGAATTATTTGACTTAATAATAATAATAATTATTATAATAATAATAATAAATTAAGTATATTTAATTTATTGGCAGAATAAATTAAATAACTTAATATTTACAATTAATTAGTATTTAGAGACATACTAATTATAAATTAATAAGAGAAGTCTTATTATTATTATTATTATTATTATTATTATTAATTTAGATCCTAACTAGTTTGATAATTAAATTAAAACCCCAAGTTCTAAAGAGTTTAGGAGGGAGAGATAGTTTATAAATAAGAGGGTCATATTATAGATGAGAGACAATTGTCAGTATTTGGATACTACGTAAATAATTCTTTGCAATCTAAGGAGTTAAGAGAGAGAGAGAGAGAGAGAGAATTAGGGTTAGCCACCCAAGGTCTTGTAGAACCTAAATTTACTTCTTCAATTAATATATTCTTAGTGGATCACCTTTAGAGTCCTACACACAGAGAGTAGCTTCCGTTTGATCTGTGGATCTGAATAGGCATTGTAATATCCGATAATTTTGTAAATAATATTACCAATGATAATGAGTATGTTTAAAAATTATTTGTGTGCATATATATATATATATATATATATATATATATGCCATGAACCTTAATAATTCAATTTAAATTGAATTAAGTATGTGGTAATTGAGAAATGTGGTAAAGATGATGATAACTTATTTATATATTTATTAAGCTTATGTGATATGCCTTGTGTGACATAGTGATTAAGATGGACCAAGTAGTTGGATTAATTAAGAGATGGATAAATGATGTAATGGACTAAGAACTATAATTAGGCCCAATGTGAATAAATTAATTTGCTTACAAGTGTTAGGAATTTGGCCCAAAGTAATTAAGGTACTAGAATGGTAGTTGAGGCCAATAAGTTTTTGATCCAAACTAAATTAAATTATGCTAGTAGCCCTAATGGACATTATATTGGATTAACCCAATGTGGAATGAAAAGTGTAGGATAGATATGTATATATATTTGCGTGAATATATATATATATATATATATATATATATAGATATATATGCATATATATAGATATATATGTGTAGGGAACAAGTAACTTATGTAAGACTCCAACTTTTATGAATAAAGATTTAATTTTTTATATATATTATTTCGAAATAATAAGGTATTGATTTGATAAATGTGAAAAGCTATGGGTGAAATGTGCAAATATTTTAAAATGAGCAAGTGGTTATAAAATATTCTGGTTGTCGGGGAATATTCGTTTGGTCGTGGAATATTCTTGTTGTCGGGGAATATTCGTACGACGGCGCAGCTATTTGTGGGCTCCACAACGGAATAACTGTCGGATATAGAAAGCGACAAAAATAACCTTTTTATAAAATAATGGCGTAGTTGTTACCATTAGTACTGTTGAAATACTCGGTGGTTAAAATACAGTGATACGCGGTGTTGCACAGTAGCACACGGTATTGCACAGTATTTCAAATTATTGAGTCTTACGTGAGAAGGCACTTACTCAATTATTGTTACAGTAATTACTGTTCAATATTTTATATTATTGACTCAATAATTGCTACGTTGATATTTTATATTATTGACTCAATAATTGTTACATTGATATTTTATTGACTCAATAATTGCTACGTTGCTATTTTATATGATTGATTCAATAATGGCTACAGTTGATAGTTTGTATTATTAATTCAATAATTATCACTGCACAGTATTTCACATTATCAACTCAATAATTCATATTATTTGAATAATATTATTAGATAACATTATTGACAATGTCTAAGAAAGTTCTGTCTAGGAGGGGTTATTTAATTGCGCGTCAGTAAGGAGAAGTCCTTATCGGAAGGCCCCTTCTTTCCTGGGAACGACCTGGTTGTCAATATTGTAGTTCTGTAATATTATTTAGTGAATAATTAATTATTGATTTATATGATAAGGAAATATTTATTTTGTGGATATAAAAGAAGGAATTAGCGCTGATGTGTTTTTATCTGTATTTTGGTGTGAAAAATCATCCGTTTATGAATTTCGGATAATTTATGTTTAGAATTTGGAAAATTTCCTTCTACAAAGTTGTAGAGAATTAAATTTTCTATAGAAGAACATAGAATTTGTATTTTTCTGACGAAGGGGCTATTTATTATGAATTATTGAAGTTTCGGGAAATAAATATTTTTTTAATGGGTGGGCCCCACTTTTGTTGAAAATCTGATTTTTTTTGGAAAGCCGCCAGGCAGCGGAAATTTTAAAAAAAATAATATTATTTTATTATTTTAGTCTCCTTTGGCATCCTAAGTTTTTCCTATAAATAGGGTGCTTAGGTTAGAATTGAAAATCACACCAGAATCAGAAGTTTTCTCTCTCTATAATATCGAGCGTATTTTTGTGAGTATTTTAATACTTTGAGTATTAGTATTCAGTGCAAGTTTCCTTCGGTATTATATCCGATATTCGAGTCAGAGGTACTATTCTTTTGAGGTAAGGGATGTTATTTTCTTTCGTAAATGATGTTATTTTTTTCAATATCATTATACCGAAATATTGGCATGAATTTTGTTATGAAATTTTTACTTTTTCCGTCGGGATTACTATTCATGTATATGGCACTATTCACGTATACGGCACTATTCACGGAAAAACTAAATTTTCTTCTATTTGTCCAAATTGTCTGTTATGGTTACTATTTTTGGTTGGATCTAAGTTTTAAGTTTTATTCTTGAATTTTGCTCCACAAAGTATTATTATGAAATATTCTTGAACTTTGATAAACTAAAATACGAATCTTTAATCTTATTCCTTATTTCACTGGATTCGTTATTTATATGGTTTTTCATCATCCTCAGTTCTAAGTGGTGATATAACTGAATATCTTTGGCCTGTAGAGCAAAGATGAATGATTACCTGATGAATATCTTTGGCCGTAGTGCATAGATGACAGGTGTTGAGATGAACATGACCACTGATGATACAAATGAATATCTTTGGCCTGTAGTGCAAAGATGAATATTGATTCGAGATGTATATTGATTGATGTTACAGGGATAAAATATTAATGATGGACTTTTAAATCATAGAAGATAATAGACTTCATTCTCTACTTAACTCTTCTAATGAATTGTTATTTTCGCTGCGAATATTGATCTAAAATTGGTTGTCCATTATATTTTATCTGATTTATTGAAGGCTAACGATAATTTATTTTCCATTATCTTAGTCATAATATTCTTTACTGAGCTAGTTGAGCTCACCCTTTTCATCTGTTGTTCTCTTCAGGAAATGAAAATGTCGCAGGGACTAGTCGGGGGACAGAGTGATGGTCCGAGTTAGAGCAGTAGTAGTCCTCACTATTTCTGATAAATAGTGTGATAATAATTATAATGAGGACTTAGTTTAAAATATTAATATTTTCTACATATTTGTACTGACACTCACAGTTATGTGGTCGTATTTTGCACGACCGTATGATATAAAGTTTGTATTTGAATTCTGTACCATGTATTTGGCGACTCAGAATGGGTTGGGTTGACTAGACCTATTCTGGGGGCGTCACAGTTGGTATCAGAGCTTAGGAATATGATCTCTGGCGGAGATCGGGGAATAGAACTAGGAGGGGAGAGACGAGTAAATCCTTCGCTAGTGTGTCATACCTAAGCTTATGTGGTATTTAATTGGTCAGTCGGTGCATAGGGTTCATATGTGAGATGTTATTTGTTTAATTAACCCTTGTTTTATGGCAGTATTTGAGAATGGCAGCTGAGAATGTTAACAACGAAGTGAATGAGACCTTGGAGACACCTTTAATCACTAACTAGGAGAACGTGCAACAAGAAGGCAATGTTCATCCTGAAAATAACGCTGGTCAGACGATAAATGATGAGATATTTAGAAGTTTTTTGTAGTTCATGCAAAACCAGACGAGGGAGACTCGTGTGCAACATACATGTGGAGATAATAACAACACGCGAGTTGTCACTGTCAAGCAGTTCAAAGAATTGGGACCACCAGAGTTTCTAAGAAAGCCAGATCCGATCAAGGCGGAGACGTGGATTAAATAAATTACCAAGATATTTGATGTCTTGGGATGTACGGAGGAACAGAAGGTTCCATTCGCCACGTTTATGTTCCGTGGAGAGGCAGATTACTGGTGGGAATCCGTGATGCGTACCCAGCCTGCCGCACTCAAGATGTCTTGGGAAGCGTTCCAGAAACTATTCAATGACAAGTACTTTCCTGAAAGTATTCTTCATATGAAGGAGGTAGAGTTTATCAGACCCGAGCAAAATAACATGACGGTATCCCAGTACGAGGCTAAGTTCGCGGAGCTGTCCAGGTTTGCACCTCATTTGGTGGAGAATGAGGAACGTATGACGCGGATGTTTCTAAGAGGTTTGAAACCCGAAATACGTCAATACCTCATTTCTCATAAATTTTCTCTATATTCGGATGTAGTGAACAAGGCCCAGTTGTTAGAACGAGATAATGATTATGTTCAACCGAGGGACCACAACCAAGGTCGTACCGGTGGCAGCAGTCATCGGAGCAATGACAACCAGCGAGGAGGAAAGTATGACAGAAGCGATAACCACTCCGGTGGTAATCGTGGCCATGATAGTAGAAGAAGCGAATCGGGGGGAGATTTCAAGAAGAGAAGGTACAACAATGAGAACGTGAAGACGTCGACATCAGCACCAGCATCAACTGTTTCTAGGGGAGGAGAACGACCACCTGGTCGTATGCTATAAGTGCGGGAAAGATGGACACATCAGCCCAAACTTCCCACAACAATTCAAAGCATGCTATAACTGTGAAAAAGAAGGGCATATAGCTCGAGATTGTCCTGTTGCGAAACCAAATCCAGCGGGGGTGGTGATTCCAAAGGCGGTTTCGGACAAGTCAAAGTCGGTGATTCTTGGAAGAGCGTTTGTCGTGACAGCTCAAAACGCGAGGAACCCACACGAGGTGATTACGGGTAAGCTAATCATAAACTCTTGCGAAGTTTACACCTTGTTAGATACCGGTGCTACCCATTCTTTTATTTCACCTGCTTGTGCTCAACGTTTGAACTTGACTTCTGATAAATTAGACTTTGACTTATTTGTTGAAACTCCGTTAGGAGAAACCTTCGTTACATCTACAGTTTACAAATCTTGCTTGATTCAGATTGGTACCCTTACCTTACCTGTTGATCTTATATCTTTGAAAATACTTGCATTTGACGTGATTTTAGGAATTGACTGGTTAACCACTTACCATGCCAAAATTGATTGTTTTCGTAAGGTTGTTAGTTTTCATATTCCTAATCAACCTGTTGTACGAATCCAAACCACCAAACCACTAAAATCAGTCAATATCATTTCAAGTTATAAAGCTATTCGTTTATTGAAAAACGGATGTCAAGATTTCTTAGCTCATAGTCACTGATCTAAACCAGAATACATCAGATTTGAATGATATTTTCGTTGTTAATGAGTTTCCTGATGTATTTCCCGAAGAACTTTCGGTCTACCCCTAGAACGTGAAGTTGAATTCTTTATTAACCTTGAGCCCGGTACAAAACCTATTTCTAAAATCCCATATCGAATGGCTCCTATTGAACTTCAGGAGTTAAAGGTCCAATTACAAGAGTTGTTAGACATCGGTTTTATTCGTCCTAGTACGTCTCCTTGGGGTGCTCCTGTGTTATTCGTAAAGAAGAAAGACGGGAGTATGCGACTTTGTATTGACTATCGGGAGTTGAACCATGTCACCATCAAGAATAGGTATCCGTTACCTCGTATTGATGACCTGTTCGACCAGTTGCAAGGAGCACAGTTCTTTTCAAAGATCGATCTTCGTTCTGGATATCATTAGTTGAAAATTAAAACTGAGGATATTCCGAAGACTGCTTTCAGAACTCGGTACGGGCATTATGAGTTTTTAGTCATGTCTTTTGGATTGACTAATGCTCCTGCTGCTTTCATGGATATGATGAACCGTGTATTTAAGGAATATTTGGATCAGTTCGTTGTTGTCTTTATTGATGACATCCTCATTTATTCTAAAAGCCGTGAAGATCATGAGCACCACTTGAAGTTGGTACTTCAAAAGCTTCGTGAGAACAAGCTATATGCCAAGCAGAAGAAATGCGAGTTTTGGCTTGAGGAAGTAGCATTCCTTGGGCACTGTGGTATCGAAACGTGGAGTATCTGTTGACCCGACGAAGATTGAAGCAATACAAAGCTGGGAGCAACCTAAGTCGGTGACCGAAGTACGGAGCTTTCTGGGCTTAGCTGGTTATTATCGGAGGTTCGTAGAGGGATTTTCTCGAATCTCTACTCCATTAACTCAATTGACTCGAAAAGATACAAAATTCGTTTGGAGCGAGGAATGTGAGAAGAGCTTCCAAGAGCTCAAGAGAAGACTTATCTCGGCACCTGTTCTGACAATACCATCTGGTTCGGACGGATTTGTTATCTACAGCGATGCTTCGGGCAAAGGGTTAGGATGTGTTCTCATGCAACATGGGAAAGTCATAGCCTATGCCTCGCGACAACTCAAAGAATATGAGAGGAAGTATCCTACTCATGATCTAGAGTTGGCAGCAGTCGTTTTCGCATTGAAGATCTGGAGACATTACTTGTACGGAGAGAAAGTGGAGATTTATACGAATCATAAGAGCCTTAAATATTTCTTCACTCAGAAGGAACTCAACATGCGGCAACGACGTTGGCTTGAGTTGTTGAAAGATTACGATCATACCATCCAATACCATCCTGGAAAAGCGAACGTGGTAGCTGACGCGTTGAGTAGAAGATCATATGTGGGAACGAGTGCGATGATGTCAAGTATACACATAGAACCAGCTTTGATTGATAAAGTTAAAGCTGCTCAAGCTACGGATCCGGAGCTGATGAAGATGAAGAAGAAGGTGCAAGAAGGTACAATTCCAGAAGCAAGAATCGATGAAGAGGGAATACTTCGAGTCAACTCCAGACTGTGTGTTCCTAACGATTCTGACTTGAAGCATAGAATCATGATGGAGGCACACAACACACCGTTTAGGATCCATCCTGGGAGTACCAAAATGTATCATGATCTTCGACATACATTTTGGTGGAGCAATATGAAAAGAGAGATCGCGGAATTTATTTTGAGATATTTAACGTGTCAACGTGTAAAGGCGGAGCATCAAGTACCGAAGAGTCCATTGCAACCACTGGAGATTCTGAAATAGAAGTGGGAACACATTACGATAGATTTCGTTACGGGTCTTCCCAAGGTTTCTCGAGGCATACATGCGATTTGGGTTATTGTTGATAGGTTAACCAAGTCTGCTCATTTCTTGCCGATACGAGAGACTTATTCCCTTGAACGTCTTGCTCATATGTACGTGAATGAGATTGTGAGATTGCATGGCATGCCAGTATCCATAGTTTCGGATCGTGACCCCAGATTTACTTCACGATTTTGGATCAGTTTGCAGAAAACTATAGGCACGGATTTACGATTTAGTTCGGCTTATCATCCTCAAACGGACGGACAATTGGAAAGAACTATTCAAACTCTTGAAGATCTATTGAGACTTTGTGTTCTAGACTTCAAAGGGAGTTGGGATAAGTACTTACCATTGGTGGAATTCTCCTACAATAATAGTTATCAGGCAAGTATAGGCGTGGCTCCATTCGAAGCGTTGTATGGACGAAAGTGTCGCTCTTCAGTATGCTGGAATGAGGTGGGTGAAGCAACATTGTTGGGACCGGAGTTAGTACGTATAACTACAGAAAAGATCCAATTGATTCGACAACGTATATAAACAGCACAAGATCGACAAAAGAGTTATGCGGATCTTCATCGAAAGGACGTGGAATTTAATGTTGGAGACCATGTGTTATTACGTGTTGCTCCGTGGAAAGGAGTTACAAGGTTTGGGAAGAGAGAAAAGCTCAATCCACGATTCATTGGTCCATTTGAGATTCCTGACTGAATAGGAAATGTGGCTTATAGACTCACTTTACCTCCAAGCATGTCTCGTGTTCATAACGTGTTTCACATATCCGTGTTACGTAAATATGTGAAGGATCCAAACCGCATTATTGAGTTAGAACTAGACGAGATAGACGAAGATTTAACGTACGAGGAAGTACCTGTCAAGATCTTGGATAGGAAGGAGCATGTCCTACGCTCGAAAATTATACCTCAAGTTAAAGTTTTGTAGAGAAACCATGCTATTGAGGAAATGACATGGGAGTTGGAATCGGAAATGAAAGCGAGGTATCCTCACCTTTTCGACATACCAGGTATGTACGTCAATTTCGAGGATGAAATTTCATAAGGATGGGAGGTTGTAAGACCTCAACTTTTATGAATAAAGATTTAATTTTCTTTATATATTATTTCGAAATAGTAAGGTGTTGATTTGATAAATGTGAAAAGTTATGGGTGAAATGTGCAAATATTTTAAAATGACCAAGTGGTTATAAAATATTCTGGTTATCGGGGAATATTCGTTTGGTCGTGGAATATTCTTGTTGTCGGGGAATATTCGTACGACGGCGCAGCTATTTGTGGGCCCCACAACTGAATAACTGTCGGATATAGAAAGCGACAGCAATAACCTTTTTATAAAATAACGGCGTAGTTGTTACCCGTTAGTACTGTTGAAACACCCGGTGGTTAAAATACAGTGATACGCGGTGTTGCACAGTAGCACACGATATTGCACAGTATTTCAAATTATTGAGTCTTACGTGAGAAGGCACTTACTCAATTATTGTTACAGTAATTACTGTTCAATATTTTATATTATTGACTCAATAATTGCTACGTTGATATTTTATATTATTGACTCAATAATTGTTACATTGATATTTTATTAACTCAATAATTGCTACGTTGCTATTTTATATGATTGATTCAATAATGGCTACAGTTGATAGTTTGTATTATTAATTCAATAATTGTCACTGCACAGTATTTCACATTATCAACTCAATAATTCATATTATTTGAATAATATTATTAGATAACATTATTGACAATGTCTAAGGAAGTTCTGTCTAGGAGGGGTTATTTAATTGCGCGTCAGTAAGGAGAAGTCCTTATCGGAAGGCCCCTTCTTTCTTGGGAACGACCTGGTTGTCAATATTGTAGTTCTGTAATATTATTTGTGAATAATTAATTATTGATTTATATGATAAGGAAATATTTATTTTGTGGATATAAAAGAAGGAATTAGCGCTGATGTGTTTTTATCTGTATTTTGGTGTGGAAAATCATCCGTTTATGAATTTCGGATAATTTATGTTTGAAATTTGGAAAAACTTCCTTCTACAAAGTTGTAGAGAATTAAATTTCCTATCGAAGAATATAGAATTTGTATTTTTCTGACGAATGGGCTATTTATTATGAATTATTGAAGTTTCGGGAAATAAATATTTTTTTAATGGGTGGGCCCCACTTTTGTTTAAAATTTGATTTTTTTTGGAAAGCCGCCAGGCGGCGGAAATTTTAAAAAAAATAATATTATTTTATTATTTTAGTCTCCTTTGGCATCCTAAGCTTTTCCTATAAATAGGGTGCTTAGGTTAGAATTGAAAATCACACCAGAATAAGAAGTTTTCTCTCTCTATAATATCAAGCGTATTTTTGTGAGTATTTTAATACTTTGAGTATTAGTATTTAGTGCAAGTTTTCTTCGGTATTATATCCGATATTCGAGTCAGAGGTACTATTCTTTTGAGGTAAGGGATGTTATTATCTTTCATAAATGATGTTATTCTTTTCAATATCATTATACCAAAATATTGGCATGGATTTTATTATGAAATTCTTACTTTTTCCGTCGGGATTACTATGCACGTATACGGCACTATTCACGAAAAAATTAAATTTTCTTCTATATGTCCAAATTGCTTGTTAAAGTTCTTATCTTTGATTGGATCTAAGTTTTGAGCTTCATTCTTGAATTTTGCTCCACAAAGTATTATTATAAAATATTCTTGAATTTGAATAAACTAAAATACGAATCCTTAATTTTATTCTTGAATAAACTAAATTTTCTTCTATATGTCCAAATTGTCTGTTATGGTTACTATTTTTGGTTGGATCTAAGTTTTGAGTTTTATTCTTGAATTTTGCTCCACAAAGTATTATTATGGAATATTCTTGAACTTTGATAAACTAAAATACGAATCTTTAATCTTGTTCCTTATTTCACTAGATTCGTTATTTATATGGTTTTTCATCATCCTCAGTCCTAAGTGGTGATATAATTGAATATCTTTGGCATGTAGAGCAAAGATGAATGATTACCTGATGAATATCTTTGGCCGTAGTGCAAAGATGACAGGTGTGGAGATGAACATAACCACTGATGATACAAATGAATATCTTTGGCCTGTAGTGCAAAGATGAATATTGATTTGAGATGTATATTGATTGATGTTACAGGGATAAAATATTGATGATGGACTTTTAAATCATAGAAGATAGTTGACTTCATTCTCTACTTAACTCTTCTAATGAATTGTTATTTCCGCTGCGAATATTGATCTAAAGTTGGTTGTCCATTATATTTTATCTGATTTGTTGAAGACTAACGATAATTTATTTTCCATTATCTTAGTCATAATATTCTTTACTGAGCTAGTTGAGCTAACCCTTTTCATCTGTTGTCCTCTTCAGGAAATGAAAATGTCGCAGGGACTAGTCGGGGGACAGAGTGATGGTCCGAGTTAAAGCAGTAGTAGTCCTCACTATTTCTGATAAATAGTGTGATAATAATTGTAATGAGGACTTAGTTTGAATATTAATATTTTTTACATATTTGTACTGACACTCACAGTTGTGTGGTCGTATTTTGCACGACCGTATGATATAAAGTTTGTATTTGAATTCTGTACCATGTATTTGGCGACTCAGAATGGGTTAGGTTGACTGGACCTATTCTGGGGGCGTCACAGATGAGCAATCAGAGAGAACTATATTCAGACATGTTGCGATCTTGTGCTTTAGAATGGACAGGAATCTGGGATGATTATTTGAGTTTGGTGGAGTTCGCATATAATAACAACTGGCAAACTAGTATTGGTATGGCTCCTTTTGAAGCATTGTATGGTAAGAAGTGTTGAGCTCCGACTTATTGGGATGAGGTTGGAGAAAGGGTTATTGAAGGACCCGATTTGGTAAGGATTACTATGGAGAAGGTAGCGGTAGCTAAAGAAAAATTGAAAGAAGCTCGGTTGCGACAAAAGAGTTATATTGATATTCATAGGAGGGCTCTTGAATTCACACCTGGTGAGCATGTGTTTTTGAAAGTTTTTTCATAGAAATGTGTTCGAAGGTTTGGTTTGAAAGGGAAACTTATAATGGAATGCGAAGCTTTCCTGCTGGGTATTGCTTTAAGAATTGACAGCATCTAATTCGTCCCAATATAAGAGTTCCATATATGAATCAAGAGTGATAGCACTGAAGGAATAATTATAATATATATATATATGTGTGTGTGTGTGTGTGTGTGTGTGTGTGTGTGTGCAACGGAGGTATATATAGAAATTGTATATAAAAGCTTCAGTATTCAAGTTTTAAACATATATATACATATATATTTTTTAACAAAAGGAATATATTGAAATTGTACATATATGAATGATTAGTACATATGGTAGCATGAAAATCAATAATAATAATAATAATAATAATAAAATAAAAATGAGTTAATTAACAGGTTAAAAATGGGAATAATATTTTTGTAAATGTACTTACATTTATTATTATTTTATGTAATTAGCTCGGACGGAAGGAGTTTAACGAACTGTTGGGAATTGCATATTCAAATTTAATATTGAAAGTAAATATAAATGCTTAAGTATAAAGTCCTTCAATGATCATATATACAAGGACTTAGATGATAGATCAAAATTGTTAGGTTGATCTGTGCTTTAATGTTTATCATTCTGTAAATGAATGTATAGAAGAAAGATCAAATCTGTTAAGTTGATCTATTTTGAGATGTAATTGTTAGCCTTGACAGATTCGTAGTCTATCAAAATGCAGCCTGCAGAAGTCAAGGTAGAATCGTGGAGCTTAAATGAAGATGTCCAGAAATTATAGTCTGCCCTGAAAGCCACACTGAGAATCGTGAAGATGATCCGAGCGCCTGCCGAGCTAAGTCAAGAATCGCAGTGTACTCTCGGAAGCGTGGAGTCTGCAAGACAAGCAAGAAGGAATCGTAGTGTGACAAAGAGCTTAAGAGAAATCGTAGTGTTCTCTACGATCAAGGCTGAGTCCAGCCTGTTCAAGTCAACACACAACGATCATGGTACAATGACCATGATCGTGGTGTTCCTTCTGTCAGCATCAAAGTTCGTATTTCTGATAAAGGAGAAGGAGCAACAAATGAAGAAAGGCTTATAGCTGTTGACAAATTAATGGTCCCAATGATTCTACATTCATCCTTAGTACAAATCGAAGAAGCGTATTGAAGAAGCTAAGGAAAGGACTAAACCGCCTGCTGAAAACATCTTTTCAAGTGTTAGGTGAGATTGCAGTCTGCTGTGTCAGTAGGCTAGTCGGCTGTGCAGCAGGAAAAACAGGAAGTCAACATCAACTGCACAGAACTGTCTGAAGCATTTAATGCTACAACAGACGCCTTCAACGGATAGATTTCAAAGGCTCCTTATCAAGCTAATCAGACAAGGATTCAGATGAAGCAAGCAAGAAACAAGAAAGAAAAAGATTGCTCAGAACGCTCAAGTGCACTCAACATAAACACTCTACGATCCTGAAAGAGGAAAGCTTGCTTCGCTACTCAGTTCTTCAGAACTGATGCTCAATTGCAACTGAGTAGCACACCCCAGAATACAACTCTCAATCCAAAGTGTACCAAGTCAGAAGGACTTGAAGAGTTTTAAGTGAACTAAGAGAAGAGCCAAGTCAGAAGGACTTGAAGAGTTCTAAGTGAACTAAGAGAAGTTTCAAGGCTGCTGGTCTTGAAGAGTTCTAAATGAACTAGAGAAGTTCCAGGGCTGCTGGCCTTGAAGGAATCTAAGTGATTCAAGTTGTAAGAGATATCCTTAGTGGATTTTCTACTCGTGGAGTAGAAGAGTGGACTAGGAGCCTTGTGTGCTCTGAACCACTTAAAACCTTCGTGTCTCATTGTCTCTCATTAACTGCTATATCTGTTATAACTGCTTATTAAACTAATAGTGCATTATCTTTAAGAGGAACAAATATATATTCCGCTGCTGTCAGTATATTCAATACTGACAAGTATTTTAAAACAAAGAAAATTTTAAAATATCTATTCAACCCCCCTTCTAGATAACTATATTTGAGGTTATAATTTCGAGTATTATATTACTTAACTCATGTACGAATTCTGTACTCCTTCAGCGATAATCTTTTAAATTTTAAATTGTTCATTTAGCTTTTCATTTAGAAATTAGTTATTGTTCCACATGATTGTTCCTTCTCGAATTCATATGATAGTTTCACGTTGGCGTTGGTACATATAACTCGTATTTGTACTCTTTGAACTAATCAACTATGTCAATATATTTTGGAGATCGCCTTTATTCGTTTGTATCATTGTTCGTATATTTTCGTTCACATTCGGGAGTTATTTTGATCATTGATATATTGTGATAATTAAGAATGTTCGTATTTGATAATTCGATTTCATTTGAAGATGGTCATGTAAGCCTTATGATTTGAACCCCTTTTGGCTTACATTTTGTAGTTTGATCTTTAGGGTATACTTCAGCTAACCACCTGTGGGGGTACCACATGCATGTCCTCTTGACACAAGGGCATGACACCTTCCGTGGCGGTGTGATCAGTCCACTACGTATCCTTTTGTATGCTCTGGGTATGAGCTTTGACCATTTGATATATTTGTTCAGGATACGTATGGGTCGACCTAGTGTTTGATTTGATTCGATTTGTTTGACGGATTAGTGACGTATGTGTCGTGAGTACTATTCGTTTTGATTGGCATACATCATGGTAACGATGTATTTTGTTAGCCTTTGGCTATTTGTATTTGAGCTTGGTATGAAATTGTCACCTTATAACCATTTGATTCAACCTTATTTTGTTTGGGATTCTTTTGGCTATGATTATTCGTTTGACAATGTTAACCATTTGTAAATAATCTCGCTAATTCTGATATATTCGTAATTCGTTTGTAATTCGCATGTGTTTATTCATTCGACTCTTTCAGATATATTACATATTGTGATATATTTGTTTGTCTACATATCCGTACTGGGCAATTGGCTCAAGCTGTGTTCTTTTTTCCGACAGGTAATCAGGGGTGATCATGATCTGTGGGATGAGAGCTACCTTTGATCCAAATTAGTAGATTAGTTTTTGAGATTATTATTAGACTTGGTTTTTTCCTAATATTTTGTAGATGGATATTTGGGCCATTATGCAGATCAGGGGGGTCTGGCCAGAATGGTCAGGCTGGGCAGAGCTGGTAGTGGCAGTAAAGTTGTAGGGGGGATTGACATCTTGTGGTGCTCCATCAATATATTCATCATATCTTGTAAGTGTTGTACAAACAATTGTAAAGCCTCTAACTGAATCATAATTTTAGACTAATTCTTCAAAGATAGTTAACTCATGTTGTTTAAAGAATCAATTTGGGACAGTAGATTTAAATGTGTCTCTATGTGGTCAGTGTCATTAGGTTGGAAGATAATTAAAGTCTTAGAAGGAAGATTTAAATGTGACACAATATTGCTATTGTGAATCATTTGAACCTTATGAAGATAAACAAGAACACCCAAGTGTATAAAGATTCTAGTAAACAAAAGTCTATACCCCATACAGTTATTAGAATGACAGAATTCAAAGGATGTCAAGAGAAAGAATGGCAGACTATATGGCATGCATCCAGTCAGAACACATTTCATAAGTTCTAAGTTAAAAGGACTTAACAGTTTGTCATTTCTGACAGGCATGAAGTTATGTCTCAGAATGTTTCTTAAAAACTGACACTCAGCAGTGAAGTAATCAATATGCACTTTGCATGGATATTCAAATAGATTGGCAGGCACAAGTTGATCAGTTGTGAGTGCAAGATTGTGTCTAAAAGTAAGACACTCAGTAGTAGTAATTCCTATGGGATAGGTGTATTCATTTATCTTGGGATAATCCAAGAATTCTTTTCTGAGATTAAGAGCATGCAAAAGAAGAATTTCATCTATCACATAGTCTTGACCTTGTATACAGGTTTTAATACAGGTCAGAAAATCAGTTAAATCATGAACAAAAGACATGTGAGCATAGAATTCAGCAATCAAGCTAGGATATATCTCTCTACTTGTAAAAGAGATAAGACAGTCCCATCCTATACTTGTTATATTTTCTAACAGACCTGGAAAGCTATTGAAAGAAGTTCCTACCCCAGGAAGCAAGTTATGTTTTATGTGTTAATATTTGGTTTTGGCAGTAGGTGTGACCAACAATGGAGTATATAAATCAGGGTGTGGGCCAGTAAATATTTTAGATCTTTTTCTTTTTGAAGAATGGGCAGGTTTCATGTTTTGAAAGTAAGTGAATAAACAAAACTTTAGACAAGTAGTAGAAGAGGTTTGAAGGAAAAGGAAAAACTACAGACATAGTAAAATAGGTTTAAAAGACTATCCTTTTATAGAAAAAGGTACAATTAAAAAAATTAATTTATATGGCATGACCTGAATGTTAAAAACTAAACAGTTCTCAAGTGATGACTGTGCACAGTGAGCAGTAATGGACAGACATGTGTAGTACTGTTAGCAGATTTAAATCTTTTGTCAGATTTTCTCTTTTTGAAAAATTTGTCCAGAAGTCAAATTAGATGACACAACCAAATTTCAAAAATATGCAGGTTATTGACATAATAGGTATGATCTAATATCAAACAAAGATATATGCTATCATATTTACTGACCCATATCAGAAGATTCAACACATAGATATGTCTTTATTATTTTTATGCCTATATCATACTGTAGCAAATCAACATAGATAAGTTATCACAGATATCGCAGATATGCCCACATCAAACTGTTACAAATCAACACAGAGATACAACCAGTCAATGTTACATAACACTAACATGTTGTCATTGCTAGATGCCCATATCAATAAAATATAGTGTGTCAACACATTGATACAACAAGTCAGTGTTATATAAAACTGATATAGCACATGATCTCTATTATACATGTCAGCATATAACAATAGTAGCATATAATTACATAACATGGTAATTATTTTCAACACCTAATGTCTATATTTAAATAGACATCAAAATTGCAGAATTTAGACATGAAAATTTACTTTCACCCAATATCTATACTCACATAGACAGTCTCATATACAACCAATGGCTTTCAGATAGCCACACATGCATAATATAAACATTAAACTCATTTTTATCACAGTTATCCAATTTCAGATAGACAATAAGATTGCAGAATCCAGACATGGAAGTTACCATGTTCATCTAATGCCTATATTCACATAGACAGACACATATTCAGCCAGTAGCTCTCAGATAGCCACATATATCAATTATAGTTAATCAGAGAGAGTGAATTTATTTTGAAAAGTAAAGACTATGTAAATGTGGAGTTCTTTCTATTTAAATTGACGTTTAAAACTTCTGGTATTCAATCTATTTAGAAATACTTTGAGGTTTATTACAGACTTCCATTTATTATATTTTTGTGTGTGACATTCTTTTTCCTTAGGGAAGGGGGTGTTACAGTTGGGGCCTGGTTAAAAAGTGTATTTTGTTTTTCAATTTTATTTTACTTTTTTTAAGCTCTGATGAATCACAGCTATGGAATTATTTAGAAAATCGACAAATACTATTTGGATTAGCAATTCTCTCTCCTCTATTTTTTAAAAATAGCCATATGCCCATAAGTTTTTTTGATAAAGAGTGGATAGCCATATGAATAAAATATAATGGATACATATGTTTTTTGAATGTCTTTAAAAACAGTGTAAAGATAAATTTGTCTTGTAAAATGAGTTGGAGGAATATATGTTTTGAGCTAGAGAAAAAAGAAAAAGAAAAATTGTAGTTCAGAAAGCATTTTCCACTACTTCTAATTAACATTATATTTTAATTTTACTTGAATAATTATTTTGAGTTTGAATACATGTGACGATAAATTTATATCAATTATAAAAATTAATGTATATAAATACATGAAATATAAGAGAATTAAGAAAGATTTCGTTATGAAATTTATTGACATTTAAATTATTTTTCAACTACTTTTTGATATGGTTAGTTGGTTACCCACAAGTGCGGAGTTAGGATTATGATTGGGATGAACTAATTTTACTACTACTATTTTATTAGAACAATATATGAACTAAGTATTTAAATTTGGGGTGGACTAATTTTTTAAATTGAATAATTTATACTACAATTAAACTATAAAATCAAGTTTTTTGAGAATTTAAAGTGGGCTGTAGCCCACCGTAATCCGTATGCAGCTACCCTCTTAGTTACCCAACTTTTTTGATAAAATCAATTAAATTATTTGATTCTTATAATTGTACTTCACATGAAAAATAATGGAGGAGTCGTGTATTTTGATTGAAAATGAAGTGACAGTCATGCATATGCATTTATTATAAGGGAGTGCTTCTCCACTAACATTTAATACAATAATACCATGTCGTGAAGCTGCTATAGAGGCTTATAGCAGTATCAATTATTTTTAAGTTACTCTCTCTGTTCTTAAAAGATTATCGTTTAATTAGTAAAAATATTATACTATCCTTATTAATTGTCTCAATCAATTATTCTATTTTTAATATTTTTTATTCAATTCAACCAATTACACTTCTTATTCAACCAATTACTACTTGGATTATAGCATTGAATTGAATAAGAATCATTGGGAAGGGAAAAAAACTTTAAATAGGAGAAAACTTTAAATAAGGGTAAAGTAGGAAAAAAATAGGTAATGTATATTGATAAACTCAAAAGACAATCTTTTTGGAATAAAAATTACTTCCTAAAACGACAATCTTTTAGGAACGGAGGGAGTACTTTTTAAACACATTTCTCAAAACATTATCATCAAGTAATGTAATAACAAGAGATTTTGTGTTAGACCAAAGTGACAACTTTAAAAGCCCCTATTTTAAAATATCAGAATTCAAAAGCCCCATATGTTGATTTGGAAAAAAGTTATAATCTTGTAAATTTCATTGATGACAATAATTAAAATGTCATGGATCAATAAAATTGAATCCTACTATAGTAACTCATTTATTTTTATTTTTATGTTTATCAAACAGTCTAATTGATTGAAATATATTAAAATTATAATTTGTTGTAAAAGATGAAAAGATTGCAATACAAAGAAATGAAATGGTGAGCCTTTCAAACAAAATAATAGACAATTAGGAAAAAAAATCAATCGTAGCAGTTAATGGACATCATATATACTTTTGAAAATGGGAACATATATTTTCACATGTATTTTTGATATTTCACACGGTCCTCTTTTATATGAGCATACAGTGGGTCACACTTTCATATGAGAAGGACCTATGTGAAAATATCAAAAATACATGTTGAAATAGTGCTCCTCTTTTAAAATAGTCATATTACAAAAAATGATAACAGAATATGTAGATCTTAACAATTTTTCAACATGAGCAACGAAAGAATAAATTGTCAATTCATCATGTTAAAGCTGCAGCCAATCTAAGCAATCCATCTTCAACAATCTGTGCATTAGAGAAATTCTTACAAACGAGCAAAATAATATTTCAAATTGAGAAATTAGTAGTCTCGCAGGAGATACTAATTAAATTCTCTCACAAAAGAAAGAAATAAGACATATCATGAAGAAAGTAAAGTCTCGCAGTAGATACTAAAGAAATCCTCTCACAAAAGAAAAATATCAGACATATCATGAAAAAAAACAAGTCCCGCAAAAAGGAGGAAAACAAATCACAAGAAGAGATTATTAGAGCATAAGCAGATAGATCCAGTAAAAGGTCTCTCCAAAATTAGGAGAATTTTTCCAAAATTCAAAATGAAGGTTGGAGTTATTGACTAGAGAGAATAAGAGATAAAAAGTTAATATAGTAACTATGGTTTTTCAGACTAGGACCGATCATCGAACTAGAAAGATACTGGGTGGATGGGTTATTAGTTCAACCAGTGGTCGAACCGTTATTGACCCAATGCCGTCATTAATATATAAAATATATATTATTAGTAATTAATAAAATTTTAAAAATCTCATTTTTTATGAACTAAAACATAATTAAGTTGAGTTACAATATTACTAAAAATAGGGGTAAAATGCATGGATTGCCCCTGAACTTTAGGTGTTTTTGGGTATTGAGCCCTTTTTTTGTCAAAGCAAATTAAGCCCCTTTCTATTCTAAAATTTGGATATTGAACTCCCAGATGTCACATTGGCGTTGACCTGCTAATGTGTCACGCGTGGCGCCTTCGTGACATCTCTGACATGGACATTTTCCATTTAATTTTCCACATGTTCAGCTGACGTGGATGTGTTTTAATTATTTGCCAAAAAACTTATCTTGCCCAGTATTTGAACTCAAAACTCCCAATTTGAAATCTTGATCAAAAAACCACTCGAACACCACAGTCCTAGCTGTTAAATTTACTCAAAAAATTAAGTTTTATACCAAAACAATTCATTTCCCCCCAGCCCCACCAGATTATTAAAAGACAAAGATACCCATTAATTTATAACACTGTTATCTCCATTGTCGTCTCTCTCATTTAAAGCTCAGCAATTTCAGATCTCCAAAATTAGGATTTGCTAAATCAAGAAGTGTCGCTAGTTTTGGGGATATGAAACAGTGAAAACCAGGAAATTGCACCCTTCAAACTCCATTTCTCTCTTTCATGGAAGACGATGACGAGTTCGGAGATTTGCAAACGGATGTCCTCACACCCTTTACGATTTCCTCTGCTCCTCACACGTGGCTCTGGCGATGTGATTTCCTAGGTTTCGACCCCAAAAAGTTCCGATTCGAAGTGGCGGCTAGGAATTTGGATCAAAGTGGGGAGGTGAAATGACTAAATTTTCTAAAATTTGAATTGTTATGATGCCTAGTTTTAATTTAGATTCAAATCTTTATTTGGAAAAAGTAAGATCGTATTTATAAGATTTTGAAGAGTAAAAGCCGTAGGCTTAGTTTGGTTCGTGGATATGGCAAAGAAAAAAAATAAGTTTTCAATGGATTTTTAATCTCTCCCTTGGTTTCTCTTGTCGTTAAATTATAATTTGAGACTAAAATTGGTAAAATTGCAAGTGAAAGGATGACATGTAGTCATGATAAAATTCCTCCCTTGGCTGAGTATTTCTTGCATGTTAACCAAACAAAAGAAAATGGATTTGCTTTGTGTTGTCTTTATCCCTCCATTAAATCTATGTATCAGCTGGTTAGGATCTGCACTGCTTAGTAGTTAGTACCCATATTGATTATTTAATTTTATAGATTAACAATTAACTAAAGTGGAATAATTAGGAAATTACTGAATTTCACTGTGCCATCGTGCACATTGCTACGTGTGAGGAGCAGAGAAAATCGTGCACAGGGCCAACCCATGCATTTTACCTCTAAAAATAGTTAATTTTAATATTAAAATTTTTTTGGTAAAAATATATTTTAAAAATCGAGTCAACCTGGTCAACTAACCGGTTTTATTGGTTGAACCACCGGTTCGATCGGTGGTCAACTGGGTCAACCGATTTTTGACAAAAATTGGTTTAATGGTCCAAACCGGAAATGAGTGTGGACCAGTTCTGATTTTTACCGGTCCGACCGACGATCCGGTTCAAGTTTTAAAATCATGATAGTAACTCAATATGATGGTATCATTGTTAAACCGGTTCTTTTCCCTTTATTCACAATCTAACCATTGACACATCCAAGAAGTTTTAATTATGGTGATAAACTCAGAAATAAATTAAAATAACAAATATTATCAAATAATTCAAATAGAAAAAATCCGTGACACTTTCAAATTCGTGTACTCGCTAAAGCAAACTTGGTGCATCACTATTTATCCACATATATGATAAATAGTTATTAATATAAGCTAGGTTACATGTACAAATACATTTATTATTTACCCATACATGCTCAGGTCTTACTTACACAATAATAACTAATACATTAGTTCCAAAATAATACATCATTAATTATTTATTTAACTAAATAATTAATCTTCCTCGTTTGTCTTACCCTTTCCCTTTATCTCTTATACTAGACCCATTGGGTTCCTCTGTCTTATCTGTAAGCATAAAATTTATACAAGAGTAAGTAAGTAATTTGTTTAGCAAGTATAACAGTTTAAAAACAAAATAGAAATAACTAGAAGCGAATCAATAATCAATTATTTAGAAAGAATTAATATAACGTGACAAATCAAGGAAGTCAATGAAAAATTCCTACAAGTTATTGAACTTCAAATTTTCGAATAAGATTAAATTCTGAAATCTCAAAATTTATTAAACATTTACAAGAAAAAAAATTTGAGGGTCACTAAATGGTTGTAGGGACCATGAACTCTTTTCATAATGTTTAACAGTTACAGAGAATGCGAACTCTTTACATGGCGTTCAATAGTCACAAAGATTGCGAATTCTTTCCTTAGAATATTATTAGGTGATCAGCCTAATAATACCCTATATTATGCGTAACATCTTACTCACGCTGTGTTTTTACAACGTTATGTCAGTTACCTGACCATAACATAATATTTCATATTTTTAGAGTTGTTCATACTCTGTCATAATATAATTAGAATCTGCACCAAAGCAATTTGGATTGGATAACATATCTCCAAAGAATCATAAATAATTCAATAAATTGATATAAACATAACAACTGAGTTTAGCTGAACAAATAACATAAACTCCTTTTATAGACGGTCCAAGAAGCATTAATATGAAAAAATTTATAATTTAATAATGAATGAAGTTCAAATGCACAGAAGTGCGGGAACTTGCTTGTTTTTGGCACACTTTTCTCGTTTATGATATTTTTCACCTTTGAATAGCAACTTAGACCATCCATAAGAATTTATTTAATTAATTAATCTAATATTATTAATATAACTTTCCGTTGGTAAATATTTCTAATTATGATTTTATTTTAATCGTTTCTCTTTCATTACAAGTCTATTTATGTTCTTTCTTGTGCGAAAATACACCTTATACTTTCAATTTTCATAACCCAAAGACCCTAGTTTTATCTTATCTGTTAATTGCCCAGAACTTTTTTATTTTTAAAATTTAGGTCAGGAAGTTACCCAGTTTGTTTTGTTTTGCTAGAAAATTCACCAAAAATAATTTACAAGGAATTTGGACCTCAAACCAGTGCATGATTTTAGTTAACTTATAGATCTATCCATTCCAATAAACTTTACTCAAGAATTTGTAATACACTAAAAGTTCTAATCGTCACAAAATTATGCTATGTTTTAGGGTTTTTACCTTTCTTGCTGAAAATTTCAACAATTTTGTTTAATTTTTTTATTTTCTTGTAAGATCTTTGATTTCTTTTGTCATAGTCCAGATTGAATGACATTTCTGTGTCCCTCTAATTTGCCACCCACTTTTAATGTCGTCCCTAAAATTCATATTT
Organism: Panax stipuleanatus; assembly: GCA_020205555.1. Lineage (NCBI taxonomy): Eukaryota > Viridiplantae > Streptophyta > Magnoliopsida > Apiales > Araliaceae > Panax > Panax stipuleanatus. The sequence goes on from CM035116.1 coordinate 133,539,730, forward strand.
CGTCAATTAAGTTCTTAAAATGACATTTTTTTGGTGTTTCTGTTCCTTTTACTCGATTTGACCACAACCCGATCCTGTTTGACCAAATTTTGAACAAACCTGACCCAGTTTGACCCGACCCTAATTTCTCAAAATTTTTTTAAAAAAATAGAAAGTTTTCAAATAATAATTATTTTAAAAATAATTATTTTAAAATAAAATATTATTTTTAAATTTTTTAAAAATAATAATTATTTTCAGGAAAAATATTAAAAAAATTTATTTTTATTAAAAAAGAGTAAATTTTTATAAAATATAGATTAAAAAAAAATTAAAGTTTAAAATTTTTAATTCTTAATTATTTTTATGAAAATTTACACATCTTTTAAAAAATAAAAATTTCTATGTTTTTATGAAAATAAAGTTTTTTTTATTTACTTTTTTTGAATCTATAATTTATGAAACTTTACCCATATTAAAAAAAATTCTATTTTTTTTTGAAAAGAAAGTTTTGTTTTTTATTTTTTGAATCTATATTTTATAAAACTTTATTCATTTTTTAAAAAAATGAAAAAATTTCTATTTTTTTCATGAAAAAAATAAAACTTTTTACTTTTTTTTAAAAAATTGAATCAACTTTTTTTAATTATATTTTTCTATTTTTGTATTTTAATTTTTAGTTTTTGTTTTAAAATTTTTTAATATTAAGAATACATATAATAATGGTAAAGACATAAAAAAAATTCTGAAAATAAATTTTTACATAAAAAATGAAAAAAATTAACTTTTTGTTTTGAAAATAAAGTTTTATTTTCTATTTAATTTTTTTTGAATCTATATTTTATGAAATTTTAAACATTTTATGAAAAATAAAAGTTTCTAATATTTTATCCTGAAAATAATTATTCTAAGAAATATTTAAAATAATTACTATTTTTAATATTTTAAAATAAGATATTAATTTTAAAATAATAATTATTTTAAAAATATTTAGTTTTTTAAAAAAAATTAACCGGTGAAATTGGGATTGGGTCAAACTGGGTCGCGTTGGGTCAAACTTTGGTCAAAATGAGTCGGGTTTAAGTCAAACCGGGTAAAAGGCACGAACGCCAAATAATGTCACTTTAATGATAATTGGCAAAAAATAAATTTTATGGACGAATTTAAAAGTGGGTGGCAATTTGAAGGGGTTGAAGTGTCATTCAGCCCAAAATTCATGTTATCACACTCTAACATGTTATTATCTACTTTTAGCATGTACAAATTCATATACACACATATTTACTCCATAAAATATCTATAAGAACTAGTTTAGGGGTTTCTTTAAATAGTTTATGTTTCTTCCTTGTTTTTCTTTGGTCTTTCATTTTTTCCTATATATATACATAAAGCCTAATTATCTCCATCAATTTTTTTTAAGCTTTAAATACATTAAAGTTTATACCTAGTTGTTGTGTAGTGACTTCTCTTAACTCGGTTCTCTTTGTTCTTCCTTCTTGCCTCTTGGTGGTTGAGACTCACTCTCTCCTTCCTCGCTTTGCTGGCCGAGTCTCATTCTTTGTTTTTTATTTCTTGTGTTGGTGAAGTGAGGAGAATATGAAGAGAGTTGGGCTATTTATAGGTCAAAGTTTAGCAAGTTTATAAGTTGGTCTTTTTAACTCTTTTCTTTCTTAATTAAGCCACCCAACTTAGTTCTATTCTAATCTTTCCCCACTATTAGGGAGGTTAATCATGTTTTTCATGAGTTAATTACCTTTTTAGGTTAATTAAACATTTGTTAGTTAATTAGGTCAAAACTTGATCAAGTTTGTGAATAACTCTTCCTATCAAAATATTTTGGGAGGCTTCTCAAGGAGCCTTCCCTCCCATATCCACATCTTAGCTGAAATTACTATAGTCTCATTCCTTTTATTTTTAATTTTTTTTATACTAACTTTTGTTACTTGGAGAATTCTCTAGATACTTGACTATTTGACCATTTGTCTTGACTTGCTTATATATTTATGGATGATATACTTACGTAAGTATAGTTGTACAAATTATACACATGTATGTATACTTGTAAATTATTTATGTTATTGTAAATTAATTTTAAGGTGTTACATTTAATAGTTACCTTCTCTCTTTATTAAACTTATTCAAGGGATATATGTATTTATATACATTCGACACATATAATTTACAAAATTCAAAAATTATAATTTAGACTTTAATAATAATTATATTTATAATTGCAAAAATTTATTACAAGAGTTTTTGAAATATTACAAGGCCTTACACCGACGCTCCTCGGGTAGCGCGAATGTTAATTGATGAAACAACTCCCACCAAAGTCATTGCCCATGTCATATAAGTAGGTCTAAAAGAGTAAGAAATGGCTAGATACAATTTACAACAAAAGCGTCTCACAACGGCTCAACCGTGAACCAAATTGAGAACGTTGTGTGCTGGTCATCCCGAGCGAAGGCCCCATGAGCTGGAGATTAGGTCGTCATCAATTTTCTTATAGTAATAAAAAATATCACAATATTTATAAGTTTAACATCATAATTTCACTCTTTTAAATAAAAAATTTATTTTATTTAGGAATATCAAGAAACATCAAATAATTCACATGTAAATCTTTTTTCTTGGTATAATTGAAACTTTTCTTAATTTACCCAATAAAAAACATTTCTCACGATCTCTGATATTGGTAACTAGGTAAGCCTATTGACATTGAAATTTTGTGGTTAAGCCAACTTGCGTTGACATGTCAGACTTTGATCAAACGTTTGCCTTGACAACTTGAACAAATCAAACACCTTAGACACTTTTGAGTAATCAAGTGTCTAAAGCAGGCGGCTTTCAATAACTCATAATGGAATTCACTAAAATAATACCCTCTATATTACCTTCTTCCGTTCTGAAAAAATGGAATTTAGTAGTCCATTGTATGAAAATTTCGAATTTTTCATATAAATTTATTAAATTATAATTAATAATAATGCAATTATACACGTATATATAAGGGAATCATCCATAATATGCATTAAAAATAAACATACATAATCTCTATCGCTCAGTATAAAAATCAACGATCGAGATTAATTCTCGGCCGTTAATTTCTATATTGAACGATAGAGATGGTTTATATCTATTTTTATTCGTAACAAATAATACTATCAATCATTTTCATATATATGTATGTATGTAACCATAATAATACAAAATAAAAAATAGTATAATTGTATACAATCTGTGAAGTACAATTACGAAATTCCTGCGAGATAATAAATAATGCAAAAATACTACTTCAGCTGTTTTTTGTAAAAAAAAAAATCATTCACAAAATTTATGAATATTAATACTAATATATTTTTATTTTGTGTTTACGATTAAAATAATAAGCTTTTTAAGTTCAATAGTGTTGACGTAATAATAAAATTAGGATAACAATTAAAAGTAGACTCTTTTTATCTAAGTAAATATTATTTTTTATTAACAAGACAAGACTATTTTTATGAAAATTAATTACTATTAATATTTTAGTATATAAAACGTAAATAATTTAAATTGGACTCTTGACTTGAATGTTGATTCAAGAAGTGGTAGCTAACCACTTTACCGGGGTTGGTGAAAGCTTAGACCACCCAACCGGCCACCCGGGGCCCCACCCATACGAAAAGAATAAACAAAATAAAAAGAGTCCTTCTATGGGGACCGGGAGGGAGCGACCGGATTGGCGACGGGCTTAAAATTTTATTTTATTTTATTTTTTTGCTTTTGACTATTAAATAATTAATGTGATTTATTAGAATTGAATTTTTTATAAAATACAATGATTTAGGTGTATCTAAATGATACCTAAATCACTATATTTTGTAAAAATTTCAGTTCCAATAAATCATATTAATTATTTGATAGTTAAAAGAAAAAAAAAAATTCCAGCCGGTCGCCAATCCAATCACTCCCTCACGGTCGCTCTCGACTTATTGAATAAATAATACTCCCATACATTAATTTAATGGTCCTCCTAATATGTGCCTTAAAGATATATATACTAAGCACACAGTTCAAGAGAATATTCTCTTGAACTGTATACATATTCTCATGATTTCTGCATTTGCACAAAATTTAAGAAAATATGCACATAATTTAATAAAATATTTTTTTAGACTGTATACTTAATATGTGTCCTAAGTTCACATGCGAAAAATTTCCTATGGCGGATCTATCTATCATTATCCTACACCGACTCCAAACAATCCCCACCGTTCAATACCCAGTACCCCATCCAACCGTCAAGATTACATCCTCAAATCTCAACAACCATTTTAACGTGGAGCCCACTAATTTATTTTAAAAAATTAGAAAATATCAAATCCTCCGTCTATAAATATGGACTCGAATTCTTAAGGCAAGACTCGCCAAGCACGAAAACCGACTCAATTCTCCCTCTCTCTCCTGTATCAATTCTCTCTCTTCTTCGTCAACTCCATCTTTCAGGTATGCATTATACCCATTTATTTCATATAAGTATAATTGTGTTATATATATATATATATATATATATATATATATCAAAAAAAAATTGTATCAATTTCCTTTAGGTTATTGTAGATCTGTGTAATTTGTTATGATAGTGCAATTGATGAACTGGGATTGTTTGATTTGTGTGGGTTTTAGCTAAATTTGATTTAAAAGTTCTGGGTTCTTGATGGTTTGTTGTTTAGAGAGAACAATTTAGTTTTTGAACATACAAAAATGAATCATCTGTTTGGGTATTGATCTGAATTAGAGATTCTGAAAGCTTGTTTTTGTAGCATTTGAGTAGATCTAGTAGCAGGGCTATTTCACTAGGATGTGATGCATTTATTAGATCAAGCTGAACTGGATTTAGTTCAGAGTAGTCTAAACAATTTAATTTTGATTCAATTTCTGCTAATTGATTTGCATGTTTGCATAGTTTTTTGAATACTTAATTCAATTCCCGAACTGAATTTTTGGACTAATTATAAATGTTTATGTCAGAAAATATCATCTAATACAAACTTCATCTTCAAAAAATTCAATAGCTGGGATTGTTTACATGATTTATGGACTTCGTATGTTGGGGCTATATTTAGCAGAATCTGGTCTCACCAACTGTTTTTTTCCTGAGATTACTGAGACTTTTAAAAGACTTTACAGAATTTTCTATGTTCTTGCTTAGGAAGACTGCATCTTTAGGTGCTTTATCTCTAAGTTAGATATGTTTTATGAGCACCCTGTTCTTGTAGAGTGCCTTTGTTTTCACATACTCATCAGATCTCCCTCAAGTGCCTGAGCATGCCCTTAGTAATAAAGAAAGGTTTATGGACCTCTGTTCCAGTAATGTGGTGAAGTGTTTGCAACTAATTATAAACATTGATGATCATTTTACAAGATCTATGTGGTGATCCATGTAGAAGTAGTTGGAGCAACTATTATTTTTTTCTTATTTATTTATCTATTGAGGATATCACTGCTCTGAGATATACCTAGTTTTAGCTGTTTAGAGTTTCATTTACGCAACGTTCATTAAAATGTGACCTCAATATTTTTGAATTTCCTGACATCTTTCCTCTTGTTGTTTCCTTTATGGTAATAGAATCTTATACACTTATTATCTAATGTGTTTTCGGCTTGGTAGCTAATTTGGTTTATGTGTATTTGATTTAGGCTTGCAATATTCATGTTATTTGTATTAATTTATTTTGTACATGATTTTTTGGTGTGCAGCTTGGGAGAATGGACACCTTCCTATTCACTTCTGAATCTGTGAATGAGGGCCACCCTGACAAGCTATGCGATCAGATATCCGATGCAGTACTTGATGCCTGCCTTGAGCAGGACCCAGACAGCAAAGTTGCATGTGAGACTTGCTCAAAGACCAACATGGTCATGGTTTTTGGTGAAATCACAACCAAAGCCAAGGTAGACTATGAGAAGATTGTACGTGAGACCTGCCGTAATATTGGATTTGTTTCCGACGATGTTGGCCTTGATGCTGACAACTGCAAGGTCTTAGTCCAGATCGAGCAACAGAGCCCTGATATTGCCCAAGGTGTCCATGGTCACCTCACCAAGCGCCCTGAGGAGATCGGTGCTGGTGACCAGGGTCACATGTTTGGTTATGCCACCGATGAGACCCCCGAGCTGATGCCCCTCAGCCATGTCCTTGCAACTAAGCTTGGTGCCCGCCTCACTGAGGTGCGCAAGAATGGAACCTGTGCGTGGTTGAGACCTGATGGCAAAACCCAAGTCACTGTTGAGTATTACAATGAAAATGGAGCTATGGTTCCAATCCGTGTTCACACTGTCCTCATTTCCACTCAGCATGATGAAACTGTAACTAATGATGAGATTGCAGCTGACCTCAAGGAGCATGTTATCAAGCCTATCATCCCTGAGAAATACCTTGATGAGAAGACCATCTTCCACCTCAACCCTTCTGGCCGTTTCGTCATTGGAGGGCCCCATGGTGATGCAGGTCTCACTGGTCGGAAAATCATCATCGATACTTATGGTGGTTGGGGAGCCCACGGAGGTGGTGCCTTCTCCGGAAAGGATCCAACCAAGGTTGACAGGAGTGGAGCCTACATTGTTAGACAGGCTGCCAAGAGCATTGTTGCAAATGGACTTGCTCGCAGGTGCATTGTCCAGGTCTCATATGCCATTGGTGTGCCTGAGCCATTATCGGTATTTGTTGATACATACGGTACTGGAAAGATTCCGGACAAGGAGATTCTGAAGATTGTAAAGGAAACTTTTGATTTCAGGCCCGGAATGATTGCTATTAACTTGGACCTAAAGAGAGGTGGCAATAGCAGGTTCTTGAAGACAGCTGCATACGGGCATTTTGGGAGAGATGACGCTGACTTCACCTGGGAGGTTGTAAAGCCCCTCAAGTGGGAGAAGCCCCAAAACTAAAATGCCTGCAATTGGTTTCTTTAGGTGATCAATAATATTACTCATTTGTCGAGGCAGCTCTGTGACCCTGAGAATATGCCTATGGTTTTTCTTGTTTTATTTTTTTTCCTTTTCCGTTTATTGATTTGTCATGGCCATATGTATGAGAGAATATTTCATGTCATGGTTATACGAGTATATGGAGATACCACATGTGTTGTATACTACAAAGGGAAATGATGTTACGAAAAGAGGAGCATTGTACTAAAGATTTGTTTATTGAGAAGGGATTATTATTCTTTAGTTGTGGCCTTTCGTTTCAGTTTCGGGTAGAAGTTTGATTAGTTCTGCTATGCTTTGGTGATGAACTAGTGCACAAATAGTGAGAACAAATCCAGAAGTCTTTTGATGTTGCTGAAAGGTTTTCAGCTGGGTAGCTGAATTAAAAACATGATACAAATAGTGAGAAGTTGTATAATGCCCAATAGCCCAAGTATCAACCAAATCACATTTATAGGCAATCAATTTATTTTAGGACTATCAAATTTTTCCCTAGACAAATTTCCATTTGGAGATGCTTCCATGCTAAATTGCTAACTATGTTATGTATCCATAATATAATCTCTTATGCTGCGTTTGGATTGAAGGAATGAAATAGTGGAGGGAATGGAATAGCGGAGGGAATGGAATAGTGGAGGGAATAAGGGATTCCATGTGCATGTTTGGTTGGTGTTAGGAATACATCCATGAATGAATTAAATAATTTGAAAGTTACCTAAATACCCCAAATGTTCAATTTTAACTTAAATTCAAATTTTATCTTTAAAATTTGTCTCATATTTCCCTAAAATTTTCTATAATTCTCTCTTTATTTGTTATACTTATAAAAAATTTCTTTAATTTTTTTATAATTTTATTTATTTATAATTTATCTTTTTTTATATAATTTATTTTATTTCTCTAGAATTAACTTTATTTTAATTGATTAAATCTAAAGATAAATAGTGTCAAATAAAATACAACCAACAAAACTAAATCAACTAGTATAACATCCCCACTCAATAATATAAAGTGATTATAAATCTAGCAACATAACTGATAACTTCATCATTCAACAATCAACAACCAACAACTTAATAAAATGTCTAATCAACTAGTAATGCATCCTATCAATAAATCCTAGACAAAATCCCAATATCACCATTCAATAATCAACACAGTAAAATGTCTAAATAACTAGTATGACACTTCACTCAATAAATCATTGACAAAACCCTTTTTTCGCTCATCGGGAATGCTAAAGAAAACCACCAACAACTCCTCCTCACGAGCAAGCTTGCACATGACCTTGTTAAAATTTCCAATGAATTATGCTAAGAATCTCCTGACCTTGTTAAAATGTCCAATGAATTATGCTAAGAATCTCCTGTACAAAAACATGAAAACCTCGACATAAGATTCAACAGATAACAATTGATCACAATGTAACAAGGATTCCCAGTGTCTTTTTCTATAGAGAATATAAAGGATGATAATACTTTACATATAGTATAGATAACAACTCATAAACACAAAACTCAAAAGAAGTTCAACCAAGATGCACAATAAGTTAGATACAAATAAATAAACACTAGCTCCATGTGAAATATATAGTACATATATAAAAATAGTTAGCACTCTTGTACTTAGTACATACATACATACATAGTTTTATAAAAACAGTATATACATGTATACATAATATATAACTTACAAAAAAAGATTATTGACATTTTTTTATTAGAGACTGTTGACTGCTGAGCTCCAGCGGACCTATTTTGTTTTTATTTTTTCTTTCAGTAAAAGAAGTTGCAATATTTTAACTTACATAGCATAGCACAATTTTACTCCAAATAACTTTCTTTTATGAATAATAAAAGATGAATAAAGTGTTTTTTGTTTGTTTGTTCCTCAAGTAATAGGGAAGCTCACCATCTATAAAATGATGAATAATTCCGAGGATAAGTAAGCCAGACCCTGTCGAGACCCATTGCTTTAGCCTCTCAGCATGCCCCTGCAAAATTCAACAAACCTCAATATCCTTCTGGTTCAAATGGGGCACCAACTAGGAGCATCATCACGAAGAGGACCAGAACTTGGAGAACTGAAAGTGCAAGCCTAGACACAAATAAATAATCCCAGTGTCTTTTTCAATGTTTGACTAAAACTGAAGATAACTGTTTAAAATCAAGGTGTTCTATGTGACAAATATCAAAGCCGAAATACATTTCTCTATAAAGAACTTGCAATCTGCAAAATAGGCCTACTAAACAGTTCCAAGTTTTCTCAGGAATTGTATCTTAAAGAGAGGAACACAAATTTTCCACAAGTTGGGTCTTTAGGACCAGTTGTCAACACTCATCCAGCAACCTTCTGGCAGTAGCCTCCAAGCCAAAAAGAATAACTTCAGTCATCCTTATTTGCATATCATTTCAGGCCCCCTAATACACCGCCCAATATGATAACACTGCAATAGGCTGCATGGAGCCAACCAGCCAGCATTTCATAATATTCTAATCCAATAGCAAAAACGTCACCAGAATAAATCTAGAGGTAGTAGAGACACCAGAAATACATTCATGACAGAGAAAAGACAACTAAAAAAGTCAGTCAAACATTTCTGACAACAAAACATTTCTGACAGGCTATAGATTTCAAGAAAACATTTCAAAAATTATACAAAAAAAGTTTGTCCACACAATTTTAACCTATAAATTATGGCTAGCGGTCCACACATCAAACATCTCAATGGCAAGATTTTCTCTAAAGTTTGTCCACACATGGAATGTCTCAACTGTATTAATGTAGTCTTCATCAACTCTAGTTTCCTCATGGTTGACTTCTATCTCCTCATCTTCAAACGGATCAATAGCCATTTCTTGTCTTATAAAGTTGTGCATTAGGCAACAAGCAACAATTATTTTATTTTGTGTTCGAATATGATAAAATGAAGGACTTCTAAGAATTCCCCATCTTTTCTTCAGAAGGCCAAAACAACGCTCTATGACATTTCTAGCCGAGGAGTGCTTCATGTTAAACAATTCTTTGGCAGTCGTAGTCCATCTAACCAATCATTTAAATGATATCTTTGACCTCTAAAAGGTGCAAGAAACCCCTTTCCATTGGTATATCCAGCATCCATAAGGTAGTAGTTACCTTAACCAAATAAAAAAGGATGTTAAAGTTGATTGTATCTATATATGGGGTTGTGTGTTTGTTAGTGCGTGCAATTCTATACATATTAAATTATATTAAGATATTTCTTATTTCTTTCCTCGATTTACTTTCAAACCATGATTACGATGCATTGCAGAATAAAGTACCCTACCATCTGCCGCGGACCCTTCCCAACCAGGTAAGACGTAGATAAATTGCATTTCCGAGGAGCAAACGCCTAACACAGTTAGTTGTAATCTCATTTTTTCGATTTCGATACCTAGATTTATCTTCTCCAGGGGACATGAACCTTTATGTATATTCCATCCAAAGCCCCTAGACAACCCTAGTAAGAAATGCTTATCTTTCTCAAAAGCATAACGATAATTATGTAATTTTAAAAAAACTTGTTCTAGTAAGATAATAAATATCCAAGTTAAAGTAATACCTTGAACCATTTTCACTTATCGTCCGTAGAGTTTTCACGTATAGGTTTCGGTTTCTTATAAAGTTGGCCTTCCAATCTTATCATGGCATTGAGTACGTTGTTGAAGTGTCTACTAATTGTCTCACCGGATCGACGAAATTGTAACACTATTACACGATTTTTCACATGATAGGCTAGCACATACAAGAAAATGGCAACTTGTTCATCTATTTGAAGGTACTTTGTACTACTAAGCTTGCCTGTGGTATGCAAAATATCACACAATTTGGTAAAACTTGCCCTATTCATTCTAAGATAATTGTGGCATGTAATGTCACTATCATACACTAGCTCCCTCATAAATTTTAGGCCGCTCAAGCAAGAAAGGGTGTACTTTGGTCGTGTAAGTGCTCTCAAAATTGCATGAATAATGTAACCATGACAACTATTTCGAACCAACAATGAAAAAAAACAACTAATCGCTTCATCCTCTTCTGTTTGTCTAATTTACGACAAGCCATGACTGCAACTCGATTGAAAAAGTAAGAGCAAACTCAAACAACTCAAAAAAATTATATATATGGTATATGTATACTGAACTAAATCATTTAATCAGTCTATAATGTACTTATAAATATAAATATCTTAACACTTAAATATCAAATAAACATATATATCCGAAACCTCTGACAGTGGATCAATACCTGCATGCCAAAGTGTGAATACTACTACAACTGTAATAAGCTATGGCCATATCTCCAATTATCACATAGCAAATGTATTCCAAACACGATGTATGATGTTCTCCTTGAGAATGAATGAACATGATTATACTTGTGAAATTGCTTATTTCTAATTTGTTGCCCAATCTTCTTGGATCTTTGGCGTCCACAGGAACAAAATATTAAACACGTTGGATGTAAAAAATATTGTACCATTTGTAAATTATGTTAAAGAATTTATGTTTATGTATATCTGTTTACATTGTAGAAATATTTCTAGCCCATTGTTCCCGAGAGAAACTGTCATCGACAGTGGAACTGGCAAAAAGTATACTGAATAACATTTGTGAGGTTTCATAGAGTATTTATCAGATTATTATATTCTTGAAATGTATGATATGCTTTTAAGTTTTAAGCATTTGACAGAATGATGTAGAACACCAGTATTGTATTGGAAGATTGTAATTTCCTAAATGTTCTAAGCAAGCCACTAATATCACCAAATCAAGAACATAGCAACACACAAGATTTGAAATTTCTTCTAACTGAGTAACCATAATTTCTTTACATGCAAATAATAAAGTCGTTCAAAACTCCTCGTGAAAATGTTGTGGTAAGTAGCATGAAAAACAGTCACTTTGCTTAAAAATGATTCGAAGATGTTTGCTTTACAATACTCCTTCGTTAACAAGTGAAGGAAACTCCAATTCTTATTCTCATCTCAAACTAGAGTGAAAAAGAAAAATGGGAGGCAAGAGGAAGAACAGATCACAAGTGACAATAACATCTCATACTACCCTAGCTTTTTACCAGTCATACCTACAACCACACGTGAACATACAAACAAATGATAAGCCTTAAAAAAGAACAGAACATATAAGGTGAAGAGAAATAGGAAAAACATCAGTAGAAATTCAAATCACTTCAAACCTATTCAACAAGCATGAAGCCACATTTTGGAGTTAAGTTGACGGCCTTCTAAAAGAAAGATGTCAAATGAAAACGGGTAGGACTCGCCATAAATTCACTAAATGAAGAACAAACATGGTTGGCCGTCGGGTGGCTAGAGTGAGAGAGTGATAGTATGTGTGAGTGTGTGTGTGTGAGAGAGAGAGAGAGAGATTGATTCATCTCTCACTGGCAATGGTCAATGGGTCTCTTTAACACAGTTCTAGAAACATTGATGATGTGAAGAATTGATACATATAATAGTTCATTCTTAGAATGAAAGCAATTTGACTTAGAATGAAAGCAATTTGACATAGCACAAAATCAACACAGAATAAATGTTGTTATACCCACCAACCCATCCGACGAAATTTCAATTCATTCTTAGAATGAATGCAATTTGACTTAGCAGTAGACAAATAAAGGTCAGGTCAGGTCGAGGAGAGCAGAGCACAACACAACACAAAGCAGAGCAGCAAATGATGAGTCAAATTATTTAGATGCCCACAAAATAGCTAATTATATAGCTATCTAAAGTCAATACTCTCTTTCTTTCATGCAAATAAAAATAGCTAGTGTTATATTCCATGAGACATTTCATCAAACACCTATTGAACAATTCAATTGGACTAATATCTGCACAAATTATGCCCAAAGCATGATTGTACCAAAATTTCTAACACTTGAACTGTAATATATAATTTGATATATACTTTCCGTATGGATAAGGAAGAGCAAAATTATCCCAAAAATTTATAACACTAGAATTGTAATAGATCCGATGTGGTTTGAAACTATGGAGATGATGATGTTCAAGTACGTACAAGTACATCAACACACAATTCAAATCCATCTAAGAATTAAGGAGAAGTCGGGGCAAATAATCGAAATGAAGAAAAAAACAACAAAAAAAGAAGGAATAAACTGACTGATGAGACGATCTGATGACGAGGGTTTTGGAGAGCCTTCAGAGCTGGTGGATCGATTGATTGAAGATTTTTGTATCTCCTCTCCTCCACTCCTCTCTGGTCGTTCCCAAATCGATCAATTCGAATGAATGCGTAAAAAGCAGTATTATATTTTAGGGGTATATTTGTCAATTTCTTAAAATAATGGATGGAATGGTTTATTCCTGGCCACCCCTGAAGAAATGAAAATTAAAATTTTAAGTTAACTATCATTCCTGGTGGAATACATTATTCAGGTGGAATAACAAATCAAACAACCTTTTTATCATTCCAATGGAATAATTCATTCCATTCTCCCTCCTATTCCATCAATCCAAACATAGCATTAATCCTTTTGCCTCTTTGATCGCCTTAGTCATGTAGCGTAGGTGTTGATTTTGAGTTTACTAAGGGATAAACTCGAACAAACTGAATGATATGATTCTGATTTTACTTTATTGAAGGATAGATTCGAACAAACTGAGGAATATGATTCTGACTTTATTAAGGGATAGACTCAAACATGTGACGCTGCATAATAAATAGATATTTGAGCTTGTTTCCTACCCGCAAGATCGTGTATGTCTGAAACCTATTTATTTTCAGCCTAACCCAATAGTTCTCCCTTTGTAGTATTAAAAAGTGATTTTTGTAGAATCCAAATCCCTTTTCACTATGAGATTTTCGTGAAATCCATTTTTGTTTTTCGGCCTATTAACACACACTTGTACTACTTCATTTGTTTCTTTTAGCAAGCAGAAAGTGATTCTGTTGTAATTTGTTTCATTTGTGTCTTCTTCCACCAGCCTTGGGTTGATTAAATATAATCACACTATTATCCATTTTTCTATTGAATAAACCCTTCAAAATAGATATTGAAATTTTGGTAAAATCACCAGGGCTCTGAGATATGGGAATGAATGGGTCTTGGTTTGGAATAGTTTGGGCTGGATGTGGAGGCATTACAACTTGTAAAATATACCAATTGTTAAAACTCAAATAGCCAATGTTGACTGGGTGTGCCATGAGAAATTTAGTATTTCCTCGCTCCTAATATCTTACAATTTTCATCTTTCTTTACTTCTTAGACAAGAGTTCTTTATTTTATTTTATTTTACAATAATATATATTGTTATTTAAATTTAGTTATGAAGTGAGAAGTTAAAAAAAAATTTCTTTCAAAATTAAAAAATAAAAAAGCACGTAAATTTATTTTCCTTAGTTCTGTTTGTAAGTTTACTTAAGAAAGTGTCAATACGTATAGGACATGACTGTCCAAATTTTTCTTTATATGCTAATAATGTTAAGGGCAATTTAAGAATAAAAAAAAAGTGTGCCAAGAACATTTTTCAATCCTTAGCTTCCCTATGGTTTTGCCCAGGAAAGATTCTACAAAAAATTTGGATCTAATTTTCCTGAGTTTTCTAAACTAAAAAACTTGCAGCAAAATTTTTAAGAAAAACTGTAATTTCTTTAGGTTTCTTACTTATTTTTACCTCTTGTTTTTCAAACTTACAAACAAGATGTAAAAGACACTTATCATTAGGCCAAAACTTGATCTTGTCATTTCCTAGCCTTCAACAAAGAGCAGAAAAATTAATGAAACAAAGAAGAGAGAGAGAGAGAGAGAGAGAGAGAGAGAGAGAGAGAGAGAGAGAGAGAGATGAATATAAGCAAAGTAGAAGTGCAAAACAAGCAATTAATTCTACTGCTATATTTTACATTCATAAGTTGTAGATCACTTACTGCATATATATGTATAATAGCCAAACCACATAAAGATAAACAAACAATCCCACTACAATATATTTTTTCAAAAACCACTCCAACGGCTTTACACATATATCATCACACTTTAACTTAATTAATTTGACCATATATGGAGCAACTTTTGGACTAAATGTAGCTTCTTTTTTACTCAGCACAAGTAGAAGATAATAAGCAAACTAAAAGATTCGCTACGCACTGACTAACTGATACCACCAAACCCTTACCAACCCTAACCCTAAAAACACATAAAACAAGACTATTAAAACGGGACACAAAACCACCAGACTAACAGTCACACCTCTAGATATATATATATATATATATATATATATATATATATATATCACTCTCTCATGGTGATCGATGCCACACTCTTAATTAGTCGGCTTGACCGGGGTTGGTGGCGGGCTGCACCTTATTCCAGGGAAGGAACAAAAGCTCGAAGACCCGAATCCCTAAACCGCCAGGGCTGGGAAAAGTTCCAGTGAATCCAGGGCTTTGAAAGGTTCCAGTTATTGGACCTGGCAAAGTCCCACCAAAACTTCCAGTGAAGTTTTCAGGCTCATCAACTTTCTCTGTGCTCTTCATCTTCCTTCCTCCTTCCACACCGTCCGATCCCAAGGCCACAAGAAACACAGTGACCATTACCAACAGTACTCTACTAACTCTCTCCATCTCTCTCTCCTCTTTCTGGTTACTCATGAAGAAATTATTAAGTCCCATTTATATAGAAGCTGGGATGCTTCCTGTTTAAGAGGGGCCCTAATTAAGGGGTATACATTTATGAGAAATAATCTTAGCACATAATAATTAAAACCTAGCTGTAAAAAAGTAGGAGAAGTAAATGCATATATATATGGTAAATAAAGGTTGAGTCCATCTTCCTAGATCGATTAAAATGCAAAACTGTACTTTAAATTTATCACTTTGTACAAATATGGTACATATATGACTTTACAGTATAGCAAACCGCTAGCTCGTGATATAAGTAATAATGCAAAACTATACCTTTGGGTCAGTTTATACCTTAAAAAGTATTATTTTACACTAATAATTGTAGTTTGAGGGAGGGATTTACTAATTCATCAAAGTTGAGGAAGAAATTATCACTGGGACACGAACACATGACAGAGTACTTTTGCATTTTATAAGTCATCTTTTCTAAGCTAGCTAGTCCAACTGCAATAGCTAGTACTGCATGTATATATTATGAAAGGGTTTTAAGACATTTCCATTAATTATTAGGTTGTGCTGCAGCAGTAGTACTAACTGGACGCCCATAACTCACACTGCAATCTTTCTATGAAGGGGCCTGACTTGGATAATTGCTAGCTAGGTAGTTGAGTCAAGTTATTACCAGCTTTAAATTCATCCACCAGTTTCATTTTTCAAATACAAGTCACGCAATTTTTAGGCATTCTGGACACTAGACGAAATACTCCTTCCGTTTTAAAAAATAGAATCAAAATTGACTACTTTTAAAATTAATTTAAAATATTTTTAAATTTAAAATTGTCAGTTATATATATAATAAAATTATGAAAGTCAGAGAGGGAAAATGGTATCCTATTTATTGGATAGCCGTCGCTAAACTAGGTAGAACACTTTATGAAATGGGTGGAATATGATTACCTCTACAGCCAATATGATTACCTCTACAGCCCTATTAATTGGTAATACCCACAACAATGAGCTACCTACTCCTAATTATCATGACTCACTAAAACATTGGTTGAGTACCAAAAGGCTAGGGTTTTGTCAACTAATCGATATATCTTACCACTAAACTACGATTTATTAAGACCGAAATTAAATGAAAGATAGAGATTTGGTTGATTTTGTGCTACATCATACTCCCTTCATTTTTAATTAACTGACGCTTTAGAGCTGAAATTGTATTCCTTTTTATTTGACGTTTATAGATTTTTAGGAGATATTGATTACATTACTTCTTAAATTACCCCTAAACATTTAATACTCTCCTTAATTTTCTCTTTTTTCAAGGCTATTTTTTCTCATCTTTTATCTTAATGGTAAACTCTCTTTCTCTCTCTTATAATTTCTTTTCCAATGCTATTTTTTCTCCTTCTTTTATGGGAGTTGTAACGTCCTTAATATTTGTGCAAACTCCAAAACGTCAGTTAATTAGGAATGGAGGGAATATATAATTTGTTGGAACTTGTGACTCATAACTCTAAAGTTTCTGAAAAAGACCAAGTGCGGAGCGGAGTGAAGGAGCGGAACATGTCCTATACGTAAAATAAAATTTGGAAATTTGGAAATAAAGACAAATTTGGAAATTCATGTCTTATACATAATGACACTTTCTTAAGTAAACTTACAAACGCAACTACGGAAAATAAATTTATGTGCTTTTTTATTTTTTATTTTTTATTTTTGAACAAAATAAATTATTAACTTCTCACTTCATAACTAAATTTAAATAACAATATTTAAATTTAGTTATGAAGTGAGAAGTTAAAATTTAAATTTAGTAATGAAGTAAAATAAAATAGTGGACTCTTGTCTAAGAAGTAAAGAAAGCCGTGTCAGTATAGGCTTATGAGCGGCGCGGGGCGCGCTACGCTCGTTAAAGGTTCTGTAGCACTAGCGCAGGGCGCGCCAGTGACAGTCTAAAAGCGGCGCGGGGCGTGCTTACAAGGACATTATGGGTATTAGCTATAATGTGAATTATGGTTGGAATAGAAGTAGCCACTATATATACTCTCTATTGTAATATCCTACGTAACTCGGTGAATAATAAAAGAACACAGCTCCCGTGGACGTACCTAAATTGAAAAATCACATAAATCTCTGTGTTAATTCTTTACTGTCGTATGCGTGTGTGTGATCTAATTCTAACATAATTAATTTCCAATTCTTTCCTTTTCCTTTCAAGCTAATGTTTTCAAGAAAAAGATACTCAGACAGTTATATATATATTAGGGCTTCAGGATGTAATTGTTATTATTGTAATAAAGCATAAATTGAGACGCTCTGTCTCGCACTTATTATCCTATATCTTTTACTTGTAAAAAGATGAATCCGATTAAGGTGAAATTGACATCGTAGTAAATTCATATAACTTTTCATTGCGTACATGAATTATAAAAAATGTTGCATTAACCAATACAATAAAAAATTATAGAACTTATAAATGCAATATTTTCTATAACACATGCAATAAAAAGCTATAGAATTTACTACGGTGAAGTTAATACCAACTTACTACGGTGACGTTAATACCTCAACAGTATGTTTGTCTAAACAAATAAAAGTATTATTAATTGAATAGTAAATATTTGCACCAGATTAAAATGATTACATAACATACAAACTCTTTTATTTCTCAGTTTTCTGCAAAACAGATACATTTGTTCCCCTTGAACCATACCACCTTATTGGTAGGAAGGAATTATCCTCACCCTTGGATTTTCACCCGGCCCCTCATTGGCAATGTAGTTAAAGATAAAGGCAGTCCCCATAAGCTGCACCATCAATACAAAATCAGAAATTCAGTTATACAAAATTAAATATATATGTCTATTACTAGTTTTTTTCCCCTCAGTTAATGAAACAGTACATGTCGATTGATAATATTGCTCGAGTAAAAAAAATGTTGTCAATATAAATCCATATTTAACCGCACTTCTACAATTATTTTTACGAATCTCAACATTTTGTAAGGGGCTAATAATAGTGTTAGAATAATAAGTGTCATATAAAATGTTACATGTCTTACAACAATTATAAAAAGTGTCGCAAATATATATTTGACCGGATAGTACGTATAACAAGCATTTTTAAAATATATTGCGACATAACTTTAATTAGTAGCATCAATAAGTCTACTATAACATAAAAATCGCTCACATACCGTTCACATACACTCACATATATATTGGAATGGCCCACGTGATTTACTTTGTACGTGGATCCATATTATTTGCATTCACTAATATCATGTAAACATATAACTAGGACTATTTAATACTTGAATTAGTAGTCTTAAGATTATAATTCATGAAAATATACTCTCGGAATTATAATTCTTGCAAACAAACATTACGTAAATGTACTACTTTTGTTAGTATGTATATACAAAATAAAATTGGATGAAAAGTTAAATGACGTCCGATAAGAATTATATTCAAAAAAATAGGAGTGATATATAGAGAAAAAAGGGAAAACAAAAAATAGTAGGGAAAATTATAAACTTACACTCCTCTTCTGCCCAGTCCATACATAATTTTCACAGGTAGAGCAAGCAAACAGATAAAAGAGGACAAAAATAGAACACAAAGATGAATTTTTCATTGCCATGGAACTTCTTTTCTTTTTCGATTGATAACTGACTTGGAGAAATATTATCTCACTCTGATTGGGATTAAACAGTACTTGCACAATTTTCACATAAGGACTCTCATTAATATTCAATATTTATTTTGGTATCCAGAAAGATTATGATAATATTATATATAGTGATTTGAGAATTGCAACAATTATTACAATTTTTTTTTGGTTGGAGAATTGATTTGATAATATATAGTATTTATTCTAATTGAAATTTTAATAAAAAAAAGTGTTTTAGGTGTAATTTGGATACATATACAAGAACAGTGTTGCACAGACAGTACAACATTGTTCTTGTATATGTATCCAAATTACACTTAACACACTTTTTTTTTTGTAAAAATTCTAATTGAAATAAATACTATATATTTTTTGGGAGTTACAAGAAAAACCAACAAAAAATTGGAAATGTCCAATTTCAATGTCTGTGTAGCAGGACTCCACAAGTAAATTGTCAAGGA
The DNA here is from genome assembly GCA_020205555.1 of Panax stipuleanatus. Taxonomy (NCBI): domain Eukaryota; kingdom Viridiplantae; phylum Streptophyta; class Magnoliopsida; order Apiales; family Araliaceae; genus Panax; species Panax stipuleanatus. The sequence goes on from CM035116.1 coordinate 133,559,444, forward strand.
AAGCCGTAGATAGATCATTAAGCTATCTGACCCATTTATGAGAATGACTTATTTATATTTTCATATATATTTGATTTATTAAGACCGAAATTAAATGAAAGAAAGAGATTTGGTTGATTTTGTGTTACATCATATATAATCAATTTCCAATTCTTTACTTTTACCTTTTCAAGCTAATGTTTTCATGAAAAAGATACTCAGACATATAATATATATATATATATATAGGGCTATAGTAGCTACACAGCTGTGTAGCTACACAGTAGGCTTTAGCGATGATTTGTAGGGCTATAGCGACGATTGTGTCGCCATAGATATTCTGTCTATAGCGACAGACAAACCATCGCTATAGCATGAAAAACCGTCGCTATAGCCTACTGTGCACTACACAGCTGTGTACTTACATTTTTTCCATATATATATATATATATATATATATATACGGTCCGGAATTTAGGCTCACCCAACTAAAAGCTCACCCAAGCTCACCCCCTTTAGCGACGGACCGGGCGACGGTTTGGTCCGTTGCTATATAGACAATCGTCGTCTTAGCTTTTAGCGACGGACAACATATAGCGACGGACAACATATAGACGACAGTTGTATATATAGCGACGGACCAAACCGTCGTCCGGTCCGTCGCGAAAGGAGGTGAGCTTGGGTGAGCTTTTAGTTGAGTAAGCCTAAGATCCTTATCGTGTATATATATATATATATATATATATACACACACACACACACTAGGGCTTCGGGATGTAATTGATATTATATGGGACGTTCTGTCTCACACTTATTATCTTATACCTTTTGCTTGTAAAAAGATGGATCTGATTAGGGTAAAGTTAACACTACTACTAGTCACTAGTCGAATTAAGGTGTACATCAAATAAATTACCTGATATATACATTAATTATAATTTTCTCTTGTCATGTTTGTGAGTTTTAGAAAGAAAGAGAATAGATGAGATTGTAATTACATTCTTCATTGTTTGTGAGTTTAGGATAGACGGGAAGGAAAAATATTTATATTTTTAAATTACACTATTACTATATTACTCTTACGTATTAAGGTAATAAGTGACATGATTTATTTTAAAAAATTACTTTAGGTAATATAAAATATATAACTTTCTTAGGGGAAAGTTTTGAATCAAAAATAAAATCAACTTTACCTCCAAATCTCTTTCCTTCCTCCCTAAAAACATGAAATTTGGAGGAATTTTAATTATTTTCCAGTCTTTTCCGCTAAAAAAAACTTACAAACAAAGTATATAAAAGGATTTGATTGTTGGAGGCAGGAGGATAGGATCCTGAGGACTACTAGAAACCTTTATGCTACGTTTGAATTGAAGTAATGAAAGTATGAATGGCATGACTTATTCCTATATAATGAAAAAAAAATTATTTTTGGTTGCAATTGAAGTGGATTGAACCATTCTTATTTCTCACAAATTTATAAATTTTATTCTTTAGAGGAGGGAGAGTATGGAGTAAGTCATTCCAACTCCATTCCTCCAATCCAAACGTAACATTAGAATCGGAGGTTTGTTCTAAGAATGTAGCAAGGGCCCCACATTGGACAAAGTGCAAAGAACATCGAATCTATAAGGACCACTGGGTACTTGCAAGTTATAAACCACAGGTACCAAGATTTGGATATTTTTTTGTTTGTTTTGAATTTCAAGGAAAGCAGTAGATAGATCATTAAGCTATCTGAACTATTTATGAGAATGACTTATTTATATTTACATAAATATTTGATTTGTTATCTTTGATTTAATAAGACCGAAATTAAATGAAAGAAAGAGATTTGGTCGATTTTTTGCTACATCATATATTATTAATTTTAAATTCTTTCCTTTTTCTTTTCAAGCTAATGTTTTGATGAAAAAGATACCCAGACAGCTATATATATATATATATATATATATATATTGATTCATAACATCTATTTGCTATGATCCTATAAATTAAAAATTGACATATAGCATCTATACATTCCATTATAATTATTAAAGGCTGAGATTAAAGAAAGAAATCTCCGTCCGCTAAAACTTCTAACGGACATGTTTAAAAACTTTTTTAGACCGATGTGCCCCACTAAACCCAAGCAGATCAAACAATTGATTTAACATCCACGTCCGCTAGAATTCTAGCGGACATGTTTAAATACATGCCAAGAGCAATTCAGTAGCATGCTAAGCCAACATCAATTCATAGAGGACGACTTAATTAAACATGCCAAAAGCAAATTAGCAACATGCCAAAAGCAACATAATTACTGAAGCAACATCAACATGCCAAAAGCAAATTCCAAATCAGCAACATTTGTTTCTAACATAATTACTGAAGCATTCGCAACATGCCAAAAGCAAAATTTCAAATCAGCAGCATGCCAACAGCAAGCATCTTAAATTCCAAATCAGCAAATCAAACATTCCAAATCAAATATATCCTGCACATAAATACAAATCCTATTCCGAGTAAACATAAGAAAATACATGGTCAATTTATTATCATAATTCATTTGCAAATCCAAGTCAACATCAATCATTATTATTATTTAATTTAAGTACAAAATAAAATTATATTATACAAACCTACTATATAAGAGATATAGCTGGTGTATCATACTTAATAAGAGATATAGCTGGTGTACTCAAAATTTTATGATATGTAGGTAAATTATCTATAAGTATAGGTATCTCAATTCTCAAATTCCCAAATCTACATTGACCACAATTAAAATGAGAATAGTCATAGAAATAGAGATTTAGGATGGTTGTGTGTAGCTACAGCCAAAATCATTAAAAAATATTCACAATTGTTATGTTTCATCTTCACATAATACTTGAAGTATTTACCAAAACATGTCAATAATGGTTCCTTGCTGTCTCACATTACGAATAAAAATAATTTACAAGTCCTAGCTATTTTATCACATATTACATAATAAAATCTTGGTCCATTTTTTTTCCCGCAACAAAATACAGAGCCTTACCCCAAATACATTTTTTTTGACAAATTATGGAGTACTATTATTGATTATCCAACATCAAAGCATTACAAACAAAAGAAGGTGGAGAACCTTTCCAAACATGGCTACCAGACATAGAACCCGACACACGAGCTAAGGAATGTGTGACACTGTTCGCTGACTGCCTAACAAAATAAATACGACAATCCTCAATATCAAGGAGGAGTTGCTTACAATCATCAATAACCAAACCTAAAGGACTCGGAAAGGAATTAAATCCCCGAATAGCCTGAACAAGATAGAAAGCATCTGATTCAAGGATCACTTTCGCTGCCTAACGAGTTTTTAACCAGCTAAGGGCCTCTCTGCAGCTGATTGCTTCCACCATTTCAGGATCCAAATTACCCGCAAAAGAGCCACACCCAGCAGTAACCAAAGAAGAACCAGCGCAAACTCTAATCACCCAACCATAACCAAGCTTTGCCTTCTGATTAAAAACGACACTATCAACGTTACATTTGATCCAATCCGTTCCTGGCCTAGACCAACAAATATGGCCATCTTCAGATGTAGAAGTATTGCCATTTACAAGCTTTCCTTGAGTGACAGTCCATTGGAAAAGATAAGAACTCACAAGATTTAGCAAGCTAGCTGGCTTATGGACCCGATTATTCCATAACACCTCATTTCGATTCTGCCAAATACACCAAATAATCATACAAGCTAGCTTAATCTCCTCATGTGAACCACTAATCAACAAACTAGAGAACCACTCAAAGAAGCCTTGGTTACCTGGGGGAACAAAACGCACAGTTGACAGCCTCCAACCACAAGGATATAGGGAAAAGTAAACAAAAAAAGAAAGGACGGTAAAAGTACCTGTATGGGAGTCCAACCACAAAGATCAGGATAGAGATCTGAGCCATTCCATCACTTACCCACAAATCCTTGAATGGCAGAGTAGAGAACATCTTTCTCTCTTTTCTCCATTGGAGCTCTTACTGTTTCAACTTCTTCTCCATTAGTAATTATGTTGTACAGTTGGCTATAAGTGAAAATTTTTACACTCCAAACAACAAGAGCCTAGGAGAAACTATTATCTTATGCATGCATTCTTATGCCTGCATATTGTAAATACAATAGCATCTATTAGTAAACTAATCACAGGACCCAATTAATGGGTCAGATGCAAGATTGAAAATAATTCCCTTCTCTTTTAAGCAGATTAATATCTAAAGGCACACAAACAGAGTTACATTTACATGGATCTATGATAATTTCACTTCCACAAACACCTAGAAAAAATACCTTTCTTTAAATCGTTAGTTTTATTACCAATGAGAACTGTGTGATATAAAGAACAACGTCAATGCTAATTTTGCAATTTATAGAAATGTATCATTATATAAATAACTTTACACACCTTTAATTTGGATTCTTCCAAGTATTCCCCGGCTTCTTCTCTCAGGTGCAATCTGTTGGAAAAACTCCTCTGATTTTAACCGTCTTTGAAAAATTAAATAAACCAGAAAATAATAGCACAAAATTAAATCAAACACAAGACACCAAATCTTATATGAAAAACCCTCTAAAGCTAAGAGGTAAAAATCACGGGCCAAACTCCGAACAATTCCACTATAATCAACCTTGAATACAAATAGTCCTTCGAAGTTTTATAATTAAAAACTTGAAATATTAAGAAATTGAAAGAATACAAGAATACCTCAATTTGAGTGAAAACTCAAATTACCTCACCACCCAGAACCTCCGAATTAATTAAAGTCTTCAAGCAATTAATTGATCCGAAAAGATGATGACAACTTGTGAATAAACCTTCATAAATACCCTCTCAATTTACTCTCAATTCTTCTCTGCACTTACTGTTGCTTTTTCCCAAAATAGAGGACTCACTATTCTGATTCGTTCTCTGTACTTTTGCATCACCAAGTCCATATATATATAGACTTCCTTGATTCAAATTACAAGTCAACTTGGGAAAATTGACACGCCACCTATACCATTTATATGATATATATCCTCCCCTGATTCATGTTTGCTTTTAAACACCTGACTTCCAAAAAAGGATTCTAATAGCAAACTGACTTCGAAATTTCAATTCCTTTTCAATTCCGAAAAACATATGTATCAAATTAAAAACTCCTAATTTAAATAGGATAAACTTATGGGTTTGGACCCCAGAAACCCAACAATCTCCCCCTCCAAATCCATGAGAGGGGGCTTTCACCGTAACCCCGTCACTTGGAGTCCATCCCGTCCAACTTATTGCAAAACTCTAGTTTATCGCAAGTTACAACCTTTGTCAACATGTCTGAGGGGTTCTCGTCGGTATGAACTTTCTTTACTTTCATCAATTCTTTTTCCATCACTTCTCGAAGCCAGTGATAACGAACATCAATGTGCTTGGTACGATTATGATACGTGGCATTCTTAGTCAAGTTAATTGCACTTTGACTATCACAATAAATCACATACTCATCCTGTATCAAACCCAACTCTTGGAGAAACCGTTTCAATCATAACATCTCATTGCCTGCTTCCGTAGCAGCGATGTATTCTTACTCAGTTGTAGACAAAGCAACACACTTCTGTAACTTGGATTGCCATGATACTGCTCCCCCTGCAAAAGTAAATAAATAACCCGAAGTAGACTTCTTCTTTTTAGAACATGCCATGTCTGCATCTGTAAAACCCTCCAAGACTGGACTCGAACTACCAAACCCCAAACGCAAACTGGAAGTAGCTTTCAAGTATCTGAGAATCCACTTAACTGTTTCCCAATATTCTCTACAAGGATTTGACAAATACCTGCTCACAACGCCAACTGCATGAGCAATATCTGGCCGTGTACAAACCATCGCATACATAAGACTCCCTACAGCAGAGGAGTAGGGAGTTTCTGCCATATCACCTCTCCCTTCCTTAGTAGAAGGACACATGCGATTTGTTAACTTAATATGATTGGCCAGTGGTGTGCTAACTGGCTTAGCATCACCCATGTTGAACCTTGCAAGCACTCGTTCAACATACTTCTCTTGTGACAACCACAACCTTTTAGCTTTTCTGTCACGAGCAATCTTCATGCCTAATATCTGCTTAGCCGGGCCTAAGTTCTTCCTATCAAAAGACTTGAATAACTCACCCTTGAGCCTGCGAATCATATTACCATCTTGCCCAACTATCAACATATCATCTACATATAACAACAAAATAACGAAGTTATCATCCGGAAACTTTTTAACATACACACAATGATCTGCAATTGTTCTGTTGTAACCTTGATCCATCATGAATGAATCAAATTTCATGTACCACTGCCTTGGGGCTTGTTTCAGGCCGTACAAACTTTTATTCAACCTGCAAACCAAGAGCTCTTTCCCTTTAGCTTCAAATCCCTCTGGCTGCTTCATGTAGATTTCCTCCTTCAAATCATCATGAAGGAATGCAGTTTTCACATCTAGTTGCTCAAGCTCAAGATCCATACTAATTACTAACCCCAACACTGCTTGAATAGAGGTCATCTTTACAACTGGAGAAAAAATCTCATCGAAGTCAATACCTTATTGTGATGTCCCCAAATTCGGGTCCCCAGAACCTCGGACCTGGTACGTTACGATGCATCCTTTCTATAACTATTGCGGAAGATATAAACATAAATTGTTTATACAATAACCTTTACACCTAATTCCCAAGGTCTGAAACCTTAACTTAATACCTGAATTCAATATCTTATCCGACATACATGTCATTTGCATATAATACTATTACAAGTTTTATCTGTACGATATACCAATGCTGGAACTGTCTTTGACTTTTCCTGTATCCGACGTATTCATCCTAATCTGCAATGTTTATCATGATATAGCAAGGGTGAGCAACAAGTTTGCCCAGCAAGTTTAATTTCAAGAAAAGATATATCATGATTGAAAATAATGAACAATAAGTTGGCTAACTTTCAACAATATAATCATTGTGAAATAGCATGAATCAAATTTACATAACTGAACGACCGAGACAATAAAAATGAATGGTCAATAAGGAACATGAATAAATTCAACTGAACAATATGGTAATGAAGGTGATCAGCCTTTCATACCTGATGAACATATGCAACATGCACAACGTGCGAATTAATAAATCATAGACGTGATATAATCAACAATGATTAACCACTATATGAAAGAATAGTTCAAGAAAACTTGCCTGTACCGCTGATAACCGCTAAGCAATCTAATTTAGTCTCTTTTATTGAAAAGACCTATCAGTTATAAGATTGATATTTCAATTAGCATAACATACTTTATCTCACAATACTATCACTTGAATAATAAATTAGCTAATCTTTAGCCACATAATCAAACATTGAATAATTCTTCAATTCATTAGTAATATTATTATCCCTTAATAATATTACTATCACTTAACCATCATCTTAAACTCGTCTAATATTATTAATCATTTAATAATATTTTAATCACTTAATAATATTTAATCACTTCTTAACATTATTAATCAAATATTATTAATTATTTAATAATATTTTAATCATTATCTAATATTATTAATCATTTAATAATATCTTAATCATCTTTTAATATTATTAATCACTTAATAATATTCAAATCACTTACTAATATTATTAATCATTTAATAATATTTTAATCATCTTCTAAATATAAATAATAAAGGTCTTACATATTTTAAGATGTAACTATTTTACATCTTGAAGCTTAAATCATTTATATTCCATTTTCGAAATATCTTTTACCTTTACTCGCAAATTCGGAGTTTAAACAGCTAATACACAGCTTTTATAGTAAAACTCAATTTACTATATGATTTCTTTAATTTAAATAATTTTTATCTCATGATGCCCGTTCATGAGTCAACTCGAACTTTTGTCTCATATATAAACACTTCATCCTGTTAGCACATTCGTTTTATTTTTCGTTTTACGAATATTCGCATTTTCGCTATATATATGTTAAATATAAATATATATATATATATATATATATATATATATATATATATATATATATACTGCGTTACATAAATCTTAGCTCAAAAATCTCATTTTGAACTCCGAAAACTTCAAAATATCATTTTTATGATTAATACAAAATTTTAAAGGTTTTATGTTCTTCGTTGCACCACAAAATAATTTTATAGGCAACAATAGTTTTTATTTCGCTTAAATATGTAATTTATTACATATTTTTATTGCTTTATTTATGTCCGAAAGGAAGTTTCTCGGCATAAAATATCACTTATAGTCAAATCTCGCCCCGTGGGACTTTATTAGATTTATTATGACTTAATCTTTCGACGAGACGCGATTCGGAACGTCAAACGTCAAAGTCGTTCGATGCGCCGACGCTCGGCGTTCGTTCGATTTTAAGTTCTAACATGCTCATTTGCTCATTTTTAATTCTCAAATCATAAGTCATATAACAGTAAAATTTTGGACATGTTATAAACCTCATGACGTAGTATTTTAGAAAAATTTCACACCGCGAAAACAGTACAAGAAAGGTCGTCAAAACAGGTCTCAAATATCACGTCGCGCAACGCACTGCAGCACCAGCAGCAGTAGGCATCGACGAACGCCGAGCGCTGCTGCCCAGCTGCCTGCTAGTGCTGCTGCAGCGCTTAGCGGCTTGGCTTCTTCGCGATTTTCGTACACGCTACTCATAACTCCGATTGATCCTATTTTTGGATATGTTTTTCGTATCATATGAGACTATTTTGAAAAAAATATGAAACCCTCATTTCAGGTTCATTAAGCTCTCCAAACAATTCGTCAAAAATGGACGTTCATAACGATTTTAACTTTTTTCACAGCTTTAACCTCTCTAGCTAAAACAGTCATAACGTTTTCGTTTCAAAATATTTTTGAGTGATTCTTGAGCCCACGCGAAGCTAACTTCCGGGACTACAACTTTTGTCTAATGACGTTTTTCCAAATTCTGAATACATCAATGCAGAAATTTCGTGGAAGGGGACTGTTCGCGATTGGTTGGGCAGATATGGTGTGACTACTTTGAATGGTCATAACGTTTTGCTACGAATCTGGAATTAGTCCGTTTCGGAGTCTATGGAAAGCTTATTCAGTGTACTATAACATATTAAAAGCCCAAAATTTTCTGGAAACATTAACTGATCGAAACAGTGTCCCGAATAGCATCTCTTGCTTACAGTTTGACAGATTCGGCACATTTCCTTCCAATCACCATAACTCCCTCATCCGAAGTCGGAATGAGGTCATTCCAAAGCCTATGGCTTCCTAACTCAGTGCACTACAACTACCCAGAAACTTAGAGTTTTTCAGGCAACATAGCTATTCCAGATTTTGACACTATAGTCACTGTTTATCTAGTTTTCATTTCTAGACATAATTTACTAAAATCTTCACCACGTATTCGTTTTAACTCTGTTTTGGTTCATTCAAGTTAAGAAATCTTCAGAACTTAAAGAAGTACAACATACAAGTATCAAACTAAGTTTTTAAACGTAAAACATAGCCATGCAAAGTCCTCAAACCCAGTCCAAAAATCTGTCCATAATGTTCTTTGTCAATCATTCCATCCTTTATGCAGAGGTTCAGATTTTGTGTGATTTAGTTCCACTTGAATGTTCTTAAGAGTTCATTTATCTTCAGAGATTCATCCTTAATAGGTTTCTTTACACATATAACTCAAGAACATTATCATAGCCATAAAAATGAAGAAAATGGAAGTTAAGATTTTTAAAGCTTACTTCTTGAAGTTAACTCCACTTAGATGCTAGATGATGACCTAAAATTTGCTAGGATGCTCTCCTCTACTTCCTTGATCCTTTTCGTAGCCCAAATCAAGCTCCTTCAACAAACCCATTTCTTTCTCTCTCTAGGATTTTCAAAGCTTCAAGGTAGGAGATGATGAATAGTGGTTATGGATGTTATATAAAAGATGTTTAAATGCTATAGACTTGCTAGAGCTTACCTATAGTTTACTTTTCATTCTTCATGAGTTTCTCCCGAAGCTTAAATCATGCTCCTTCACTCCACCCATTTGCTTCTCTCTTGCTTTCTTGGAGGCTTAATGAAGAAGATGATGAATAGTGGTTATGGTGAAGTATATAGATAATTTTCAAATTTTTCTCTTCCTTCCTTAAGCCTTCCCGAAGACCTCTTCTCTTCTCTCTTTTTTGTTTTCTCTTTCTCTCTTCTTCTATTTCTTCCTCTTTCTCTCTCCTTATCTTGAGATTACTTGTAAAGCTAGGAAATTGATTTTCCCACATGTTCAAGTAATCTTCTCCTTGCCCGATTCATTGCATCCAATAATTGTTCAATTTTGTATTTTATTAAGTTGTTTAATAAAATGACCAAAAAGTCCCTCACCTTTTGGGCTAAGAAAAATTGGGCTATTTGATTTATTGTTTGGGCTTCCTACTTTAATTTCTTGGGCCATGCATGAAAAATAACATGGGCCAACATAAATTTTATGTTACCCTAATTATTTAATTAGGGTTTCTAATCCACTCATTTTAGAATTTAAATACTTACTTACATAATTTAATTATGTAAACCCATTAAGCTAGGTTTAAAATAATTAATAAATTGAGATAATAAAATTAATCTCTTAGGTTAGTATATATTTTAAATATTAAATTCTCCTATACCAAACCTTTAAGTTATTTAATTACCATACCTAATGTATAATTAGGTTATGTAGCTTTCTTTATAATTCACCTTATAAAACAAATAAACATATATACATATTTACAATATATATATTTATTTAATCACATACATACTCCTCATGAGTCATAATATATTTATCGTTGTACATAATCTCTTTTCTTAAATTCAAAATGTCTAGCATTCTCATTTAATTTCTTTGCATTACTTAATTTAAATCAAACCATATAGGTTCTTTAAAAATTTTAAATCATTCCTCTATTTCCACTCTAGGTTTTAAACTTTAACCTTTAATTTAATCATTTAAGATTTTATTAATCTTACAAATTCTCGGGTTGTCACAATCTTACAAATACCATCTCTGTTTCTTGTTATCTAATTCAGTTTTCGTTCTTGATTTTTAGTTTTTCCTTACTATATTTTCTAAAAGTGACTATCAGTTTGGTTTTCATTATTGACGGAATAAATTTCTTATTTTAATCATGTATATATAGAAACACTAATTTGATTATAGGTAAAGGGCATATAATTTGACCATAATAAAACTGTAGTACACATTCTTGATTGGTTCAGGCATATAATTTCATATTTAGTTCTAAGAACACAGACAAACCCTTACTGATATTTTGGAAATAAAGGCCACAAAACTTAGATTATCCAAAAAGAATTAAGTAATCAGGTTAAAAAACTGAGTAAATTAATTATGAATTTAGAACCTCTTGGCGACATTTGAATCAGTTGATAAACAATGAGGAACAACACCAATCTCCACTTCAATCTTTGGTGGATCTAGTAATTCTTCTTAATCACCTTCAACATTACCTTGTAACTTCCTCTTACGTAATAACAAACAAAACTAAATTCAAATGAAGTAGTCTGAAATTTTTCCCCAATCAGGACGACTATAGAATCGCGTCGAAGGGTTTGTTCTGAATGCTCAAAAGGTTTGTATGGAATGCTCAACAGGTTTGCTCGGAAGGTTAGAACAAAATGCTCGGAATCGCCGGTTGCCTATATCATTTTACCTCAGGACTGCTGTGATTTTTTTCAGGCTTGACTAGTGTTAGGGAGGCTATAATGGTCCTAAAATATTTTATTTTCAGTCCGCTAGAATGTCTAGCGGAAGGCTAATTCAAGTTTTAAATCTCAGCCCTCCATTTTTATAATGAAAGGTATAGATGCTATGGATCATTGCCCTATATATATATATATATATATATATATATACTAGCCGTTCTACCCGTGCCTCCGGCATTACGTACGAAGGGGAATGGGGAGGAGAGATTGCCGGTGCTAGAAAATAGAGAGGTAGAGGGCGAGTTCGGGAGGAGGAAGAACGGAGGAGGACCTGAGAGTGAGAGTGAGAGAGAGCAATTTTTTTCTTTGAAGTTAAAGAGGATATAATGGCGGTGAGATTTATCCCAAACTTTAGACGGTCCTGATCGTTTATTAGGGTGAGAGGGAAAATTCAAAATCAGTTGTGTTTTGTTAATTAGATATATATATATACACACACACACACACACACACACACACACTAGGGCTTCAGGATGCAATTTTTATTATTATAATAAAACATAAATTGGGACTACTCTGTCTCTAGATCTGGCAAAAATAAGTTTGGGTTGTATTTGAGTTACATAAAATAGGTTTGGGTTGGTTTTAGAACTAAAACTATATTACCTATATTTATATAATATGGGTTATGTGGTTTGGATTTTGTAACGAATGAGAATTTTATATATTAAATTTTAATATTTATTGAATTAAATAAATATTTTAATTAATTTATTTATTGAGTTAAATAAATAATTTATGTGATTGTTGTGGAGTAATTTAATTAGGTTCAATGTATTAATTAAATGAATATTTAATATTTAATTCAATTGATGTGTAATGATTTTATGGTATAGTTCTAATTTAATTGAGATAATTAAATTAGATGAATTTTATGTGATAATTGTTACATAAGATTATGATTAGCGAGTAATTATAATTGTTATGTGACAAAAGTATTTGGTTAATTGATGTTAGCTTTAATTTAATTAAATTAGAATGTTAAGATTTAATTAATTAAAGTGTAACATTGAAAGTATGTGTTAAAGGAATTAAAAAAAAAGAAAGGGGTTTTTAAATTAGTTTTACCAAACAAGACCCTTAAAACTGTTTTTAAAGAATTTTGCCAAACAAGGCCCTTGCACCTATTTTAAAGAGTTTTTAACAAACATGACTTAACTATTAAAAAGCTAGTTTTTAAAAAAATAATGGAATTTTGCCAAACAAAGCCTTATGGCTTTTGATTTTCAAAAATATAAAACTGATGTAATTATTAAAGAATTGATTGTAATTATTATACGTATTAAGTAGATGACAGTTACATATATTATATCATATCAGTTAGTGTACGTTAGTTAAAACAAAGCTAATGTTAGTCAGTGTTAGAAGAAGAGAAAAATACAGAGAATAGTTAAAGAGAAAGGAGAGAAGAAGAAGAAGAAGAAGAAGGAGAAGGAGGAGGAGGAGGAGTCCTTGCTAAGCCAAAACAAACACCATCATCATCTTCTTTCAATTAGCAAAGTGTATAATTTCTACACTTATAGTTTTAAAATTGTGTTTTATGTTCTTCAAATATTATTCTCTGTAAATATGAGTTTTCATAAAAGTATATATAAACATGAATTATATGTATAAATTGTGTTCATATATGCTTATAATTGACTTATATGCATAATTTAGTTGTTTGAATCATGTAAACATGATGAACATGAAGAAATCATGTTCATCAAAAATTACAGAGAATTGGTTTTAATGAATGGCTTTTTTAAAATCAAATTTCATGTTTGACTATAAATTATTATACAAATTGATTTTAGATTATGTTTATATGTCGAGAAACGAATTCAATATTCTTTGAATTGTGTAGTTTGGTTTAGAAACAAATTCACAGTGTTCAATTTCATCAAGAACACTGAAAAAATTTCTTTTCTTCAAAATTAACAAATTTTAGTATTTTAAATTATGTGTTTTGATGTTATATGTATTAGAATTTGATTAGAAACATAAACTGATAATTTTATAATAGTTTATGTGGTTTATGTATATTGAATTCAGAATTTGGTGTGGAGAAATAAGCCAAATTGACTTTTTCTCTGCAAAATTCGCAAACTGTCAGACATGGCTGCGCAGCGGCACGGCCGCGCTGCTCCAAGGCATTGATGGAGCGCACCCGCGCCAGGCAGCGCGCCCGCGCCACTCCATAGGCGTATTGGAGCGCGGCCGCGCTGGTCCTGTAGATTGGGCAGAAAGCTATTTTTAATTGTACAGTTTCATGAGATTAATAATGTGATAAATCATAAAGCATGTTAATAAAATTAAAATGCTAAATGGACAGTAGTGAATTATATTGTTAAAATATAATATGTATTTATAATTTGAATAGTTATAATTAAAGTAAATGTTTAATTTAAATCTGTTTAATTATAATTTAATTAATATGAGTACATAATTTAATTTTGAATAATTATGTGAACGTGTGATGTGATTAATTATGTGATAATTAACTATTAATTTAATAATTAAAGAGTAATGAGTTAACCTAGATGGGTTAACCAGTTATGTAAAAACTAATTTATATTATTATTGTTAATTATACATATGTAGGGTTAATTAAGGAACGTGAATATAACTTGTAGCTTGCGCTTGAGGCAAGTTCTCTATCCCTAAACTTGTGATTTATATACAAGTTTTTCAATTCAAATCTTAATTGCATTTGAGTCTGTCCTTTTATTTCTGAAATGGACAAGTAATTATTTAAAGTTCACGATTTAATTAAAGTGACCTTGACTTAATTGTCAAGTAAGGTCTATTTTATTTTTTGAATGCTTTAAGTTTAATTCTAAAGCATAAGTTATTTCATAATTCTTTATTGTTGAATTATTCTAGATTATTGTAAGTCGATTCAACTACTCCCTAGTTGATGATAGTTGAACTCCAAATTTTCTTTTAAGCTTATCCAAGCCAAACTTTCTTTGATGCAGACTTGTTATCAAATACTGAGATGAACAACCCTATTTAATAGGGGATACCATGCGAATGCGTTAAGATGTTTGTGCACAATACATGGTACGTACGAAGGGTTGATCTCCCTAAGTACGAGTTAAGAGTCCGTATAGTCTAAAAGACTGTTAAAGGTTTTAAATATAAATGTTTATAACCTAGGACATAGTTCAAGGTCTTATGACCCTCAGATGATTTCTATATTCGAATTCTAAATGTTGATGAAAGAATTGTTATTCAATTCTTTATTATTAATGAAAGAAAAGTTATTCAAATAAATCCCTTTAAAGTTATTCAAGTTATGCCATTATTATTGTTATTATTTCAAGTGAGCTTTTGTTTGCTCACTATTGCAACTAAATAACCATTGCAGCTAAAGTCGAGAAAAGGAACAAGTGAAGACTTGTTATATTTGTGCTATGATTGTAATAAGACTTTCTTATGTGATATTTATTTTCCGCATTTATGTATTGACGTTAAGGTTAGCAAATCCTGTGATATTTTGATTAAGTTGTATTCCTTTTGATAAGGAGGAATTTTAATTATTTAAGGTTGTAATTTATTTTGCATTACTTATTTTTGGGTAGTAGTTGTATTTTTTTTAGATAGTGAGCACCAAATTATGTGAAAATAAAGTACCCGGATTTGGGAGTGTCACAGATTTAAATGATTATGGGTCGAATCCAGGTCGACCTATTTTTTAAATTATAATTTTACTAAAATCTTAATTCATGTTATACTAAAAGAGTCTTATTTTACTTTTTTAAACCCAAGTTTGAAACTAAAAATTTTAATTGATGTGACTAATTTGAATATTAAAAACATTAATTTTTTGATTATAGGCACTTTCAAAAAAAATTTACATTACTAATTATTATGTTAATTAAAATTAATGAATTATTGAGAATTTTATTACAATAATCAGTAAATATTATTTTTTTTGGAGTGTATATATAATCAGTAAATATTTTTTTTGGAGGGGGGTGGGTGGGGGTGGGTGAGGTGGGGGGCGTGGGGGTGTGGGGGTGTGTACATAATCAATAAATATTATTTTTTTAGAGAGGAGAGGGGGAAGGGGGTGGGGGTGTATAGATAATCAATAAATATTATTTGTTGGGGGTGCGGGTGGGGGTGGGGGTGTGGGGTGGGGGTGTGGGGTGGGGGTGGAGGTGTATACATAATCAATATTTTTTTTTGGGTGAGGGGTAGGTTTAGGGGTGGGGGTGGGGGGTAGGTTGAGAGAAATTAAATTAAATTATATAATATAATATAAAATAATTTATGGAGAGAAGAAGGAAATAAAATTTAATTATATAATATAAATTGTATAATTTAAATTAGTTATTTTAATTAATTAAGGAAGGATATATTAATTATTTAAATTAGTAGTTCGTTACACTAAAAGTGTTAACTTTATTATGGATTAGTTCCATAACTTTATTATGGATTAGTTCCATAATTAGTGAAATGGTTTTTATACATAATTACAAATGTATAAATTACAAAAGTATGTAATATGTATAATGTATATGTGTTATATAAGAATGTAGTGTAATAATACATACATGTTGATGTATTAGCTCTACAAAGTGCAAAAAACTGTTATAGACTAATATGGGTCAAAACTAGTTAAACTAAATCCAACTAATATTTGTAATAATAATATGGGTCCAAAACCAAACCACTCATCACCTAAAAACTAATTAACCAACCCAATAGATTCAAGTGATTTTGGTTAACTATATCGTTTTCAACTTAAATTGTCAGGTCTATCTGTCTCGCACTTATTTTCCAATATCTTTTTTTGCTTGTAAAAAGATGGATCCGTTTAGGGTGAAGTTGATATCGTAGTAAATTCATATAATTTTTCATTGCATGCATGAATTATAAAAAATCTTACATTAACCAATTAATACAATAAAAAATTATAGAACTTACTACGGTATAAGTTAATACCAACTTCATGGATCCTGTAAATATCATTAACAAGTTACAAGGCCTAAATATGTAGGACTGAGAAGGTACCATTTTATTATTATGGATTAATTACATATAATAATATATTTTAATAAAATATTACAAAAAAAGTGCATAAATAAAATATTTACAAAATTAGTGCATATGTAATACTTAATTACAAAAAGAGTGCAATCTTATTCCTTTAATTATGGCCCATGATTATCTCCATTATCTTTTTCCGTTAATTACTATTTTATTATATCTCCCCTCCCCTTCCTCCGCCTCCCTTCTCCCTCTTCCAGCCTCCCCTTTCTCCTCCTCCCGCCTACGCCCCACCCCCTCCCCTTCCTCCGCCTCCCTTCTCCTCCCCCCACCCACACCCCACCCCTCCATCCGCCTCCCACCGCCCTCCCCCTCCTCCCTCCCCCGCCCCCGCCCCACCCCCTCCCCTCCCCTTCCCTTCCCTTCCTCTTCCTCTTCCTCTTCCTCTTCCTCTTCCTCCGCCTCCCTTCTCCTCCACCCGCCCATGCCCTACCCCCTCCATCCGCCTCCATTCGCTTCCCGCCGCCCTCTCCCTCCTCCCGCCCCACCCCCTCCACTTCCTCCGCCTCCTCCCGCCCCCTTTCTCCTCCTCCCCCAAATCGATCCAAGGTGGCCGTCGGTGGAGGCCCCTCCACCACCCGTTGCCTCCCCTCCACCACCGATCCATTCTCCAACTCCACCGGTAACCAAACCTTCATACGTTGTAACCAAACAGTCATACCAAGGTAACCAAATATTTATACAAAAGTAACCAAACATTCATACCAAGGTAACCAAACATTCATACTAAGGTAACCAAACCTTCATACCAAGGTAACCGAACCTTAATATGAAGGTTTCCTTAATATGAAGGTTTGGTTACCTTGGTATGAAGGTTTGGTTACCTTGGTATGAAGGTAACCAATTTAGTTTTATTAGGTTACCAATTTATTTTGAATGTGATGCAGTTTGTAACCAAACTTCATGCAGTTGGTTACCAAACCTTCCGATAAGATAACCAATTCAGTTTTAATTAGTTACCAATTTTATTTTGAATGTGATGCAGTTGGTAGCCAAACTTCGTATAAAGGTAACCATTTTAATTTTTATGGGTAACCAAATCGTCAAAAAAAATTCAGAATAGCAACTCCGGCAATATAGCGGGGGCTGCGGCGGCGGCGACGGGAGGCGGGGAGGAGGATGATGAACAGTAACTCCTTCATAATTTTTTGTTTTTAATTTTCTCATTTTGATTTGAATTTTGAATTATGGATTTGAAATTGTTGTTAGATCCAAAAGATTTGAATTTGAATTATTAGTTCTCCTTGATTTTAGGTTTCCTTATTTAATGTGAAATTGAATGGTTTGAATTTTTTACACTTTTTTTGTAATTATTTTATGGATGCACTTTTTTGTAATTACTTTCTAATTGTTGTATAGTTCTGTAAAAGACTCTTTTATTATTTGATAAGGGCTCTAGCTTTTCCGAAATATATTATTAATTTTATATCGCCCATTTAAAATATTTTAAAATTCAAATCAAATGTGTTTCATTTAAATTTAGAAATAAAAAATCATGCAAATGATAATACTTTTTAAATATATTAAAATATTCATAGTTATGATGATTTAAATAGAATAAATTAATCCATTTTAAATTAAAATTAAATGTCGTAAATTAACTTCAAAAAACCAATATTGATGTTTATGTTATGAGACGGAGGGAGCAGTAATTTTCTCACTATATCATTATAATGATGTTAGAATTTATTTTACGCAAGTTCCTTTAATAATTCTCTGTATCACTGTATGATAAATTCACTCTTTGCACTAATTAGCTGCTCATTGTTGAACTCTTCATTGTACTTATTTTTAAGTATGATATTTGTTTCAATTAATCAACAGTATGTATGTCAAAGCTTACCCACCTCAACAGTATGTTTGTCTAAACAAATAAAAGCATTATTAAATGAATAGTAAATATTTGCCCCGTGCAGATTAAAATGATTACATAACAAACAAACTCTTTTATTTCCAAATAATGTTACTATAACATAATTTTGGATCACATAATACTCACATACACACACATGTATATTGTGGATCCTGCGTGACATGCAGGGCCATCAAATATGTATGTGTGTATGTGAGCTTTATGTGATCCAAATTATGTGATAGTAACATTGCTCTTTATTTCCCAGTTTTATGCAGAGTAGGTGCATCTGTTCCCTTCGAACCATACCACCTTATTGGTAGAAAGGAATTATCCTTGCCCTTGCATTTTCACCCCTCATCGGCAATGTAGTTAAATATAAAGGCATTTCCCATAAGCTACACTCATCAATACAAAATCAGAAATTTAATTATACAAAATTAAATATATATGTCTATTACATAGATGACAAAAAGGGTGTTTAGCGCCCAAACGGCCAGACTAAAAATATCTGTTATATATACTTGTCATATTGTACACAATATGTAATCATAGGGTGTATATAAAAAAGAAAAACTTACATGGATTCTTGATAGTCAGGGTGCCGACGTCAGACTTGAACTGACCAACAGTCTTATAATAGAGATTAAGAGCATAAGAAGCATGATTTCGCCAAGTATTAGGCTCATAACATTATCCACCCATGCTTATTTCACTACAATCCAGTTGTGCGCAGATAATCCATACGGATTCCTTCAGTTTTTCATCAGAAATAGTCTGATTGGCCACACACCAAGTAACATATTCCTGCATGGATCATGCATTAACACATGAGTTCAAACTTATTAGTAAGTCGGATCAAATTAATCCGAAATGAATTTTCACCAAAAAACAATGTTAAAAAGCAAAACAAAAAAAAATTAATTAATTGCTTTATTTTTATTTAGGTTGTTGATGTTGGGAGAAAAACAAACCAAATAACACAAATAGCACAGCGGAAAAATATAATTCTCCCCTCTTGTGTAAATCCAATAAAAAAAATAATCCAAGTAGTTAATAATTGAGAACAAGCACACACAAGAACACAATCCAATTTTTACGTTGAAAACCCTTTCGATGTGAAGAGTAAAAACCACGGGACCGTAGTCCACCAAATCTTCCACTATCAATAATAACGGGCAATACAACATTCTCTCTAGCAACAACTAGAGGCATAAACCAGAAACAAACATCAAAAATACATATTCTTGGCATACATCTTCAACAAGAAGAATAATAAGAGAAAACTTAAAAACTCCAACTCTCGCTAAAAATGTACCAACAACGTACAAAAAAACCTGATGCTACAAGACTCCGATGCTCAATCCCACCGTTCAGATTGAAGACCAACAAGTTACGGCGCCACCCACAAAAAATCAGCCCAATCGGACCACGAATGACCTTCCGATCGCTGAGTTGAAAAAAACTGCACTATTTCTTGCGAAAATTAGTTTTTTCTTTTTCTCTCTTCCGTTTTGTTTCTCGTTACTTCTGTTTTTTCTAAACCCTATGTTATATCATCCATATGAGCCAATAGACCATATGAGCTATTAATTGGGCCTACCCACATAGGAGAGAATAACCCAACAGTTGAATCCTATTTTCTTAAAAAGGTTAAGGACGACCGATATATATAATATATAAGAAAAATGGTTCATATGTCGAATCTGTATATTATAACCAACTAGGTATAGATAAAGAAGACTTAAAAATATATTTGGCATTTGTCTCAATAAAAAGCTTAAATTGCTTAATAAAATAAATACATACATACCTGAACATTGGACTCTCATAACAGTAAAATGTAAATAAATAAATAAATAAAAAGGAAAAAGGAAAAATAGGAGTGATATATAGAGAAAAAAGGAAAAACAAAAAATAGTACGAGAAATTATAAACTTACATCCCTCTTTTGCCCAGTCCATACAGAATTTTCACAGGTAGAGCAAGCAAACAGACAAAAGAGGACAAAAATAGAACACAAGGATGAATTTTTCATTGCCATTTGAACTTCTTTTCTTTTCTTTTCATTTTCGATTGATAACTGACTTGGAGAAATATTATCTCACTCTAATTTGGTTTAAATAGTACTTGCACAATTTTCACAGAAAGAATCTCATTAATATTCAATATTTATTTTGGTATCCAGAAAGATTATGATAATATTATGTATATTGATTTGATAATATTATTGATTGGGATTAAATAGTACTTGCACAATTTTCACGTAAGGAATCTCATTAATATTCAATATTTATTTTGGTATCCAGAAAGATTATGATAATATTATAGTGATTTGACAATTTTCAAATATTGAACTTTTGCCTATTTTTGTAATGGTTGGTTCCGAAATTAAATACCTCGTCAGTTTCAAAATAAAAAATCAAATTTGATTTTTTAATCTTTTAAATTTAAAATTAATGTAAGCCATTTAATTTATAAAAGTAATAAATCTTGTAACTAATAGACTTTTTTAGATTGTTTATAATTCTCATAATTGTATTGTCTAAAATTAAACAAATTTATTTCAGTTTTAAATTTAAAAATATTTGAAACTCATTTCAAAAGCTCAATATCAATTCTATATTTTAAGTACTTAAGTTAGAAGTATAGTGGAACCCATAGAAACATCTAAATATATTGCACCTAGAAGTCTACATTCTCTCTCTGTGCATAAAATAACGTGACTTTTTACCTTTTTAAAACTCTCTCCTTTCCTTCTCTTCTTCTCTTACATTTTGAAAGCTATTGCACTACTAAGTTTTAAAAGTTATCCATGATATATAGCATAACAAAAATTCTATGAAGATATTGAAATTTTACTGTGTGCCCATATATATGAAGGCAAAGTTTTTTTGAGAAAAAATAAATAAAGTCCACAAGTAATTTTAGAATAGGAAAAGATGAAAACCATTGAAATTGATGAAATAGAGACATGAAACAGTAAAATAGAGACAAGAGGAGAGAAGAAGTAGGGAGGGAAATAGAGATAGAAAAGAGGAGAGAAAAAGTAAGGAGTGAAAACTGGATAGAATAAGTCTACTATCACATAAAAACCGCTCACATATTGTTCACATACACTCACATGCATATTTTGATGGTCCACGTGCAGAACAAGTCATGTGGACCATCAAAATATATATGTGAGTGTATGTGAGCGGTATGTGAGTGATTTTATTTGATAGTAGCATTACTGAACTGGATACGGTTGGAGTAATTAGCAGGTTAGATAAAGAGAGAGTCTAAAAAATTGGTACACAATTAATAAAGGTAGTTTAGGAAAAATAATGACTAATTATCCTAAAATTTCTAAAACGTGATATATTTAAGTATACGATAGAAGCTCAAAAATGTCATTTAAATAGGAATTGAGATAATATTATTTTTCATTTACTTATTTACTCAATGCATGTCAAACATAAGAAAAATTGTGACAATCCGAAAATTTATAAGATTCTAAACGATTAAATTAAAGGTTAAAGAATAAAACCTAGATTGAAAATAGAGGATTAATTAAAAAATTTAAAGAACCTATACGGTTTGATTTAAATTTTTAAGTAATGTAAAGAAATTAAATGAGTTTGCTAGTATTTAAATTATGTACTAGTAAATGAACTTAAGAGATTTATTTTATAATCTCAAGTTATTATTTATTTTAAACCTAATTAAAGTAAGCTTAATTGAGTTACATAATTAAATGTACATGAGTAAATATTTAAATTCTAAAATGAGTGGAATAGAAATCCTAATTAAATAATGGGTCCTTTACACTAATATACAACAATTAAAAAATAATTACACAATCAGTACATCCACAAAATAATTACAAAAATAACGCAATAAATTCAAATCATTCAATTTCACATTAATAAGGAAACCTAAAATCAAGGCTGCCATAATTAATAATTCAAATTCAAAATCTTTGGGATTTAACAACAAAAACAAATCCAGAATTCAAAATTCAAAATTCAAATCAAAAGGATGAAAAATAAAAAATTATTTTCTCGTCATCTTCCTCCCTTGTCATCTTCATCCTCCACCTTTTCCGGCCAACGGCGCTGTCACTTTTCTTCCGTACTCTTTCTCATCCTATCTCTCACCACCAAATTCAATGCTTCAGCCACTTTTCCTCTAGTCTTCAACAAAAATATGCAATATATATCACTGTTAATTTTAAAGGGAGAAAAAAAATAAAAAAACTAACTTAAATGGCTTTGCGGTAGGTGGGAGAAAAGAGAGCAAAAGGAATAGAGAAGAATCCTTCAATGACAATCATATATTCTTTCATTAAATTCTCAGTCCACTCGCATGGATCAAAGCTTATCAACTGTTTCGCTGTTAACTCAAATGTAATCTTCTCTATCATTGTTCACGCCAATGAGAAGAAGGAGAAGATTCGCCCTACAAACATAAGTTTGAAAACAAATAGATGTAACTCTTACTGTTCTAAAATTTTTTATGACTATTTGGTTACCCACAAAAACTAAAATGGTTACCTTTATATGAAGGTTTGGCTTCCAACTGCACTATGAAAAAAATGCAGGTATAGATATGGATTGGTTACCTTAGTATGAAGGTTTGGTTACCTTGGCATGAAGGTCTGGTTACCTTGGTAAGAAGGTTTGGTTACCAACTGCACTATGAAGGTAACCTAATAAAATTGAATTGGTTTCCTTGATAATAAGGTTTGGCTACCAACTGCATCATATTCAAAATAAATTGGTAACCTACTAAAACTGAATTGGTTACATTTGTACGAAGGTTTGGTTACCAACTGCATTATGAAAAAACTGCAGGTGTGGAGGTGGATTGGTTACCTTGGTATGAATGTTTGGTTACCTTGGTATGAAAGTTTGGTTACCAACTGCATTATAAAAAAACTGCGGGTGTGGAGGTGGTTTGGTTATCTTGGCATGAAGGTTTGATTACCTTGGTATGAAGGTTTGGTTACCAACTGCATTATGAAAAAACCGCATGTGTGGAGGTGGATCTGTTACCTTGGCATGAAGGTTTAGTTACCTTGGCATGAAAGTTTGGTTATCTTGGTATGAATGTTTGGTTACCTTGGTATAAATATTTGGTTACCTTGATATGAAGGTTTGGTTACCTTGGTATGACTGTTTGGTTACCAACTGCACTATCAATATCTTGACTGATGAGTTGAATCAAGATCCCCTGACCAATCCCAATGAATCATCATCACCTTCTGCTTCCTGAAAATTGAAGTGTCAATCAATGTTATTTTACTTTTTAAAAAAAAAGAGAGAAAAAGAACAGAAAAAAGTAAAGGAAAGTACCGATCTTTACTTAATATATTAACCAAATACAATTGGCTTGGGTTGCATAAACAGTTCATTGCATACTGAAGCAATAAATAGCTCAAGCAACAAAATTCCGAGTGAAAACAAACAATATCAAGCAACAGATTTTGAAAAATATCACCAGCCTGTACTACTAAATGTAAATGCACATAAACCAAACTCGTGTTGCGCAATAAATTATTATGGAAAAATAGTCCACTTGAATCCCACACTCTCGAATATCTATTTCATAACAAATAGTATCTAATTTATTTGGAGTTCTCAATCCATTTTCCTCACTTGGATTTTGTCCAGAAACAGAGGATTCCTCAGTGGAATTGGCAACAGAGCCTGTAGTTTGTAACAGTAGTGTCAGAAAGTGCAGGCATAGATAAAAATATTTCGCATACAAGGAAATTAGACCCACCTTTCTCCGATTTTCAGAAGAAAAGCAGAATGGCGAGAGACAGAGAATGGAGAGAGAGATCGAGAATAAGGCCGTTGCGAGGGACGGAGAATGACAATTGACCCACCTAAATTAAAGGAATCCTAATTGCACTAATTTTATAAATAAATATGTAAAAATGTGTTAGTTTTGTAATTATTTTATGAATGAATTGTTTTTGTAATTATTTTTAAAAATGTACTAGAATATGTAATTATCCCTTAAATAATTAGGGTAAGATAAAATTAATATATTGGACCATGCTATTTTACATGATCCAAACAATTAAATTAGGAAGCCCAAACAATAATTTAAATGGCCCAAGTTTTGGTCCAATTATTGTGGGACTTTTATGTCATTTTAATAAGCAAATTTAGCAATTAAATAAAATAAAATGCAAAATGAGGCATATATTTGGTGCATGAACCGGGTGGAAGGAGGGAGTATTATAGCATGTGAGTATTTTTTTTTCCTAGTCATGTGTCACCTTAAGCTTCAATTCCAATATTTTGTTAAGATATGCCAGTAACATAAGAGATTATGAGAGAGAGAGAAAGCAAATAAAATTTGGCAAAAGGGAGGGGGTGACACCCGACCCTTCAAGGGGGATTAACCTCATGGGCAAAATCAATTTATATCTCATATGAGCTTAGGTGTCACAATATCATGTTAGCCATATTATTTATCTAGATTTGTAAGCAAGAAGAGAGAGAAGAGGAGAGCTAGCCAAAAGAAAATAGAAAGAAGAGAGAGAACCCAAGTGAGGGTCGTGGGCCTCCAAAGAAAAGGAAGATGAGTTCTTCTCCATGCCATCTAGGTTCCTAAGTTACTTGGAAGAAGAAAGATAACATCAAAGCAATGTATAAAAATTCTTAAACACAAAACTCTAATTAGTTTATGTGTTTGATTTTTGTCAAAATTATGAGTTATGACCTCGAACTCTAAATACCTTAGATCTACATGTTTTATAGTAAATTATGTATGGATCTAATCATTTTGGATGTTAACAAGCTTGATCAAGAGAAAGAAAAGCAAAATAGTTTTTAAAACTTAGAAAATCTAGTGGACTGCTGCCACAAAAAAGGAAATTTCGGGATTAGCTAGATTGTTCAGAAAATTCTAGGCTTTTGGTATGTTGTAGTAAACTGAATAAGCTTTCCATAGACTCCGGAACGGACTAAATCCGACTTCGGTGGAAATAGTTATGCCATTTTAAAGTAGCCGAGTCAAAACTGGGAAACCATTTCGGTTCAGTCCCCTTCAACGAAATTTTTCTGGAATTTTGTGCTTGGAATTTGAAGATGGTCCAAAAACAAAAGTTGTAGTCCCGGAAGTTAGCTTCGCGTGGGCTCAAGAATCGCTCAAAAACGTTTTAAAATGACTAAGTTATGATTGTTTTAGTACAAGAGAGTCAAGCTGAGAAACTAAAACTGACCAGCCACTTCTGGGCTGTTTTCCGTTACCAAAACAGAACCAAATTTGGTGTTTGATAAACGGAAACTGTAGTTCAAGAAAATACGAATCCAAAGCCTCCGACAGAACTTAATTCCGAGTTGTAGATTTCGTGTTACAAGCGTTTCCGTAAAGGATGTCGAATCTGAAAATTTTGGGCGAGAATGGCAGAATCATAATTAAGTGGAAAGTGAATAATTATTATAAATAATTTTTAAAGCCATTAAGTGATTAGTAAATTAATTACATATAAGATTAAATGTAATTAACTATTTAATTATTATTTAAGTGATATTAAATGATAATTAATTAAAGTTAGTGTTAATAAAGTAATAAGTTATTATTTAATTAAAGATTAAATGATAATTAGAGTTAAACAAATGATTGATTATTATTAAATAATGATTAAAGAATATTTAAGTAAGATTAAGTGATTACTTACTTACATTAACATAAAAGTGTATAATTATTTATTATTTAAATAATAAATAATAAATAAGGACAAGTAATAATTAACTATTCTTAATTTAATAAGAAAGAATGATTAAAGATTTATGAAATGAATTAATTATTCTTTAAATAATAATAAAGAATAATTAAAGACTAATAAAATAAATAAAATAATTATTTACTATTCAAGGATAATTAATTAATTAATTATTATTTAATATTAAATAATAATTAAAGACACATAGTAAGTAATTAATTAATTATTATTTTATTAATATTAAATAATAATTAAAGACAAACAATAATTTGATTATTTATTATCTAATTAACATTAAATAATGAATAGATCTACTTGGCTATTATTTATTAAATAATAACTAAAGGTAATTAATTAATTATTATTTAATTAATATTAAATAGAAATCAAATGAAGGTATAGATTAATATTATGATAATAAATTTATTTAATAATTGTATTAAATAAATTATGTAAAAATAGTTTTAATCTTTTAAAAATCATTTAAAAATGATTTAAAAGTTATAAAAAATATTTTAAGTTATAAAACATAACTTTTAATATTTTTTCATAAAATACATTAATATTTTAATATTAATGACAATTATTAAAAAATGATTTTAAATGTTTTAAAAATCATTTAAAGGTGATATTAAGATATTAAAAATATTCTGAGTTATAATAAATAACTATGACATGTATTTCATTAATATTTGAACTTAAATAAATATTAATGATAATGGAATATTGTGGTATTTAAATCATATAAAAATGATATTTATGATCAAAAAATCATTATAAATGATAATAATTATTTAAAAATTATTATGAGCTTGTGAAAAATATTTTGACTGATTAATAAATTATCTAAGTTAATATTATAGTGTTTAAGTAGAATCTTATTAATATTAGGCTCGATAATTATCCGATTAGGCAATCGGGAGATCGAAATAGTACCGAACTCAATTCAGACTGAAATAGTTTGACTTGATACTAGGTCTTATGTGTTTTGTTGACCGATAGGATTATGTGATAATGTGTTTAGGTTATTTTATAACTGTAATTAGCAATAGTTATTGCGATGATATTATTCTAATGTGGAGATCGGTATTATTAATATTAGGTCTTCAGATGAAGCTAAATAGACTGCGTAGCAGTAGTCGGCAATAAAGGCAAGTTTTTTTTAACTCAACCTTGAGTTATGATTCTTCAATTATGCTAGTGGTTAATCCTTGTTGATTACATCACGTCTATGAATTATTGATTCGCACGTTGTGCATATTACATGTGTTCATCAGGCATGAAAGGCTGATCACCTTCATTACCATCTGATTCAGTTGATTTATTCATGTTCATTATTGACCATTCATTTTTATTGTCTCGGTCATTCAGTTATGTAAATTTGATTCATGCTATTTCACAATGGTTATATTGTTGAAAGTCAGCCAGCTTATTGTTCATTCTTTTCAATCATGATATATCTTTTCTTGAAATTAAACTTGCTGGGCAAACTTGTTGCTCACCCTTGCTATATCATGATAAACATTGCAGATTAGGGTGAATACGTCGGATACAGAAAAAGTCAAAGACAGTTCCAGCATTGGTTTATCGTACAGATAAAACTTGTAATAGTATTATATGCAAATGACATTGTATGTCAGATAAGATATTGAATTCAGGTATTAAGTTAAGGTTTCAGACCTTGGGAATTAGGTGTAAAGGTTATTGTATAAACAATTTATGTTTATATCTTCCGCAATAGTTATAAAAATGATGTATCGTAACGTACCAGGTCCGAGGTTATGGGGACCCGGATTTGGAGACGTCACAAAAATAACTCATGATTTGTACATATATTCAAGACACGTATCGCAAGGTGGTTTCGGAACAAGGTCACAATACATAACATTACTTTATGTCATATTAATTAAGTTCATTTACCTAAAACTTAAAATGGCATTCTCATGTCCAAAATTACTTGTCTATTTTTACTTCACTTTTTTTATGGAATTTTAAGAAATTGTGCAAGGATATTTATAAGTTCTAAACTGCCCTTAATGTAATACCGCGATTCAAATCAAATCCTGAATAATGTTTAAATAAAGTTTAAATTTACAACAAGTTCTTGATACTACAGAGTATGTAGAGTTGAGACTTTATATATATCACAATCTTCCACACTTCCAAAAACTTTAAAATATTATTCAGAATCAATCACTAATTAAGAAACGCAAATAATAAAATACTTACAATCTATCTTAAAAAGTAATCACTAATAACTCACAAAATTAGCCGAAATAACTAAATTTTATTATATTCAGGCATGTCCAGCTATTTGACTGTTTATTCAAAAGTTTCTATCCATTGATAACTTAATTAATCGTTCAGTTTCTTTGTTGATGCTTGTGTCAAAATAAAAATGAAAATGGAAAGCTTGTTAACATTTTAGCTAAGCTTACTTACCTAAAAATAAATATCAAATTTGATTACGGCCTTTTAAATATTAAAATGTGATTTTCACATGATGTGATTTTTTTCTTTTTTCAGGTTAATTTTTTTTTCTTTGTACTTGATTGATTATGGTAATTTATCATCAGTGATATGATTTATTAATATTCTAATTTAATTATGAGATTTTTATTTATTATACTTGTACTGCATCTTCAAATTGGAGCTTAAAAGAGCATGAATCACCCTTTTAAACCAAATTTCTCAAAATTTATTTCCCACCTCATAGTGAATAATAATTCCATCCATACAAAAGTACTGTTATTGTAGCAGTTGATGCTCTCAGCTATTAAAAATAGGAAGCTGATATTTATACATGACTTTTTGATATTTTCAAATGAAAATTGTCGCTATAGATCTTATAAATACGGTTTTTTCCGTCGCTATAAATCTATAGCGACACTTTTCATGTAGAAATATCAAAATAGTCATGTGAAAATATCAATTTCCTATATATTAACATAAAATTGACTAATTTGGCCCTTTTGAATAACTCAAATATCAATTTCCTTGTCCCTAAATACGCGCCTGGCCAACCTAATTTTGGTCAAGGGTTGAACCGCCAACCTCATGGTTCAACTCATGGCCAAAGAGGATGCATGTGTGTGGTGAAGTGTCAAAAAAAAAAATTGGTCACACCAGACGCTGTGTGCAAACAATTATGGCAAACTCATAAGGTCAAAAATCAAATTCCTATTAAATACTTTGAGGAAACATAATTCATATATATACCAAAATTCTAAAAGGGTCGATCGGACTTGCTAGATTAATTCTGCCCAGTCGATAAATAGTCCTCCTCAACCCTTTTAGATTTGTGGTATATAGATACATGATACATACAAAGAATGGGTCGGGCTAAAGAATGGGTCGATAAATAGTCGATAAAGTGAAACATGCAAAGGAAAAAGGCAAGTAAAAACAATCATGAAGAGGAAGAAATTAGCTTTGCCATGAATTCTTCCTTCTCCTTCTTTTTCAGCAGATTGTTGACACTTGAGTGGACACAAAGTACCACAATCTAGTTGAGCTTATATAGTAGTGGAAAATGATATATATTGTCAATTATTACTTCTTTGATAATTAAGTTGCAGAAACTGAGTAAGAGAATTTCAATGAACTCTGATATTCTTAAGACTAACCTATAAATACATGCATTATACATTTATAATACTCAAGACTAACCTAAAGCTAGATACATGATACATACAAAGAACATGGAGCGGAGACACATGATACATACAAAGAACATGGAGCGGGAAAACTTGTAACTATCACCGAGCCTTTGGCCGGATGATAGCACCACACCTTTGCAAAGTAAAGAATGTGGGATCGAACCTTGGCATGGACAGAATGGGTGTGTGAGTTTAATTTATGTCTAAATTAGCAAAAAAAACATGTAACCAGATATTAAGTATCATTCTATTTATTACATATGCATACAGAATAATGATCAACTTAACAAATTTGATCAAACTATTCTAAGTCTTTATACACAAATATCTCAGCTAATAACTGTACAAAACTTATCTATACAGTAGTTTTTTTTTATTGGTAAATTAAAATTAGTATATCTCATGGGTTTAGATCTCACAAACATTATTTTTATTTTGAAAGTCTCATTTTTTGGGAATACACAGGGGCGAAGCTACAGCTAGACTGGGGGGGCCCCGGCCCCCCCCCCCCCTCCCCCTCCCCCTCCCAAAGTTTGAAACATAATATAAATCCTCTCAATGACTTTGCAACAGTTGAAATAAAGGAGTCTCACACCCATAACAGAATCTGGAATTGTGAAAACAGAATATGTTGAAAAAGATTACAATGGTACCACTTCTTTAGAGAAGATTAGTCCTGGTGATATTGATGGTTCAAAATCGAAACTTAAGCCTCTACACTAGGACAAATTAAGTACGAGCAACCTAAGACAGAGCTACAGTATGGGACCAACTTCAACCCTCAAGTTTGGCCCCTCTCAAGTTTGAATCCTGGCTTCGCCCCTGAGAATACAATAATTTCATAATCAAGTAAATCGTTCATTATTACAATATTAAGAACTACTCAAACTCTAGTGAAAGAAATAAACTCACAAACAAATTTTACATAAAGAGAAAACAAAGCTTCACATAA
Source organism: Panax stipuleanatus (assembly GCA_020205555.1). Taxonomy (NCBI): domain Eukaryota; kingdom Viridiplantae; phylum Streptophyta; class Magnoliopsida; order Apiales; family Araliaceae; genus Panax; species Panax stipuleanatus. The sequence goes on from CM035116.1 coordinate 133,590,423, forward strand.
AAGAAGACGTGCGAATCGAATTTGAGACCTAAAAATACAATACATCAATCTTAACCACTAGCTAAGACCTCATCGACCACTAATAACTTGTTTGTTGCATTGGTATAACGACAACTGAATGATAAATTGTTTTGGTAATTTATGGTGTAGATTTTCAAAGAAAATAATTGCACAGGGAAAAAGAAGATTTAGATTCCTGGCATTACTTACCCCGTAGTGTAATAAATCTGTTAAGTAGCAGCATAATAACAAAATAGTGAAAATACTTCCAGAATGCAGCTGGACTACTTTGTCAAGTGTTAAAAAAGCCACAATTCAATGCAATCCATTTTTTGGAATATAATAACTTATATTCTGTAAGGACTTTCAATAATTTGGGACTGAATTTGATGTAGGTTTAAAGGATTGAACGAAAATTGCATCATGATTTTTTAAAAGGTTGAATGACATTTTGTCTGTTTAAGTTTTCATTCACTTTTAAAGTCGTTCCTAAAGTTCATTATTTTGGCGTTTCCAATCCTCCTATCCGATTTAACCTCAACCGTACCCATTTTGACCCAACCTGACCCAATCCCAATTTTTAATATTTTAAAAGTAAATATTATTTTTTAAAATTTTAAAATAATAACTATATTTAATATTTTAAAATAAAATATTTTTTTAAAAATAATTTGAAAATAATTATTATTTTTAATATTTTAAAATAAAATATTATTTTTAAAATAATAATTATTTGTTATAATTAAATAAAATATTTTAAAAAAAGTTATAAAAATAATTATTATTTTAAGAAAAAAATATTAGAAATTTTATTTTTTTCAAATATGAGTAAAGTTTCATAAAATATAGATTTAAAAAAATTATATAAGAAAATAAAACTTTATGTTTTTCAAAAAAAAATATTTTTTTCATTTTTTATGTAAACTTTATTTTCAGAAAAAAAAAGAGGTTAATATCTTTACCATTATTATATTTATTATAAATATTAGAAGTTTTAAAAACAAAAACTAAAACTAGAAATAAAATACAAAAAAATAGTAAAAGATAAAAAAAAACTGAGTCAAATTTTTTTTTTTAGATTAAACTAAAAACTTTTAAAAATAATTATTATTTTCAGTAAAAAAAATTGAATTTTTTTCATTTTTTAAAACAATGAGTAAAGTTTTATAAAAGATTTATTCAAAAAAATAAAATAAAATAAATAAAACTTTATATTCATAAAACAAAAATAAATTTTTTAAAGACGTGTAAATTTTCATAAAAATAATTAAGATTTAAAAACTTTAAACTTTATTTTTTTTGAATCTATATATTATGAAACTTTACACATTTTAAAAAAAAAGTTTCTAATATATTTTCCTTAAAATAATATTTTTTTAAAAAAGAATATTTTATTTTGAAATAATAAAAATAATAATTATTTTTAGATTATTTTATGAAAATATTTTATTCTAAAATATTAAATTAAATTTTTTTTAAAAAAAATAATTGCTTTTAAAATATTAAAAATAATAATTATTAAAAAATATTTTATTTTAAAATATTAAATATGATTATTATTTTAAAAATAATATTTTCTTTTAAAATATTAAAAATAACAATTTTTAAAATAGTTATTTTATTTTAAAATATTAAAAATTGGGGTTGATCAAACTGGTTCGGGTTTGGTCAAAATTTGGTCAGAATGGTTTGGGTTGGGGTCAAATCGGGTAGGAGGAACACAAAACGCCAAAATAATGTCATTTTAACGACCTAACAGATGAAAAAAGAACTTTAAAGACGACTTTAAAAGTGAATAGCAACTTAGAGGGACATAAGTATCATTCAACTTTTTTTAAAAGTGGCTACAATCATCTCCAAAGAAATTAAAAGATGTGAAATGTAAATCTCTTGTGAATATAATATATGGAAAAACTCTATAATTAAATTTTCAAACTGGGCAACATGATTCTGTTATGTCCAATAATAATGTAATACCCAGAAAATAAATAAATAAATAATTTTTTTTAAAATTTTGTTTAAATATTTTAATTGGATTTTTCTTATGTTTGGGTCAAATACTGTATTTAATTTATGTGGACTACATTAATTGGGCTTTAAAACTAGTTGGGTTTAATTTATATGTGGATAATAATAAAATTCTATTAGAATTAGGAGAGTTAATAAATCTGTTAATAAGTAAATAAATAACTAAACCTAATCTTATTTTCATTATACAAATTGAATAAGAAGAGGAACGGAACAGAGGCGACTGCCTTGGAGAAAAAGGAGAGATTGATTTGCACTTTGTATGGGATAAAGGAACAAGAATTTATATCTATTTCGGATACAATTTACAAGTAAGTTACATGTTTATATGTGTCTTTGTTGCAATTCCTGTTAATGATTTATTAGATTCAATCATCAGATTTCGTAGAACGTGTAAAATTTATATTCACATGTATATTATTAGTAATGATCAGAGATGTCATGCGAAAATGATAACTAATTTCTTTTATATATATATATATATATATATATATATATATATATATATAAATAATGTATGCATGGCTGCTTGTTAAATTGGCTAATGAAAGGGAGTGTGAACAGATGGTCATGTCCAACAATAAGTGACCCGCATATATATTTTAAAGAAATAAAGTATATTACTTAGACAGTTAGACCATAAATTGGTTAATTAACACGCATACTAACAGAAGTATAAAAGATAAGACTTATTGAATTTAATAATTATCATTAAGTTTATAAGTTAATTATTTATTTATTCTTTTGATTAGTTCGGACGGAAGGAGTGTAACGAATTTATAATTGGAATATAATTTGGGTATTACATTGCTTAATCCAGGTACGGATTTCGTACTCCTTCAGCGATTCTCTTATTAAATTTAATTTGTTCATTTTGTTTCTCGTTTCGAAAATGATTATTGTTTCTCATGATCGTTCGTTCTCAAATTCTTGTGATAGTTTCGTCTTGGTAAAGATACGTAGAACTCGTGTTTGTACTCTTGATCTAGTGTATCATGTTTAGTATGTATTTTGATAATTGTAGAGCGGTACATGTTGTTACTTTCTTTTTGAGACATTGAGGTTATTATTTGATTTGGTTCAGCATGTACACATAAAACCCTTTGTGTTGATATTATGGTGCATGTGTTGTGACATGATATTTTTGTTAGAATATACCGTAGGGTATACCTGAGCTATAACCACCTGTGGGGGTACCACAGGCATGTCGTCTTAGCACGAGAGGCATGACACTTTCCGTGGCGGTGTGATCAATCCACGGCGTCTCCGTTTTGTGCTCCGATGGGAGTTGGCCATTTAGTGTTTTGTTGTGGGAGGCGTATGGGTCGACCCTAGTTTTTTGTTCTGTTCTGTTCTGCGGATTGGTGATGTTTGTGCCAAACACGCCTTCCGATTTTACATACATTTGGATTCGCGGTCCAATGTGTGTTACATACATTTGATTCAGCCTAGTATTTCGTTGTATTAGTTTGTTCGTTACAGTTCAGTTCATTTTAATTGAGTTAGTTATCTCAGTTTTTTATTTTATTTATCCGTACTAGGCATTTGGCTCATGCTGTATTTTTTTTCCGGCAGGTAATTAGGGGGATCAAGGGCAAGTGTGATGAGAGCTCCATTCGATCCAATGGTTTAGGAATATTCTGTTTAGGCTGGATATATTAATTTCTTTGGAGTTGTAATAATTATTTCAGATTATGATTTGGGCCAGTTTGACATTTATTCTGGTTTGACATTGTTGATATTTATTGGTTATAAATACTAGTCTTTCGTGGCCTAGAGCTTTCGTTCAGTTTTGTTGTGTTTTGAATAACCTCTCTTTCTATTTCGAAAAGGGGGTGTTACAAATAATGTATTTATAGGTGCAATTTCATTAATTATTTTCACTGTGATATATATTAGCATAAAATTGACTAATGTGGCCCCTTTTGAATAAACTCAAATATCAATTCCCTTGTCCCTAAATACGCGCCTGGCCAACCTAATTTTGGGCTCAAACTAAATGTCAACTTGAACAAGCTTATTAAAATAATTAAAAAAGCTTTCAAAATATATATTCTAGCTCACATGCATTTCTTAACAGTTTTTCCAAGGGGAGCATTATTTTCATATGTGTTTTTGATATTTCTACATTGTTCTTTCTCACAAGATAGTGAGACCCACTGTATGCTCATGCAAGAGAGAACTATGTGAAAATATTAAAAATACATGTGAAAATATCAATTCCATTTCTGCAAACGTTTAGTTATGTAATGATAGTGTTCTAATCTATTCATATTTGAAACCATTCATGGTTAAAGTTTGTTAGGGCATGGTTGTTTGGGTCCGGGTGATTTGGTGGGCCACGTGGAAGAAGTTTCTTTACGTAGGAATTTATTTTGGGCAGTTGTAGAACTTTAAGGAATCTAAGATTACTAATTGTATTTAATTTTAAATAATGCTACTATCACATAAAAATGGTCACATAAAGTTCACATACACACATGTATATTGTGGGCCCCACGTGCCAGGAGGGATCCCAAAAATATACATGTGTGTGTATGTGAGCTTTATGTAATCATTTTTTATGTAATAGTAGCATTGTTGTTTAATTTTCAAGTCCTAAAGAAAGAGCCAGGATAGAATTCGACTTCCTTTCTTTTAAAGGAGATTCAATTCTGTCTCATTAAGGAATTTATCCTAATGAAGAATCCTATTTTCATACAGGGACAGACATATAAGAGGAGGTGTAATCATTATAAATACAAGATTACACTATAATTCTCAGATATCTCATTATTTTCCAGCACTAAAGCTTAATACCTTCATTGTTAACCTTATTCAGTCTGTTTATTCTCACATCGGAGCTATCCCCCGACGACCCAAACCGTCAATTTTTTCGTGTGACATCGTTCCTGTACAAGATTGAACGCGCTATTGGGGATTGAGACACGTGGACGAATCTTAGCGTCAACACAGTTAAAAGTTCAAAAAAGGCATTCCACTCCAAGAAGTATAACTATTAATCATTGAACTCTTAATTAGCTGCTCAATATTGTTGAACTATTCATTGTACTTATTTTTAAGTATTATATTTGTTTCAATTAATATCAATTAATCAACAGTATATATATCAAAGCTTACCCACCTCAACAGTATGTATGTCAGAGCAAATAAAAGTATTATTAATTGAATAGTAAATATTTGCACCAGATTAAAATGATTACATAGCAAATAAACTTTTATTTCCCAGTTTTATGCAGAACGGAACATTTGTTCCCCTTGAACCATACCACCTTATTGGTAGGAAGGAATTATCCTTGCCCTTGCATTTTCACCCCTCATCGGCGATGTAGTTAAATATAAAGGCAGTCCCCATAAGCTGCACCCATCAATACAAAATTAGAAATTTAGTTATACAAAATTAAATATATATGTCTATTACTAGTTTTTTTTCCTCAGTTACTAGAAATTAGAAATTAAATATACATGTCGATTGATATTGCTAGAGTAAAAAAAATGTTGCCAATATAAATCCATATTTAAACGTCCTTCTACAATTATTTCTACGAATCTCAAAACTCGAATCGATATTTATTAATATGACAATATCAGTCACCTTTTTTTAAATAATGATTATAAAAAACCTTTTTTATTAATAATATATCGATTATATACTATGTTTTTCGCACATGCATCAACCTACCATATGCATGCATTAATAGTTAGACATTACACATTTACACTCATTGGCATTATCAAAATATATATAATTCTAATATTTCCCTTGTAAATATATAAATATAAAGGTAAGCAATTAAGGTGTAAATACTAATTATATTACACATTTTAGACTTTGGCATGCAGAAACACTTTTTGGCTCAAAATATATATATGTACAAATTTGTCCTTCAATGCTTGAAGAAAATTTAAATTTGATACCACACTTTAATGTATTTTTGTCTTTTAGTTATTCAAAAGCACTTTTATAATTGTGTAACAAAACAGTATTTTATTTTTTTCTTAATAAAATTTTTTTGTCAAATAAATTAAATTTAAAATTGTTTCATCTCACCGCATCACATCACACTGCTATGTCAAATTACAGACACTTAGTTAACCATAACAAACAATTTAAAATATATTGCGACCTAGCTTTAATTAGCAACATATATATAGAGACATGAGAGAGACTTACAAGGATCTTCATAAACCAGCATGCCAATATTCGGGCAATTCTTGTTGGTCCTATAATAAAGATCAAGAGCCCAAGATCCATGGCCTCTTGGATTGTTTGGTTGGTAACACATGCCACCGGGACGTATAGCGGTGCAATCCAATTGTCCGCAGCAAAAGTTTATAAATGCCTGAAGTTCAGTATTTGTCGTTGTTTTCTTACCAATACACCAAGTGGGAGACGGTATCTGCATTAATTGCATGCATTATATATATAATATGCATCATCAAATTCAATAGCGTTTCAGTTTCACCCCCAAGCAAGCACAAAGAAAAGAAAAAAAAGGTAAAAAATAAAAATATTATTATGTCACTTATTTTATTATTACTGAAAAGGGTATAGTAGTCCAAACAATAAATTTTTATTCAATCATTTTAAATAATTCTAACAATGAAATTGATAGTTCCACAAGCTCCTCCTCACACAAATAGTAAGTGGGGTCCACTCACATGTGAAAAAGTATCTCGTGGAACTAACACATTTGCTTGTGGAAATATCAATTTCCATCTCACAAAACAAACATAACATGAGATTATTTTAAGTTATCTTATAAATAATCTCATTCTAAACAACATATAATTAGGATTATTTAATCCTAGGATTAGTAGTCTTGGGATTATAATCCATGAGAATATACTCTCGGAATTATAATCTTTACAAACAAATATGACCTAAATATACTACTACTTTTGTTAATATGTAAAAAATAAAATTTTATGAAAATTTAAATGACCAGATAAGAATTATATTTATAAAAATAGGAGTGATATATAGAGAAAAAAGGAAAAATAAATTAAAATAGAAGGGGAAATTATGAACTTACAACACCCCTCTTCTGTCCAGTCCATCCAGAATTTTCACAGGCAGAGCAAGCAAACAGACAAAAGAGGACAAAAATAGAGCACAAGGATGAGTTTTTCATTGCCATGGAACTTCTTTTCTTTTCTTTTTCAATTGATAACCGACTAGGTGAAATATTATATCACTCTGATTGGGATTAAATAGTACTTGCACAATTTTCACATAAGGAATTTCATTCATATTCAATATTTATTTTGGTATCTAGAAAGATTATGATAATATTATAGTGATTTTTTCGTGATATGTAAAGAAAAGTGATATTTTCACTCGAATTTGTCCACTTGCAGTCCATCTTGTTTTCAATGATGGTAGAAGATTACATAAGTACCCATTGTATCACTTTAATGTAAATTATTGCACGTTATTTCTTTTCTTGTTTGTAATTTATTGTATCTTGTCTTCATTGTAATTTATTGTACGTTATAGTCATTGTAATCTCACTACAATATTGTTCTGTAAATTAAAAAAGTCAACATTCGTTTTTGTAATGGTTGGTTCCGAAATAAAATACGTCCTCCGTTTCAAAATATAAAATTAAATTTGATTTTTTAATCTTTTTAAATTTAAAATTAATGTAAGTCTTTTAATTTGTAAAAGAAATAAATTTTATAATTAATAGTCTTTTTTAGATAATTTATAATTCTTATAATTGTATTGTCTAAAATTAAGCTAATTTATTTCAATTTTAAATTTAAAAATATTTATAACTCATTTCAAAAAATCAATATCAATTCTATATTTACGAACAGAAAAAGTATTTAAGTTAGAAGTATAGTGCAACCCCATACAAACATCTAATTATATTAATGATATAATTATTTTTATACAGATTCATAGGCATACCTCATATTAATACATAGAATTGAATAGAATTATAAGACAACTCTATCTATTACATATATCTTTAAATACCACTAACACTTATTTTGTCATTCAAAATTTGGACGCAAACGTTCGTAATATTTTAATTGTCTAAAATGCCCCTAACATGTGATTATTTAAAAAAATTATTCTCCTAACATGTGATTATTTAAAAAAATTATTCTCCAGCAACACGTTTATCTATATTTTTTATAAAAAAAAACTCATTTATTTCACCTAGAAGTCTACATTCTCTCTCTTTATATAAAATAACTTAACTTTTCACCATTTTATAACTCTCCTTTTGTTACATTTTGAAAGTTATTGCAGTACTAAGTTTTGGTCTTTTGGATGACAAATTCTATGAAGATATTGAAATTTTACTGTGTACCCATATATATGAAGGCAAATTTTTTTGAGAAAGTAAAAAATAAAGTCCACAAATAATTTTAGAATAGGAAGAGATGAAAATCATTGAAATTGATGAAATAGAGAGATGAAACAGTGAAATAGAGACAGAAAAGAGAAGAGAGAAAAAGTAGGGAGAGAAATAAAGAGCGAAAAGAGGAGAGAAAAAGTAGGGAGTGAAAATTGAATAGGAATAGAGTAATTATAAGCAGGTTGGATAAAGGGAGTAAAAAATTGGTACACAATTAATAAGGATAATTTAGGAAAAATAATGACCAATTATTCTAAAATTTCTAAAAGGTCATATATTTAGGGATATGGTAGAAGCTCTAAAATAACATTTAAATGGGGATGGAGGGTGTATTATTTTTATTTACTTATTTACTCAATGCATGTCAAACATAAGAAAAATGACTCATGATTTGTACATATATTCAAGACACGTATCGCAAGGTGGTTTCGGAACAAGGTCACAATACATAACATTACTACGTATATGTCATATTAATTAGTGAAGTACATTTACCTAAAACTTAAAATGGTATTCTTATGTCCAAAATTGCTTGTCTATTTTTCCTTCACTTATTTTTAAGAAGGAATTTCTTAATATGTGCCTTTAGGGCATATGCTAAGCACACAGTTCAAGGGATTATTCTCTTGAATTGTGTGCATATTTTCTTAGACTTGGTGTAAATGTAGAAATCAAAAACATATACACACAGTTCAAAAAATATTCTTTTGAACTGTGTGCTTAGCATGTGCCCTTAGGGCACATGTTAAGAGGACCCAAGAAGAAACTGTGCAAGGATACTTATGTCCAAAATTACTTGTATATTTTTCCTTCACTAATGTAATACCGCGATTCAAATCAAATCCTGAATAATATTTAAATAAAGTTTAAATTTACAACAAGTTCTTGATACTACAGAGTATGTAGAGTTGAGACTTTATATACGGTCCAATTTGATCTCACATATACATATAACATACTATATATATCACAATCTTCCACACTTCCAAAAACTTTAAAATATTATTCAGAATCAAATTTGATTATGACCTTTTAATTAAATTAAATTGTGATTTTCACATGATGTGATTTTATTTCTTTTTTCATGTTAATTTATTTTTCTTTGTTCTTGATTGATTATGGTAATTTATCAGCATTGATATGATTTATTAATAATATAATTTAATTATGATATTTTTATTGATTATACTTGTACTACATCTTCAAATTGGAGTTTAAAAGAATATGAATCACACTTTTAAACCGAATTTCTCAAAATTTATTTCCCATCCCATAGTATATAATAATTCCAACCATACAAAAGTATTGTTATTGTAGCAGTTGATACATTCAGCTATTAAAAATATAACATAATAGACAACTCTTCCTTAACTTTTCCAACTAACAAATGGGAACTAGTGGGTCTTCATGGGTATTTACAACTACTAGAAGCTGCATCAAACAAAAAATAAACAGTTTAGACAAAATATTATACACAGACTATAAATTAAAAAATAAGAAAAGCATGACTATAGTAAATGTATAACTAGTTTCTTGTTGCAATTGTTGAATTCATTGCAATAAGTACAACTAATTGTACTTAAATGTGACAACTAGACCTGGCAAAAGAAGTCTGGGCCCATGGGTCGGTCCGGCCCACCCGCAAAAACATGGGTCATGGGTTTTAATATTACAGCCTATAAAAAGTTGATCCGTTTTGGCCCGGCCCGTGATAGCCCTGCCCGCGGATGACCCGGCCCGCCCATGATTTTTTTTTCTTTCCTTTATTTACAAAAAACACTATTGCTAGACCAATATGACTAAGTTGTTCATATTGAGCTCCATCTTACATCTATAAGAATTGCACTTATGATTGATACATGGAACATCTGTAGCATCAGTAACTCAAGCTATCTACTTAAATATATTACAGACTTACAGTCTGTAATAATCCAATATTTTTATATAATTAAATAAGAAATTTTACATATAATTTTTTTTATTTTATCAAAGATAATATGTGGGAATACGTGCAAGGTAAAGAATAAGCATATGTGTGATAAATATATAATTATTATTGCACGAATGATTTTAAATAAATTTTTCAAGAAAGGAATTGTAAATTATTATAAATTATATTATTATAATAAATTAATTTTGTAGTAAAAATATTTTACTATTTATTTTTCCTTGAAAATATGATTAATATATTATTTAAATAATATATGAAATGATTTCTAGAATTATTATAATAATTATTTTATTATATGAATTAATCAAGATTAATTAAGTTACGTATTTTAACTTAATTAATAATGAGATAGACTAGGTAAAGTATCATTATAGATCAAAATTCTAATTTTGATCTATGTTATTAAATTTCAGAATTTATACAATTATTATATAATTGTATTTAAAATGAAAGTATATTTATGGGATGAATAATGAGAAATTATTTTATTAAGGAATTTGGATATTGAATATAATTATTAATTATATTTGTCTCCAAGTATATGTAAGTATGCTAATACAAGCTATGATTATGAATTTTAAGGATTAAATACAATTATTATTTTAATTATATTTAAAAGAAAAATATATTTATATTATTCAATTATTAAATATAAGTATTAATTATATTGATAATCGAATGTATGTAAATATGATCATTGTGCGATCTTTGATCAATGTTATGTGATTAAGGGAAACAATTAAGAAACCCTAATTCATAATTTGGGAAACCCTAATAATAGCAAGAAATCTTAATTTTTATAAAACTCTAATTTTCTAATAAAAACTCTAATTTTTAAATTAGTGTGTTTTAATTTTATTTTTATTTAATTCCTAATTAATTTTTTAAATCCTAGGAATTATTTGGTAAACCCTAAGGGTTAAAACCTAAGGGTTAAACCCTATAATTATGTGCCATGGACAAAAATACCCTTGAAGGAATTTATTAATTACAAAAATAATTGATTTTGGATTTGTTTTATTATGTTACTTGCAAATCTATCCAAGATATTATGCTAAGATCTTGCAAGATATCAACACATGCTCAAAATCTTCCCTACCAGCCGAAACTTGACACCTTACATTAACCAAATGCATTGCATCTAAGGATTGCAAGAAAAGAAAGAAAAAGAAAACAAGTTTCAATTATTTTTCTCTCACAAGCCAAGTTGCTAATTCTCTCTCTAAGACCCACGAAATTTTCTCTCTAACTTGTTCACACTATCAAACAATAACATCCCATACACTAACCTATAACAGATCAAGGCAAGAAATCAAAAATTTGCTCAAGAAAGGTATAAAACCCTAACTCATGCTAGATATTTAATTTTTCATTAGATGTTATGTTTAAGTGTTAGAATATGTTATATGATATGGGTATTGATGATCTGGGTTGAGAAACAACACTTTCAATGCATCAAAAGGCTCGAAATCATGAATTTTTGAAAATTGAAAAACTTTAAAAATATGTTGATATGTGTTGTATGCCATGTTGTTAGTATGCTTAAAGTGGAATCATGACCATAGCATGTGTAGATTGAAAGTTATTTACGGTCAAATTCCGTTGACCGAGCATGACTTTGAGTTTTCTGGGTAACCCAGAAAACTGAAGAACACTGCCTAGCCGCTACTTTGACCACTTTGATCTCTTAGCTGTTAGTTTGTTTAAGGGTTAAATTGTGATTAGCTTGTACTCTGACATGAGGACTACAAGTTCAGAGCACCCTCAAGCTTTAAAAATTAACCGAATGAAAATTATAAGGGGTCAAACTAGGCTGCTCGCTATTTTGAGAATTCTGGGTAACCCAGAATTTCTTAGGCAGCGTTTGACCACTTTTTAAAAAAACTAAATCTCTTTATGTGTTGATATCTAGATCATGTAAGTGCTTCACTAGTGTACCTTGGTAGTTATAATAGAAGGCCCGACGTCTAGATTATCAAAAATATTAACTGATTGAAAGTTATAAGGCCACCAAAAGCATTGACCGGCATTGACCGGCCGTTTTTGGGCTGCCCAGAAACTCAAGAACACGTCTGACAGCTTGTTCAAGGGTTTATATCTTCTTGATATGTTATGATCTGACCCAGAAATTGTTATATACTTATAGTATTACATCAATACTACAAGATCTGATCATTAGCTAGCCCAGAAATAATTTTAACAGTGAATTATTGTTGGTCAAAGTAGGCACCTAGAACACTGCATATGAATGTTCTTGAGGCTCAAAAACACTATAGGCGACGGTTTCTGTCGCTAAAGGCTTTAGCGACAGATTTATTAATTTTAATTAATTTAATTTTCAAAAATTATTTAAAAATAGAAATAAATAGAAATTAATTATTAAAAATTCATAAAATAATTTAAAAAATTATTTGAAGTTATAAAAATTAACTTTTAATAATTTGAGAGATATTTCATTAATAATTTAATTTATTTAAATATTAATGATATTAAATTTATTTAATAATTATATTAAATAAATTACTTAAAAATAATTTTAATATTTTAAAAATCATTTAAAATTATATTAAAGTATTAAAAAAATATATTTTAAGTTATAATAAATGACTTTTAATATTTTGAGTTAAATTTTATTAATAATTTAATATTAATGATAATAAATTTATTTATTAAATATATTAAATAAATTAGTTAAAAATAGTTTTAATATTTTAAAAATTATTTAAAAATGATATTAAAGTTTTAAAAAGTATTTTAAGTTATAATAAATAACTTATAATATTTGGATAAGAATTTCATTAATATTTGAATATTAATGATAATAAAGTTATTTAATAATTATATTAAATAAATTATTTAAAAATAATTTAAATGTTTTATAAATCATTTAAAGGTGAAATAAATGTAATAAAAATATTTTAAGTTATAATAAATAACTTTTAATATTTTGATATGAATAACATTAATATTTTAACATTCATAGTAATTATTTAAAAATGATTTTAATACTTTAAAAATCCTTTGAAAGTTATATTAATGTTTTAAAAATGTTTTAAGTTATAATAATTAACTTTTAATATTTGAAAATGAAATACATTAATATTTTAATATTAATGGTAATTATTTAAAAATGATTTTAATATCTTAAAAAATTATTTAAAGGTAATATTAAGGTTTTAAAAATATTTTCAGATTATAATAATTAAATAACTTTTAAAGTGTTGACATGAAGATCATTAATATTTTAAATTATTTAAATATTAATGATAATGATATTAATTGACAATTAAATCATTAAAAATGGTAGTAGTGTTTGAAAAATTATAATAAATAATTTTAATGTTTAAAAAAATATTATAAATGATAATTAAATTATCTAATATAATATTTAAGTTCTTGAACAAAGCTTCATTAAAAATAAAGTCGTTAATTATCCAATAATGCAATCGGGATGCCGAAACTATACCAAACTCAAACCAAATTGACATAGTTTGACTAGGTATACGTTCTTATGCGTTTTAATGACTGATATGACTATTTGACAACATGTTTAAGTAGTATTATGTGTTATGTTATATTATTCTAATTAAAAGAATAATTCTATTGATGATAGGACTTTGTATTAAAGATAACAGCTTAAGCTATACTACGTAGCAGTAATCAGCTATCAAGGCAAGTTCCTTAACCTCACTCAAATTTTATATTGAGCAAGTATCCTAACTGTTGCAAGTATTGTATGAAATGAATCTTTGTAGGCAAGTTTTTTTATTCAAATTCTTATTGATATTCGTGCAAACAAGTATATATATTATGATAGTTTTCAACTTAACGTAAGTTTATCAAAATACAAAGCATGTTCATGAATAAATATTATCAATTATTCATATCCGTTATGATATTCATGATTCAGTTATTTCTTATTATTATCTCATTATTGTCTGTTGTAATACAAGTGTCCCCACTTGTATGAGCTATTGTATTCATGCAAGAACTCTTGAACTAGAACTCCTTTGATATGACAAATTCTGTTATATACTATTAAACTTCGGTAGACATTTAGGATTTAAAGACTGTCTAAGCTATTTGACTCGGCTAGACATGGTTTGAATTGTACTGTTAGATACTACTGGTTATGGTAAAGTCGTCCAACTGAATTGTTTAGTTAGGACTCCAGACTGAATATGAACAACACTTAAATGGGGAAATGATTTATGTGCCCAAGGCGAACAGAGTGAATGAATTTATCATTCAAATATATAGTATTTATCAATAAAGGACATAACAGGGCTGATCACCCTACATGTCCGTAAGACCAGAGCGGTTTGCAGATGAATTTATGTTTAAACCTTTTCGAAAATGAAAAATAAAAGTTCATGGTCTATTGACCACTCAGCATTTATAGTCACTACGTCGTTTCAAAATTTTAAACGATTTGATATGTTATTAAGATATGTTTCGAAAGACTTCACAACTATTGATTCGTTGTAGAAGTATACCTCAAAGAAAATATTTATTTATTCCAGCTAAAGTTTATTAACTGCGATTACTTACTGAACAATTAAATGCTCATTCTTGCTTTAAATTAAATGTTTTCAGCTAAGCGTGATCAACCAGAAGGCTCTGGCAAAAACAAAGGAAAAGGAAAGCTGCAAGAATAAATTTATGGTATCTTATGTAATAATTAGACTTTATTAAGCTGATGATATTTATTATCTATCATGTAATGAATGTTCTAAAGGTCGTGTACCTGGGATTAGACAACTCTGATATGTAAATTAAGTTTGTTTATCTACTTTATATTATTATTCCGCTCAAAGAAATGATATCGTGTAGCACTGAGTTCAGGTTTCAAGTACCTGAATTTGGGGGCGTCACAGGTTGGTATCAGAGCTTTAGGTTAGAAACCATAGGTGGGGAATACCTTAGGCTATAACCTTAAGCTATATAGAAGCGTTGTAAAATAAATAACTCAAATAGAGTTTAAAGGAGATGAATTAAGGAAATTCATCGTAAAATGAAATAAAAACTAACTTATATTAACTATTGTTTGTTATGTGTATATATTATGTGCTAATAAAAAATAATTTGTGTATAGATGTCAGGAAGGAAAGGATTAAAAGACTCTCATGTCGTAAAGAAAGAGCAAATCACTTCGTCTAAAAGCAACCAAGATGATGTAATCATTTTGGAAAACATAGAACCAGAACCAGAAATGGTGTCATTGACAGATAGTGATTCGGACACTGAAGTTGGAGCTGGCCAAGCATTAATGAAAGTGCAGAATCTGAAGAACAAGCTGTTATGTTTGGAAAGGTTGTTGAAAGTGGAAAGGATACTAAACAGCCAGTTGCAAAAGGCGTTAATCAAAACAATAGAAGAACAAGATAAGTTGAAGGTTCAAATTGAACAGATGGGAGCCAAATGCAGCAAATCGTGTGCAGCTCCAAGCCAGAAAGGGAAAAGAAAAATGAATGACCGTATGTATGAAAGGACAGAATGTATGCTATAATTTTGGACGTGAAGGACATATCTCATCTCATTGTCCTGTTCCGAAACAATGCATATGTTTTGTCTGTGGATTGGTAGGTCATCAGGCAAAGGCTTGTCCAGGATCTAGGGAAGGCATATGAAATAGGATAAGTAAAATAGGATTATGTATGGTATGTATAGGTGTGAAATGTATTACTTTTGTCTAAGTATTATGTTGAATCCCGACTTTTGTTATCACTAAGGGATAGTAATTGACTATGTCAGTCTGTATTATGTAAGGAAAAGTATTATGTACTGTTTGAATATGAATATAAATGTTATGATATTATTATATGTCAAGTTAGTATATGATTAAATGACAATTTGTTAATTCGGCAAGCTGAATTTGGGAATCCAACAAGCTGAATTGGTCTGAAATTTAGAATTTTATATTCTATCTTTTATGATACCATTAATAATGGTATATGAATGATAAGATAATAACTTTAAGATTTTGTTTAACCAGATAATGCCACCAAGAAGAGAACCACGAACCCGAAGGGTGGAAGACTTTGTTAACAATGCAGGAGGTCAAGCAAACCCTATGCAAGATTTTGCGAATATGTTGGCATAAGCCATGCAAAATCGAGCACCAGCTGCAGGAAATCCTCCAGGGAATCAATTGGCAAACTTCAAAGACTTCAAGGTAGTAGGACCGCCTGAATTCAAAGGAACGACTGATCCTATAGAAGCCCAAACTTGGGTAAAGGAAATAGAAAAAACGTTTGTTATTGCTAGGGTAGCGGATGAGCAAAAGACAGCTTTTGCTACCTATATGTTAAAAGGGGAAGCGAACTTCTGGTGGGAGGCTAACCAAACTCAAGCCGGAGCAGAAGTGGTAACATGGACAAAATTCAAAGAACTGTTAAACGAAAATTACTTCTCGTCCAGTATGCCGGACAGGATGGAGGTAAAATTTTTGGAATTAAAATAAGAAAATATGACCATCTCAGAATACGCCGCCAAGTTTAATGAATTAGCTAGGTTCGCTCCACAACAAGTGAACACTGAACCAAGGAAGGCACGAAGGTTCGAACATGGACTGAAACCCTGGATCTACAACAAGGTTGCAGTGCTGCAGATTAACTCTTTTGGAATGTTATTGGAAAAGGCTATCATTGCCGAAGGAGGAAGTGAGGCCATGAGTCTCTACAACAAGGGAAAGAAGAATAAGGGTAGGATTGAAGGAAAAATTAAGGTGGAAGGAAATAGTGGAAGTGTAAGTGGGAAAAGAAAATGGACAAATTCGAAAAGTACTGGTAATAATCAGGGAGGAATAAGGAATAAGGTGGAACCATGTAAAAATTGTGGGAAGAGTCACTCAGGTGAGTGTCTCAAGGGAAAGTTTGTGTGCTACAAGTGCGGGCAGGAGGGACACATCTCTCCTAATTGCCCCAATCCAAGAAAGAATAGTGGTTGTTTCATCTGCGGATCAACTGATCATATGGCAAAGAATTGTCCGAAAAGAAATGCTGACGGTGGAAATACGAATGCTGGAAAAAGCAGTGAAAAGCTGGCGATCACGTATCCAACTCTGATGAACAAGCCAACTGCGAGGACCTTCAATATGACAGATCAAGATACGGTAGCAGCCGGGGATGGAATTCCAGGTATTATTCGAATAGATTTTAATTTCGTATATATGATTTGCTTATAAATAATAAATCAATTTATTAAGAACTTTTGAAGGAGGAATTTGAGTTCTTTTAGAAATCAAATTTCCGTTTAATCAGATAGACAAGCATTATGCTGAATAGTCAAAGATCAGTACGATCGAATCAGATCGAGATCTACTTGCAATGAATATTTATATTATTTACCCTTGTGTGTATATGTTTTAAAATAGTGATTCCGGGGACGGAATCCTTATAAGGGAGGGTGAATGTAATAACCCAATATTTTTATATAATTAAATAAGAAATTTTACATATAATTTTTTTTTATTTTATCAAAGATAATATGTGAAAATACGTGCAAGGTAAAGAATAAGCATATGTGTGATAAATATATAATTATTATTGCACGAATGATTTTAAATAAATTTTTCAAGAAAGGAATTGTAAATTATTATAAATTATATTATTATAATAAATTAATTTTGTAGTAAAAATATTTTACTATTTATTTTTCCTTGAAAATATGATTAATATATTATTTAAATAATATATGAAATGATTTCTAGAATTATTAGAATAATTATTTTATTATATGAATTAATCAAGATTAATTAAGTTAAGTATTTTAACTTAATTAATAATGAGATATACTAGGTAAAGTATCATTATAGATCAAAACCCTAATTTTGATCTATGTTATTAAATTTCAGAATTTATACAATTATTATATAATTGTATTTAAAATGAAAGTATATTTATGGGATGAATAATGAGAAATTATTTTATTAAGGAATTTGGATATTGAATATAATTATTAATTATATTTGTCTCCAAGTATATGTAAGTATGTTAATACAAGCTATGATTATGAATTTTAAGGATTAAATACAATTATTATTTTAATTGTATTTAAAAGGAAAATATATTTATATTATTCAATTATTAAATATAAGTATTAATTATATTGATAATCGAATGTATGTAAATATGATCATTGTGCGATCTTTGATCAATGTTATGTGATTAAGGGAAACGATTAAGAAACCTTAATTCATAATTTGGAAAACCCTAATAATAGCAAGAAACCTTAATTTTTATAAAACTCTAATTTTCTAATAAAAACTCTAATTTTTAAATTAGTGTGTTTTAATTTTATTTTTATTTAATTCCTAATTAATTTTTTAAACCCTAGGAATTATTTGACAAACCCTAAGGGTTAAAACCTAAGGGTTAAACCCTAGAATTATGTGCCATGGACAAAAATACCATTGAAGGAATTTATTAATTACAAAAATAATTGATTTTGGATTTGTTTTATTATGTTACTTGCAAATCTATCCAAGATATTATGCTAAGATCTTGCAAGATATCAACACATGCTCAAAATCTTCCCTACCAGCCGAAACTTGACACCTTACATTAACCAAATGCATTGCATCTAAGGATTGCAAGAAAAGAAAGAAAAAGAAAACAAGTTTCAATTATTTTTCTCTCACAAGCCAAGTTGCTAATTCTCTCTCTAAGACCCACGAAATTTTCTCTCTAACTTGTTCACACTATCAAACAATAACATCCCATACACTAACCTATAACAGATCAAGGCAAGAAATCAAAAATTTGTTCAAGAAAGGTATAAAACCCTAACTCATGCTAGATCTTTAATTTTTCATTAGATGTTATGTTTAAGTGTTAGAATATGTTCTATGATATGGGTATTGATGATCTGGGTTGAGAAACAACACTTTCAATGCATTAAAAGGCTCGGAATCATGAATTTTTGAAAACTGGAAAACCTTAAAAATATTTTATGGCAGTCAAAGTCGGGGACTATAGATCTCACCATGTTCATCATATGTTATGTTTAAGTGTTGATATGTGTTGTTTGCCATGTTGTTAGTATGCTTAAAGTGGAATCATGATCACAGCATGTGTAGATTGAAAGTTATTTACGGTCAAATTTCGTTGACCGAGCATGACTTTGAGTTTTCTGGGTAACCCAGAAAACTGAAGAACACTGCCTGGCCGCTACTTTGACCGCTTTGATCTCTTAGTTGTTAGTTTGTTTAAGGGTTAAATTGTGTTTAGCTTGTACTCTGACATGAGGACTACAAGTCCAGAGCACCATCAAGCTTTAAAGATTAACCGAATGGAAATTATAAGGGGTCAAACTAGGCTGCTCGCTACTTTGAGAATTCTGGGTAACCCAGAATTTCTTAGGCAGCGTCTGACCACTTTTTGAAAAAACTAAATCTCTTTATGTGTTGATATCTAGATCATGTAAGTGCTTCACTAGTGTACCTTGGTAGTTATAATACTAGGCCCGACGTCTAGATTATCAAAAATATTAACTGATTGAAAGTTATAAGGTCACCAAAAGCGTTGACCGGCATTGACCGGCCGTTTCTAGGCTGTCCAGAAACTCAAGAACACGTCTGACAGCTTGTTCAAGGATTTATATCTTCTTGATATGTTATGATCTGATCCAGAAATTATTATATACTTGTAGTATTACATCAATACTACAAGATCTGATCAGTAGCTAGCCCAAAAATAATTTTAACAGTGAATTATTGTTGGTCAAAGTAGGCACCTAGAACACGGCGTATGAATGTTCTTGAGGCTCAAGAACACTATAGGCGACGATTTCTGTCGCTAAAGGCTTTAGCGACAGATTTATTAATTTTAATTAATTTAATTTCCAAAAATCATTTAAAAATAAAAATAAATAGAAATTAATTATTAAAAATTCAGAAAATAATTTTAAAAATAATTTTAAGTTATAAAAATTAACTTTTAATAATTTGAGAGATATTTCATAAATAATTTAATTTATTTAAATATTAATGATATTAAATTTATTTAATAATTATATGAAATAAATTACTTAAAAATGATTTTAATATTTTAAAAATCATTTAAAATTATATTAAAGTATTAAAAAAAATATTTTAAGTTATAATAAATGACTTTTAATATTTTGAGTTAAATTTCATTAATAATTTAATATTAATGATAATAAATTTATTTATTAATTATATTAAATAAATTAGTTAAAAATGGTTTTAATATTTTAAAAATTATTTAAAAATGATATTAAAGTTTTAAAAAGTATTTTAAGTTATAATAAATAACTTATAATATTTAGATAAGAATTTCATTAATATTTTAATATTAATGATAATAAAATTATTGTATAATTATATTAAATAAATTATTTAAAAATAATTTAAATATTTTATAAATCATTTAAAGGTGAAATAAATGTAATAAAAATATTTTAAGTTATAATAAATAACTTTTAATATTTTGATATGAATAACATTAATATTTTAATATTCATAGTAATTATTTAAAAATAATTTTAATACTTTAAAAATCCTTTGAAAGTAATATTAATGTTTTAAAAATATTTTAAGTTATAATAAATAACTTTTAATATTTAGAAATGAAATACATTAATATTTTAATATTAATGGTAATTATTTAAAAATAATTTTAATATCTTAAAAAATCAATTAAAGGTAATATTAAGGTTTTAAAAATATTTTCATGTTATAATAATTAAATAACTTTTAAAGTGTTGGCATGAAGATCATTAATATTTTAAATTATTTAAATATTAATGATAATGATATTAATTGATAATTAAATCATTAAAAATGATATTAGTGTTTGAAAAATTATAATAAATGATTTTAATGTTTGAAAAAATATTATAAATGATAATTAAATTATCTAATATAATATTTAAGTTCTTGAACAAAGTTTCATTAAAAATAAAGTCGTTAATTATCCGATAATGCAATCGGGATGTCGAAACTATACCAAACTCAAACCAAATTGACATAGTTTGACTAGGTATACGTTCTTATATGTTTTAATGACTGATATGACTATTTGACAATATGTTTAAGTAGTATTATGTGTTATGTTATATTATTCTAATTAAAAGAATAATTCTATTGATGATAGACCTTTGTATTAAAGATAACAGCTTAAGCTATACTACGTAGCAGTAATCAGCTATCAAGGCAAGTTCCTTAACCTTACTCAAATTTTATATTGTGCAAGTATCCTAACTGTTGCAAGTACTGTATGAAATGAATCTTTGTAGGCAAGTTTCTTTATTCAAATTCTTATTGATATTCGTGCAAACAAGTATATATATTATGCTAGTTTTCAACTTAACGTAAGTTTATCAAAATACAAAGCATGTTCATGAATAAATATTATCAATTATTCATATCCGTTATGATATTCATGATTCAGTTATTTCTTATTATTATCTCATTATTGTAACGCCCCCAAAATAGATCCAATTCACCCAACCCATTCTGGGTCGCCACGAAATACACTCAACAAAAATTTCAAATACAAATCTTCAAATTCTATCTTTTAAACTGTCGTACAAAATACGACCATAATTAAACTGTGAGTTTCAATACTAATACCGTGCCCATACTTCAAATCAATAATACGTTACAGAAAGGTACAGTCAATAACTGTTTTAGGAATTAAAATCTTTGGAAAATGTTCAAGGAAACCTTCGTACATGGGAGGCCATGCATCCATGTTATAATAGATATCGTAGGACTCAAGAATTATCCTTGGTTGACCCAATAGACCCCAAAGAAAAACGAGAAGATTACTATCTTGTTCATTCCAATGGTGGGTCTTCTCTTGCCATATAATTATCTCTGTTGTCTCAAACTGAGAATTATATTCTAACCGTACTCCAAGATTATATAGGTAGTGTTCATGGATATAATCAGCAAGTGGATGTGCACAACCATGTCTTATGATAACATGAAGTCGTATGTGGTTAGACATCTTGTATAATAGTGACAAAACACCCTTCCAAAATTGGATTCACCTCACCTAAGTCAGGTCACCAAAAACAACCGTTAAATGACGTATAAAATACGACGTACTTATCTAAAATTTTCAATAAAATTATTTTCATACTGTTTGGTGGAAAACTTCAACAGTTCTAGACCCTCGTTCTATTTCCCTGTTATCCCGCTCGACCCAGCTACACTCTTATTAGCTGAAAGGAATTGTGAAGCAAAAGGGTGAGCACAAATAGCCCAGTAAAGAATATCATGACTAAAGATAATTAAATTATCAATAGTCTTCATCAGTGATAAATCAGAGATTTATAACACATGGTAGATGATAAAACTTTTCAACCATAGTTGCGGTGGAACGAGCAATCCATTAGAAGAGTCAAATAGACTATAATGTTTATTATCTTCTCCGTGTTAAAAGTCCACCAATAATATTTTATCCCTGTAACATCAATCAACAATTCCTGTCCACAATCATGTAAGTTCATGATCATAATTATCTTGATGAATTCCTCTTCGCACTCAGGACGAAGATAATTCTCATCACCTGTCTTTACCTGAAACACCAAAGATCATGGTTATACCAAATCACAGTTCCTGTTCATAATCATGCTAATCAATTCATCTTTGCATTACAAGCCAAAGATATTCAATAATTAATCATTCATCTTTGCACTACAGGCCAAAGATATTCACAAATCAACAGCTCATCTTTGCACTACAGGCCAAAGATATTCAACAACAGGTCATCTTTGCACTACATGCCAAAGATATTCACAAATCAACAGCTCATCTTTGCGCTACAGGCCAAATATATTCATATCTCAAAAAATATCTAACCATTTCAGAATTTATATAAACAATAATTATAACCATGTTGATCAATTCACCTTTGCCCTTAAGCTAAAGATATTCAATTGTAAATTCAATGGTCATGAACATACCAGTCAACAATCCATCTTTGCACTACTGGCCAAAGAGAATCTATAGTCATGATCATACCAATAATCTACCCATCTTTACACTCAAGTCAAAGAGAAATTTCATCACCAGGGTTATAAAAATGTTATATATGATAATAAAAACAATATTATCAAAACATCGATCTCCAAGTTCAAAAATACTCCATAATAATATTTTGTGGAGCAAAATTCAGAAATAAAGCTCAAAACGTAGATCCAATCAAAGATATGAACCTTAACAGGCAACTTGGACAAATAGAAGAAAATTTAATTTTTCGGTGAATAGTACCGTATAAGTGAATAGTGCCGTATACGTGAATAGTGTCGTATACGTGAATAGTAACCCCGACACGAAAAAGATAGAAATTTCATAAGAAAAATCATACTTCGTGAATAGTACTCGTGAATAGTATCGTATTTGTAAATAGTGCCGTATACGTGAATAGTGCCGTATACATGAATAGTAACTCCGACGGAAAAAGTGAGAATTTATAATAAAATCCATGCCAATATTTTGGTATAATGATATTGAAAAGAATAACATCATTTATGTAAGAAATAACATCCCTTACCATCCCTTACCTCAAAAGAATAATACCTCTGACTGGAATATCGGATATAATATCGAAAGAAACTTGCGCTGAATACTAATACTCAAAGTATTGAAATACTCACAAAAATACGCTCGATATTATAGAGAGAGAAAACTTCTGATTCTGGTGTGATTTTCAATTCTAACCTAAGCACCCTATTTATAGGAAAAGCTTAGGATGCCAAAGGAGACTAAAATAATAAAATAATATTATTATTTTTAAAATTCTCCAGCCGCCGGCTGCTACCAAAAAAATCAGATTTTTCAACCAACAACAAAAGTGGGGCCCACCATTTTATTTAAAAAATATTTATTTTCTGAAACTTCAATAATTCATAATAAATAGCCCCTTCGTCAGAAAAATACAAATTCTATGTTCTTTCATAGGAAATTTAATTCTCTACAACTTTGCAGAAGGAAGTTTTTCCAAATTCCAAACATAAATTATCCGAAATCCAAAAACAGATGATTTCTCACACCAAAATATTGATAAAAACTCACCAGCGCCAATTCCTTCTTTAATATCCACAAAATAAATATTTCCTTATCATATAAATCAATAATTAATTATTCACAAATAATATTATAGAACTACAATATTAACAACCAGGTCGTTCCCAGGACAGAGGGGGCCTTCCGATAAGGACTTCTCCTTACTGGCGCGCAATTAAATAACCCCTCCTAGACAGAACTTCCTTAGACATTGTCAATAATGCTATCTAATAATATTATTCAAATAATATGAATTATTGAGTTGATAACGTGAAATACTGTGCAACGACAATTATTGAATCAATACTACAAAATATCAACTGTAGCCATTATTGAATCAATCATAAAAAATAGCAACGTAGCAATTATTGAGTCAATAAAATATCAATGCAGCAATTATTGAGTCAATAATATAAAATATCAACGTAGCAATTATTGAGTCAATAATATAAAATATTGAACAGTAATTACTGTAACAATAATTGAGTAATGGCTTCTCACGTAAGACTCAATAATTCAAAATACTGTGCAATACCGTGTGCTACTATGCAACACCGCGTATCACTGTATTTTAACCACCGGGTATTTCAACAGTACTAACGGTAACAACTACGCCGTTATCTTGTAAAAAATTATTTCTGTCGCTTTCTATATCCGACAGTTATTCCGTTGTGGGGGCCCACAAATAGTTGCGCCGTCGTACGAATATTCCCCGACAACAAGAATATTCCACGACCAAACGAATATTCCCCGACAACAAGAATATTTTATAACCATTTGCTTATTTTTAAAATATTTGCACATTTCACCCATAACTTTAAACTTTTATCAATTTAACCATTTACCAAATAGAAAAATTGAATACTTTTATTTCATAAAATCTGGGGTCTTACAATTATTGTCTGTTGTAATACAAGTGTCCCCACTTGTATGAGCTATTGTATTCATGCAAGAACTCTTGAACTAGAACTTCTTTGATATGACAAATTCTGTTATATACTATTAAACTTCGGTAAACATTTAGGGTTTAAAGACTGTCTAAGCTATTTGACTCAGCTAGACATGGTTTGAATTGTACTGTTAGATACTACTGGTTATGGTAAAGTCGTCCAACTGAATTGTTTAGTTAGGACTCCAGACTGAATATGAACAACACTTAAATGGGGAAATGATTTATGTGCCCAAGGCGAACAGAGTGAATGAATTTATCATTCAAATAGATAGTATTGATCAATACAGGACATAATGGGGCTGATCACCCTACATGTCCGTAAGACCAGAGCGGTTTGTAGATGAATTTCTGTTTAAACCTTTTCGAAAATGAAAAATAAAAGTTCATGGTCTATTGACCACTCAGCATTTATAGTCACTACGTCGTTTCAAAATTTTAAACGATTTGATATGTTATTAAGATATGTTTCGAAAGACTTCACAACTATTGATTCGTTGTAGAAGTATACCTTAAAGAAAATATTTATTTATTCCAACTAAAGTGCTGAGCAATTAAATGCTCATTCTTGCTTTAAATTAAATATTTTCAGCTAAGCGTGATCAACCAGAAGGCTCTGAAAAAAACAAAGGAAAAGGAAAGCTGCAAGAATAGATTTATGGTATCTTATGTAATAATTAGACTTTATTAAGATGATGATATTTATTATCTATCATGTAATGAATGTTCTAAAGGTCGTGTACCTGGGATTAGACAACTCTGATATGTAAATTAAGTTTGTTTATCTACTTTATATTATTATTCCGCTCAAAGAAATGATATCGTGTAGCACTGAGTTCGGGTTTCAAGTACCTGAATTTGGGGGCGTCACACAGTCAAACCATACACTCCTCACCAACAGCTTAATTAGCTACGTGGATTCCATAACTTCAGTTAAATAAATGGTAAAATATATTACCATTATTGTTTTAAATTTGATGAATAAATACATAAATATTCCCTCTTTTTTCTAAAATATAAAAAAAAATTAAAATAAAAGAATTAATTTTTTTACAAAGAGGAAAGAAAGATCTTATATTTTAAAACATAAATTATATACTATAAGAAGTCTAATGCAAATTTTATTTTCGTAGTCAACATTTTTATAAGGGTATTAAAGTAAACTAGTGGGTTGCTAGCCATTTTTCCCCCAAATATTAAAACAGTATCTTAATTTGTACTCTGACGTGCATTTGGTTGTACTATTTGGCAAGACTCACTGATTTAAAACGTTAACAATGTTGAAAGTGTCAAAAGAACCTAGTCAGAGTAATTGCAGATGGCTCATGGCACCAATATGGGCTTTGGTCAAAATTAGAAAGGCCACCCCGATAGACTACCTCTCTCTCTCTCTCTCTCTATATATATATATATATATAAACTAATAACACAAGTCTAACATATTTTAAAAAAAAATAAGGCAAAAGCTCGCGGTCCGGCCCGAGTTGGGCTACGGGCCACAATATTTTTGCCCAAAAAAGTCGGGCTATTTTGGCCTGGCCCACTCTTGACCCGGCCCGATCCACCCGTTTGCCAGGTCTAGTGACAACCAATTTTCTAAAAATTGTTAGGCCAGCGAAAAGAGTGCTTAGTGTAGCTAGGCCGATTAGATGTATTTATTATATATACTTGTCATAATATACAAAACATATAGTTGATATAATTTCTTAAAATTTTATATGACGGTAGATGTCTAATTTTGCCGTCCAACCAGATCAAGACAGTAAAAGACTTGCGTAGCTCCTCTACATGGGCAGAACTAGGTGGGCGAGAGGGGGTCATATGACCCCCCCAATCTTGGAATCTGAAACATGCTAATATTAGTTAAACTTGATCTTTGTTATGAGATAGTATTAATTCATTTGCTTCCTCAAGTCTTTTCACCTATAATAAATTAACAATATTATTTTAAAATAAAATAATGTTAAATAAGTTTGATGATTAATTAATTAATATTACACTCATTTTTCTTACTAACTTAATCATACATTGGTATCAATTTTTTTGTAAATGAGAATAACTTAATTCATTTTTTTGCTTTGAGTAGCTCCTCTTAGTTGTTTCTAAGAAAGATGACCAAAACCATAATATAAGATTTTGAATATATAATATTATAATTTATAATTTATCTATAAAAGTAGCTAATCAGTTGACTAAAAATTTTAAAGTCTGATTAATAGTCTCATAGTTCAGGAAAAATTAATATATATATATATATATATATATATATATATATATATATATATTTAAAGCTATTAGACTCACAACTCAAAGGATGACAAGGGTTGGAATAGGATGTTGTGAAATACTATAATTGGACAAAATGAATTTGAAAGAAACACTCCAAGCGTCAATAAATAATTTTTTTTACTAATGTATTTTGACCCTTCTCTAAAAATATTCTGGTTCCGCCGCTGCGCCTCTATATGGGGATTAAGCGAACCTGGACGTGAACTTTTAGAGTACCGGCTGGTGACAACCACAACTAACAAGCTGTAATAATCATACGGTGTAAAAGATATCAAGAGCATAAGAAACATGATTTCGCCAAGTATTAGGCTCATAACATAATCCACCCATGTTTATTTCACTACAATCCAGTCGTACACAGGTAATCGATACAAATTCTATCAGTTTATTATCAGGAATCGACTCCTTGGCCACACACCAACTAATTCCTGCATGGATCAATATGCATTAACACATGAAGTTAAAATTTATTTGTAAGCCGGATCAAATTTATCCGAAATGAATTTTCACCGAAAAATAATGCAAAAAAAAAAAATCACTGATAATGGCATGGTGTGCTGTCGCAGACAACCAAAAATAAAATCTTATTGCGAACGATAATTATGTAGTAGTGCAAGTAAGAGTCGATCCCACAGAGACTGATTCATCTATTTTTTTACTTTGTATTCCAAAAGAGGGGGTTTTTGGGGGTGTTATTTAAAATAAGTAATGAGTAAAATACGGCAACGAACTAAATCAGGAGAACAAATCTTGAGTTAAGTCAACTTCCACCTTAGAAATATACACTGATCATTGACTCAAACATACACAATTAATACCTTGAATTTTCATTGTTAGAATCACTTCCACGTCTTTCCTTAATTTTAGTTAGATAGAAATAAGCGATCTAAATAACCCTATCTACTAAATAACTTCAGACAAACACTAAAAGTTTAATCTAGTAAAAGCTTTAAGAATCAGAAAAATCAATAAAGCTGAACAACACAAGCACAAGCGGTTGTATTTAATTCAGTTAAATATTCTCCCTAAGATATAATAATCTCGTGATCTGCAGTCAATTATTAATCTTAGTTGCTTCGCAAATTAGAGTGACCAAATAATTACGGATTCGATATCTAATTTAGCAGTAGATTTCAATGAATAATAAACTAGTGTGCACCTAAAAATTAAACAAATCAATCATATAATTCAAGCGCAGAAGAATAATCAATACTCACAATATTAATTGAACAAATAAAATCAATTAGATCTCACAGTGTATTAATCCAAGGTTTCCGTCTCCTTAATCCAAGAACAAGGGTTTAGCTATACATAGCCATAGAAAACACCAAAAGAATAAAGAGATAAAAGTATTTTTAGTGAATGGATACAAGATATTATATATGTTTGCTTAATTCTCTTTTTATAACACAAGAAAGCAACCTTAATCTTCTCTCTTTGCTGCTCCCGAGTTCAAGTCGCAAAAGGAAATGGTAGCTGCGTCAGCGCCTCCCCATTTCAGTGGGAGAACCTAAGCAACAAGCCCCGCCCCAGTGGGGAAGGCTACTGTTCAACATTCTATTTTTCTTGTTCCTCTCCTTTATAAGCTGCTGACCATGGCCCACATATTACTTCCTTTAATTGCTTGCTGCTAGGAACGAGAGCTGCTGATTGAAATTGGACATAAGCTGCTTGGCCCACTTACAAGGTGGCTGCTTCTTATTTCGCATGCTGATTTCGTGGATCAACTAAATCTCCGGCCCACTTGATTGCTAGGAATCCGTTGCAAGCTGCTTGCCCATTGAACTATTATGAGATGAGCATGTTGATGATTTCGTGAGCTGCTTGGACTTGTAAGCTCCTCCAATTTGTAATGCATGAATCTGAACATATAATTAAAAAGCCCACTTGATAATTATCAATTTGGAATTCCTTGGCTCTATTGTACCTAAAATAAAAATATAAGATAAATGAATGCATTTAGGTACAAAAGAAATATAAATGATTAAGTATTAAGGGAATAGAATATAACATATTTTATTCCAGTTTGATGAATTCCACCTCCTTCATATAACGAATACTTTCTGGAAAGTATTGTCGTTGAACAATTCCTGGAACTTCTCCCAAGACATCTTAAGTGCGAAAAGTTGAGTACGTTTCACAGATTTTCACTAGTAATCTGCCTCTCCACGCAACATAAAGGTGGCGAAGGGAACCTTTTGCTCCTCTGTGCATCCCAGAACATCAAATATTTTGGTGATCTGCTTAGTCCAAGCTTCTGCCTTGAGTGGCTCTGGCTTTTCCAAAAACTCTGGAGGTCTCAACTCCTTGAATTGCTTAGCAGTGACCAGCCATGAGTTACCATTGTTTCCACCTGCATTTAGAACATGAGTCTCTCTCGTCTGGTTTTGCATGAATTGTAGAAATCTCATATTGCCTTCCTGATGCACATTATCCTAGTTATTGATTGGCGGTGTCTCAATGGTCGCATATGCTCCATTGCTTAGATTTTCAGATGTCATTCTCAAACACTGCCATAAAGCAAGGGTTAATTAAAGAAATTGACATGCCACATATTATCCCTATATTCTGAACGAATAATTAAATAATAAATAAGCTTAGGTATGACACACTAGCAAAGGTTTTACTCGTTTCTCTCCTCCAAGTTCTATTCCCAGATCTCCGCTAGAGATCATATCCCTAAGCTCTGATACCAACTGTGACGCCCCCAAAATAGGTCCAGTTCACAACCCATTCCGAGTCGCCAAATATATGGTACAAATCTAAATACAAATCTTATTACAATAAATTGTCGTGCAAAATACGACCACACAGACTGTAAGCTTCAATACAGATATTATGTCGTATATAGTACAAAAATATCAACGCTCAAATTAAGTCCTCATTATAATTATTATCACACTATTTTACAAAATAGTGAGGACTACTATAGAACTATCTCGGACCATCACTCCATTCCCCAACTAGTTCCAACTATATTCTCGTTTCCTGAAAAGGATAATGAAAAAAAGGTGAGCTCAACTAGCCCAGTAAAGAATATTATGACTAAGATAATGCAGAGCAAATTATTCTTAGTTCTCAACAAGGAAAAATCTGATAGAATACAATAGACAACAAGTTTTAGATCAACAACTGCAGCGAAAATAGCAATCCATTAAAAGAGTCAAGTAGAGAATGACGTCTACTATCTTCTATGATTTAAAAGTTCATCATCAATATTTTATCCCTGTAACACCAATCAATAATATTTACAATCAACGAATTATCTATGCACTACGGGCCAAATATATTCGTTTGTATCACCAGCGGTCATGATCATGTCAAACAAATGTCCATCTTTGCACTACGGGCCAAAAATATTCATTAATCAACTGTTCATCTTTGCACTACGGGCCAAAGATATTCATCAATCAACAGTTCATCTTTGCACTACGGGCCAAAGATATTCATCAATCAACAGTTCATCTTTGCACTACGGGCCAAAGATAACTTTTATCATAATTTAAGACAGATGATGATGAAAAATGATATAAAGAACGAATCAAGTGAGATCAAGGATAAATATTAGAGATTTATAATTTAATTTATTCAAGTTCAAGAATGTTCAAATTGTCAACATGATAATCAATTATGGAGCAAAATTCAAGAATGATATTCATATATCAAAAATAATTTGAACAGAAAAAAAACCAATTTTGTCGTGAATAGTACTCCATAAATAGTACCCGAATGAATAGTACCTGAATGAATAGTACCCCGACATGAAAAGATTAAAATTTTAATAAGAAAGTTCAGACCAATACTCCAGTGAAATAATATTAGATGAAGCAAAAATCTTAAGCAATTTCAAATCATTTCAGGATTATAGAAGCAATACTTACCTATAGTAAGTTTAGATTTAAGAATATAAAATGAAATAATATACGAAACTGTAAATGATTTTTACCCGTCATGCAGTAATCCGCGTAAACAGATTATTTCCACAACTTTAATAAAGAATGATTACGAAGAGTTATTCACCAGGCATACGGTAGTTCGCGTAGACATGTTATTCCCTCAGATTAATAAAGAATGAATACGAAGGGTTATTCACCATACATGCGGTAGTCCGCATAGACAGGTTATTCCCACAGCTTAATAAGGAATAGAATGATAACACTTACGAGTATTGAAAGAAAATAACATCCTTTACCTTAGTAGGAGATTGAATACTGAAATAGTGTAGCAGCAGAATACACTTTTTCTTTCTCTTTATTCTCTCTCTCTAGTTTCTCTCACTTTAGCTTGTGATTATAACTTCGCTCTTCAAAATGGTAGGAAATAATGAATGGATGGAGGAGTATTTATAGGCTAGAAAAAGGTGGCATATTACAAGGTTAATTACACTTTAGTACCTTCATTTCACTACAAGAAACAGGCCTATCAGCGACCGCCTACGGTCGTACTTGGCTATCAGCGATCGAGTTCGGTCGCTGAAAGTCGTCGCATAATATCTGCTCGCTGGAATGTACATCAGCGACCACTATTAGCCACCGATATATCTGCGACCGCTATTTGCGACCCGGTGTCATCGCTACGTTGAGTCAGCATTGTCAGGGTTGAAAGGTTGACGTGGACCACGTGTCAACAACCGCCATCAGCGACCGTATGCGGTCGCTAACTCCCTTATCCAATAGTAATCGCTGATATATATTAGCGACCGCCGGCGGTCACTGATGTATAAAAATAAAAAAAAAATAAAAATTTCCTGTTTTCTGGATTTCCCAAAAAATTGTACCTGTTTTATATCCCAACACACAACAGACAGTATATATAAACTTCCAACCAAGTTTTGTATAATTCCAACACAAGCACAATAATATAACATCCATCCATATACCGACACATACACCAAAACAGTGTAAACTATATAAACACTAAAAAATCAATATAATGAAGAAATACAAATCTCAAGTTTGGAAGTAACATACAGTCATCCAAATAATGAATATAAAATTACAAGGCTCATATAGCTATACAACAAGACTAGCTATAGGTCGGTCGTCATGCATCTTCGTCTAAATTAGTATCTGGATTATCACCTTTTAATTAACAAAATAATAAAACAATTTACATATATAGTATATATATATATATATATATATATAGTACATATAAGTGACTAATTAATTTGATTCTAATATAAATACTAAGATTACCTGGTCTCCATCCTCCTGCAGTGATGATGATGCTGCCGCCACTGCAGCTATTAACTCATCAGGACTCAGAGCCTCCAAATGCCCGCCCAGTATACAAAAAAGATCGCGATCTCGACAGATCGCTCTTACACATTCAGCAGGAGTATGATGACCTAGATGGGTCGATGACTGTGTAGACTGGGTAGCAGAGCTGCTTGTGCCACTGATGGTTGGGCGTCGTCGTTGTCCTTGGCATTTGACGTAATTCTTCTTCACAACTGACGCCCTCTCCCACAACTCTTGATCAATGACCGGACGTGGAGTGCCTTTAGGTTAACGCTCGTTCAATAAGCGCTTATAAGTATCCTGTTAGTAGGTTAACAATTAAATAGTTAAAAATAAATATTAAATTCTAAATAATTAAATAAACTTGATAAACAATATATATCAAAGTTGTCAAAACTTATTACCACGATCTGGACAGCATCAGGCAGACCATCACGGGTGGCAACATACACATCCAACCAATGGATAGGCGTACCTTGAGACTGAGACTCCTATACAAAACATACTTCCATACTAAGTAAACATGTGATATTCTATAAACCATATATGATTGTAAACATATTAAAAATATTCTATCAAATATTCACAAGTTATTATAATATTCATACGTACCCTAGCAGTGATATAATGCACTTGTGATATACTGCTACCCCTGTAGGTGCCTTTCACCTTTTCGCCATCAGGTACACCCTGAGGATTTGTTGGTGGCGACAGTCTTGCGTCTCTTGACCCAGGGCTCAGCTCTTCATTGGGCACACATCTCAGCCCATATAGACTGGGTGCACCACCAGGGGTTTTGCTCGTGCATGTGCTCCTGTCCCTGGTCTGGATGGCCGACAGATGCATTGTGTAGGGACTTTTTGGCGTTCTTTATTCAAATTATCTTTGGTGCGGACAGCGCACTTCTACCAGAATAGTGTCTATATCACTGAAGCCTGCGCGTCCTCCCATCTATACCGTTTCTTCAAATAAAACAACAATAATAATATTAAAACAGTACTCTATATTAACATATAATCTAACACTACTAAACAATTAAAAACTTACTTGAAATTCAGCCCATACTGCATCCTTGTGGGCAATAGGTGTACTCGCCCTACGTAATCACAGGTGTCGACCATTTCTGCAGGCACAACTGTGAAATGCACTTGACTATCTTGTTATCTGAAAAGTCACTACAATATACAATAATTTACATTAAAGATACGTAGAGTTATTATATTATTTAAAGCAATTTACATGGAAATTTAAAATATTTATATATACAGAAAGCGGACGTACGTGCTGTCCTGAGGAGTACGTATCGAAATAAGAATCCGGTCATCTGGATTAGCAGGGGCCTTCGGCACGTGATTAGGCCCCCGGCCCAAGCCGCGCTTTTTCGGCGCTGCTGAAGACTAAGCCATCTATATTTTTACAAATTTCAAGATATTATTATGAGTTATATTTGAATTTAAAATGACAATAATGAGAATACATGCATATATGAATATAAAATGACAATAATGACAGGAAATTACATAAAATAGTTAAGTACATAAACATGACAATGATATAAAGAACATGTAATACTAAACATACATTTTATTTTTTTAATCAATGTCTGAGTCAGAGTTATCTCCTCTACGTATTGCAGATTCATAACTATCATCTGCTTAAGATTCAATTTCAGTGTCAGCTAATAACTCTTCCGCCTCAGTATCAGTGTCATCTGGCACAAGTAGTTACTCAGGCTCTAATTCATTCGATTCATCTCCACCATCTAACTGGATTACATTATTGTCGTCCTCCACATTTATAATTGTTTGTCTATGAAGCATCTGCTCTTGGTAAATCTCCCCGTCTACTATTTCTACACGATTGCGCGTGGGACTATGAAGTACAACTTACCAATCTGCAAGCGGTCTATCCCTTTTCCTAACAGGACTAGGAGTGTAGTATACTTGTACTGTTTGTGTTGGTAACACAAACGGTTCGTGAGTTTCTCCATGAACACATGACAGTCATGATTCTTCATCCCATGTAATTTCCCACCCGTAACACACCTGGCAATATTTGACGCATAACCATCAGGTAGTTTCAGTGACTTGACCCATGTGCACACATCTTCAACTTGCTTTTTGGACAATGTGTACCTCGCATGCGATTTGATAATCTTACTATTAGGAGATTCATAAAGTTCTAATCCAGGACGCCTACAAATATCTTTCATGTCCAATCGTGCCTTATCATTATCTTTTGTCTTCCCCGTAACATTCATCACGATGTTAAACATATTGTCGAACACATTCTTTTAAATATGCATCACATCTAGATTATGACGAATCGAATTTGTAGATCAATAAGGAAACTCCCAAAAGATGTTTCTCCGAACCCTAGTTATGAGATTCGCCAAACCCATTGATTATGTTTGTGGAATCAATCTTACCAAATGTGATGACCGACAATCTCATCACACAATCTCGCATCTCCATTCCCGACAATCGCGATGCAGGCACATTATTGTCTATTTTCCCTTTCTTGAAATGTTCTCTATTTCTTTGAAACGGGTGATCTACCGACAAGAACCGACGATGACAGTCAAACCAGCAAGGCTTTCGACCTTTAGACAGATTAAAGACTTTATATGCTCCTATACAATACGGACAAGCCAACTTCCCATGTGTACTCCATCCAGCTAACATACCATAAGCTGGGAAGTCACTTATAGTCCACATAACCGCTGCCCTAAGGTTGAAATTTGTTTTCGTTGCAACATCCCAAGTCTGTACTCCTTCGTCCCACAATACCTTCAACTCGTCTATAAGAGGTCTCAAGTAAATATCTAAGTTCTTTCTAGGACTCTTGGGACCAGGAATTATGAGTGACAGAAACAAGTATGGTTGTTTCATACACATCCAAGGAGCCAAGTTGTATGGAGTAACAATCACAGGTCAGCAGGAGTACGGAACAGCTGAGTGGCCGAACGGGTTGAAACCATCAGTGGACAATCCAAGCCTCACATTTCTAGGTTCCAATGCAAACCCAGGATGTGCTAAGTTGAAATCTTTCCAAGCCTTCCAATATACGGGATGATTTAGTTCTCCATCTTTAGCTGGAGATTTCGCATGCCAACTCATATGCTCAGCTGTTCTTGACGACATGAACAATCTTTTTAGCTGATGTGTATCTATTCAAATTAAGAAATTGTATCTTCCCCCTTACTACTATTATCATATCATATTGAAAGAATAACATTTAGGTATGGAAAATTGAATCTATTCACAAGAATCACACATACACGTTTTTTGTAGGATATGAAGAAATCTTACCTAAAATGCGGCGGTGGTGACGATGGCGGTGAAGGCGTTGACGACGGAGATGGTGGGCGGTCCCTCTTCTCCCTCCTTCTTCTTTTCTCCCCTGCTCCATCTTCTCCCTTTTCTCTTCTCCCTCTTTTTTCTTCTGCTGCTATGTCGAGCGAATGCCTGAACCTGATTAGATTAAAGAGAATCAGCGACCGCTATCAGCGACCACATGCGGTCGTTGATTTTTTAATGATGTGGACGTATCAGTGACAGCTTGGCGGTAGCTGATAGTGAGTGGTCGCACAAAACCTCCGCGCCAACTTTTCACGCCAAAGTTAGGGCGAAAAATTCATACTAGCGGCCACTCAGTGACCACTTACGATCACGGATATAATCTAACGACTAGATTCAAATGCGGTCGCATATAGCGGTCGCTAGTACTACTATCAGCGACCGTATAGGGCGGTCGCTGAAAGTGATGGTCGTTGATAGACCATTTTCTTGTAGTGTTTTTACCTCCATTTTTAATTTAGTCCCTCAAGTATTATTAATCTTGCACAACATCCCCTAATAGTTCCTTGTATGTGAACCAATAATTCCTTGCATGTAAATTGTGACGCCCCCAGAATTGGTCCAATCAACCCAACTCATTCTGAGTCGCCAAATACATGGTACATAATTCAAATACAATCTTTTATATCAAATGGTCGTGCAAAATACTGACCACACAACTGTGAGTGTCAATACAGACATGTAAAAAATATAAACATTCAAACTAAGTCCTCATTACATTTATTATCACACTATTTTACAGAAAAAATAGTGTGGACTTCTACAGCTCTAACTCGGACCATCACTCCATTCCCCGACTAGTACCCGCGATATTCTCATTTCCTGAAGAGAACAATGGAAGAAAAGGGTGAGCTCAACTAGCCCAGTAAAGAATATTATGACTAAGATAATGAAGAATAAATTATCGTTAGTCTTCAACAAATCAGATAAAATATTATGGACAACAAGTATTAGATCAACAGCTGCAGCGGAAATAACAATTCATTAGAAGAGTTAAGTAGAGAATGATGTCTACTATCTTCTATGATTTAAAAGTCCATCATCAATATTTTATCCCTGTAACATCAATCAATATATATCTCGAATCAAATATTCATCTTTGCACTACGGGCCAAAGATATTCATTTGTATCACCAGTGGTTATGTTCATCTCAACACCTGTCCATCTTTGCACTACAGGCCAAAGATATTCATCAGGTAATCATCTTTGCACTACAAGCCAAAGATATTCATTTGTATCATCATTTAAGAATGAGGATGATGAAAAATAATATAAAAAAATGAATCCAGTGAGATAAAGGACAAAGGTTAGGGATTCGTAATTTAGTTTATCCAAGTTCAAGAATACTCCGTAATAATCAATTGTGGAGCAAAATTTAAGAATGAAGTTCAAAACTTTGATCCAATCAAAGATAAAAAAAATTTAAATTTTTTTACCGTGAATAGTAACTCGTGAATAGCAAATTGTCATTAAAGATGAAAATTTCATAAAAAGTTCAAACCAATATTCTAGTGAAATAATATTTCGTACGAGTATGAATGAATACACGAAACTGTAATTGGATTTTCACCCGTCATGCGGTAATTCGCGTAGACAGATCATTTCCAGAATTTAATAGAAATGAATACGAAGGGTGATTCATCACGCATGCGGTAGTCCGCGTAGACAAGTTATTCCACAAATTAATAAAGAATAGAATGAATACAAAATATTTTCACCAGGCATGCGGTAGTCCACGTAGACAGGTTATTTACACAGATCAATAAAGAATGAATACGAAGGCTTATTCACCATACATGCGGTAGTCCTGCGTAGACAGATTTTTTTCACAGATAAATAAAGAATGAAGTAACAACCCTTACGAGTATTGAAAGAAAATAGCATTTTTTATGAATACAAAAGAAATAATATCCCTTACCTCAGTAGAAAATTGAATACTGGAATAGTGTAGTAGCAGAATACTTTTTTTCTTTCTCTCTCTATAATTTCTCTCACTATTATAACTTTGTTATTCAAGAATGGTGAGAAATGAATGAAATTAGCTTGCTATTTATAGGCTAGAAAAAGGTTGGTTAATTACACTTTAGTACCTCCATCTTTGCCTTAATTTTTAATTTAGTCCCTCAAGTTTATAAATCTTGCATCTCCACCCCTGCAACCACCCACCAATTGCATTAATTGCAACCACTCACATTCATCATCCACCAATAAGTGGGTCCCACATGTTAACCACCCATTAATCGCTCATTTATCCGATTAATTTTCCGTTTGGTCAATTTAACATCCGAAAATCAACTATTATAGAAATAAATGTCTATTTCCACTAACATTAATATTCCCAACACAATAAAAATATTTTTATTAACCATTCATCATTATAATTCACATTATTAACAACCAGATCGTTCCAAGAAAAGAGGGGGCTTTCCGATAAGAATTTCTCCTTACTAGCGCGCAATTAAATAACCTAACTCCTTTTCTTGACAGAACTTTCTAGACATTATCAGTAATGCTAATAATAATAATATGAGTAATTGTGTTGTGTCAATTATTGATTTAATATTTTAAAGTATTGTGCAGATGATACTGTGACAATAATTGAATCAAAAATATGAGATACTATGTAGAAACTACTGTAGCAATTATTGAATACTGAGTGACTTCTTACGTAAGAACCAATAATTCAAAATACTGTGCAATACCGTGTACTACTATGCAACAACGCGTATTACTGTATTTTATCACCGGGTATTTTAACAGTTTAACGGTAAAAGTTTTGCCGTGAAAATGTTATTTCTGTCGGTTTCTATATCCGACGATTATTCCGTTGTGGGGTCCACCAATGACTGCGCCGTCGTACAAATATTCTCCGACAAAAGAATATTCCCCGACATAATAAATATTTTATGACCACTTGCTTATTTTGTAAAATTTGCACATTCCACCCATAGCTTACCACATTTATCAAATCAACACCTTACTATTTCAAAATAATGTATAAAGAAAATTAAATCTTTATTCATAAAAGTTGGGATTTTACAACCTCCCCTCCTTATGAAATTTTGTCCTCGAAATTGACATACGTACCTGATATGTCGAAAAGGTGAGATTTCATTTTCGATTCTAACTCCCAGGTCATTTCCTCGATATTATGGTTCCTCCACAAAACTTTAACTTAAGGTGTAATCTTTGAGCGTAGAATATGTTCCTTCTTATCCAATATCTTGACAGGTACCTCCTCGTACGTTAAATCTTCGGCTATCTCGTCTGGTTCTAACTCAATAATGTTGTTTGGGTCTTTCACATATTTACGAAGCATGGATATATGAAAAACGTTATGAACATGAGACATGCTTGGCGGTAAAACTAGTCTATAAGCCACATTTTCTACCCGGTCAAGGATTTTAAATGGACCAATAAATCGTGAATCGGTGCCCATAACTTTCTGCAAGCTCACCCTTTGGCACTTGATGCTCCGCCTTGACACGTTTACACGTTAAACACCTCGAGATAAACTCCGCGATCTCTCTTTTCATATTGCTCCACCAAAATGTATGTCGAAGATCACGACACATTTTGGTACTTCCAGGATGGATTGCAAATAGTGTGTTATGTGCCTCCAATATGATTTTATACTTCAAATCAGAATCATTAGGAACACAAAGTCTGGAGTTGACTCGAAGTATTCCTTCTTCATCAATTCTTGCTTCTGGAATAACACCTTCTTGCACCTTCTTCTTCATCTTCATCAGCTCCGGGTCTGTAGTTTGAGTAATTTTAACTTTATCACTTAAAGCTAGTTCTACGCGTATATTTGCCATCTTCACGTGGGTCCCTCGAGTCTTTAACTCTATCTCCATCATTTGTAAGACATACAAGATGGCTTCGTGTTGACAATATCGTACTAGTACCTGCATACGATTTCTACTCAACGCGTCAGCTACCACGTTCGCTTTTCCAAGATGGTATTGGATGGTATGGTCATAATGTTTCAACAGCTTAAGCCAACGCCGTTATCGCTTATTGAGTTCGTTCTATGTGAAGAAATATTTGAGGGTTTTGGAGTATATTAGGATGTCATCAGTAATGACAACCACGAAATGATCCAAATATTTCTTGAATATTCGGTTCATCATGTCCATGAACGCAACATGGACATTAGTCAATACAAAAGATATAACTAGAAATTCGTAATGCGCATATCGAGTTCTAAAGGCAGTCTTCGGAATGTCCTCAGTTTTAATCTTTAACAGATGATATCCAGAACGAAGATCGATCTTTGAAAAGAATTATGCACCTTGCAACTGGTTGAACAGGTCATTAATACGAGGCAACGGATACCTATTATTGATGGTGACATGGTTCAACTCCCGATAGTCAATACAAAGTCGCATACTCCCGTCTTTCTTCTTTACGAATAAAACAGGAGCACCCCAACTAGATGTACTAGGACAAATGAAACCAATGTCTAACAACACCTGTAGTTGGACCTTTAACTCCTGAAGTTCAATAGGAGCCATTCGATATGGGATTTTAGAAATGGGTTTTGTACCGAGCTCAAGGTCAATAAAGAATTCAACTTCACGTTCTGGGGGTAGACCAGGAAGTTCTTTGAGAAATACATCAGGAAACTCATTAACATCAAAAATATCATTCAAATCTGATGTATTGTGATTTAAATCAGTGACATGGGCTAAGAAAGTTTGACATCCGTTTTTTAATAAACGAATAGCTTTATGACTTGAAATGACATTAATTGATTTTAGTGGTCTGATTGTTTGAATGAAAGCTAACAACCTTACGAAACAATCAATTTTGGCATGATGAGTGGTTAACTAGTCAATTCCTAAAATCACATTAAATGCAAGTATTTTCAAAGATATAAGATCAGCAGGTAAGGTGAGGGTACCAATTTGAATCAAAAAAGATTTGTAAACTGTGGATGTAACGAAAGTTTCTCCCAACGGAGTTTCAACAGATAAGTCAAAGTCTAATTTTCAGAGGTCAAGTTCAACCGTTGAGCACAAGCAGGTGAAATAAAAGAATGGGTAGAACTGGTATCTAATAAGGTATAGACTTCACAAGAATTTATGATTAGCTTACCCGTGATCACCTCATTCCGGTTCCTCGCATTTTGGGCACTCACGACAAACGCTATTCCAAGAACCACCTACTTTGACTTGTCCGGGACAACCTTTGGAGTCACCATCCACGCTGGACTTGGTTTCGCTACAGGACACACTCGAGCTATATGTCCTTGCTTTCCACAGTTATAACACACCTTATATTGTTGTGTGCAGTTGGGACTGATGTGTCCCATTTGCCCGCATTTATAGCATACGACCGGTGGTCGTTCTCCTCCTCTAGAAACAGTTGATGCTGGTGCTGCTGTCGACGTCTTCACGTTCTTATTGTTGTACATTCTCTTCTTAAAATCTCCTCCTGACTCACTTCTTCTATTATCACGGCCACGATTACCACCGGAGTGATTACCGCTTCTGTCATGATACTTTTCTCCATGCTGATTTTCATTGTTCCGATGGCTTTGCCACCGGTACGACCTTGGTTGAACATAATCATTACCTCGTTCTAACAATTGGGCCCTGTTTACCACATCTGAATATAAAGAAAGTTTGTGAGAAATGAGGTACTGACGGTTTTCGGGTTTCAAACCTCTTAGAAACATCCGCGTCATACGTTCCTCATTATCAACCAAATGAGATGCGAACTGGGATAACTCCGCGAACTTAGCCTCATACTAGGACACTGTCATATTGTTCTGTTCCAGTTTAATAAACTCTACCTCCTTCATATGAAGAATACTTTCTGGAAAATACTTGTCATTGAACAGTGTCTGGAACTCCTCCCAAGACATTTTGAGTGCGGCAGGCTGGGTACGCTTCAAAG
This sequence comes from Panax stipuleanatus, assembly GCA_020205555.1. Lineage (NCBI taxonomy): Eukaryota > Viridiplantae > Streptophyta > Magnoliopsida > Apiales > Araliaceae > Panax > Panax stipuleanatus. The sequence goes on from CM035116.1 coordinate 133,632,562, forward strand.
ATTCCCACCAGTAATCTGCCTCTCCGCGGAACATAAAGGTGACAAATAGAACCTTTTGCTCCTCTATGCATCCCAAGACATCAAATATCTTGGTAATTTGCTTAACCCACGTTTCCGCCTTGATTGGATCTGGCTTTCCCAAAAACTCTGATGGTCCCAACTCTTTGAACTGCTTGGCTGTGACAAGCCACGAGTTGTTATTATTTTCACCTGTATTATGAACACGAGTCTCCCTCGTCTAGTTTTGCACGAACTGCAAAAAACTTCTAAGCATCCCATCATTCATCGTTTGATCGGTGGTGTTGTTTACAAGAGAAATATTCCCTTCCTGTTGCTTGTTCTCCTAGTTGGTGATTAAAGGTGTCTCAACGGTCTCATTCACTCCATTGTTTAGATTTTCAGCTGCCATTCTCAAATACTGCCACAAAACAAGGGTTAATCAAAAAAATTAACATATCACATATTAACCCTATGTTCCAATCGACCAATTAAATAACAATTAAGCTTAGGTAGGACACACTAGTGAAGGTTTTACTCGTCTCTCCTCTCCTAGTTCTATGCCCAGATATCCGCCAGAGATCATATCCCTAAGCTCTGATACCTACTATGACTCTCATGGTGCTTCAACTACAGCACCTCACAATTGTACCAATCAGTTTGCCACCGCAGAACGGCGTCCCCAACGAAGAGTCTGGCTTCCGTGCATCCCTCATAAACAGGAAGTCACCAGCGAGAGGCTCGGGGCTCTTTACTTATAGCTTTGATACTAGCTGTGACGCCCCCAAAATTGGTCCAATCAACCCAACTCATTCTGAGTCGCCAAATACATGTACAAAATTCAAATACAATCTTTTATATCAAACGGTCGTGCAAAATACAATCACACAACTGTGAGTGTCAATACAGACATGTAGAAAATATAAACATTCAAACTAAGTCCTCATTACATTTATAATCACACTATTTTACAAAAAAAATAGTGAGGACTTCTACAGCTCTAACTCGGACCATCACTCCATTTCCCGACTAGTACTCGCAATATTCTCATTTCCTGAAGAGAACAATGGAAGAAAAGGGTGAGCTCAACTAGCTTAGTAAAGAATATTATGACTAAGATAATGAAAAAAAAATTATCATTAGTCTTCAACAAATCAGATAAAATATTATGGACAACAAGTTTTAGATCAACAACTGCAGCGGAAATAACAATTCATTAGAAGAGTTAAGTAGAGAATGATGTCTACTATCTTCTATGATTTAAGAGTCCATCATCAATATTTTATCCTTGTAACATCAACCAATATATATGTCGAATCAAATATTCATCTTTGCACTACGGACCAAAGATATTCATTTGTATCACCAGTGGTCATGTTCATCTCAACACCTGTCCATCTTTGCACTACGGGCCAAAGATATTCATCAGGTAATCATCTTTACACTACAGGCCAAAGATATTCATTTGTATCATCATTTAAGACTGAGGATGATAAAAAATGATATAAAAAATGAATCTAGTGAGATAAAGGACAAAGATTAGGGATTCGTAATTTAGTTTATTCAAGTTCAAGAATATTCCATAATAATCAATTGTGAAGCAAAATTCAAGAATGAAGTTTAAAACTTGGATCCAATCAAAGATTAAAAAAAATTTAATTTTTTTTTACCGTGAATAGTAACTCGTGAATAGTAATTGTCATGAAAAGATGAAAATTTTATAAAAAGTTTAGACCAATATTCTAGTAAAATAATATTTTGTATGAGTATGAATGAATATACGAAACTGTAATTGATTTTTTACCCGTCATGCGGTAATCTGCGTAGACAGATCATTTCCACAATTTAATAGAAATGAATACGAAAGATGATTCATCACGCATGCGTTAGTCAGGGTAGACAGGTTATTCCCACAGATTAATAAGGAATAAAATGAATACAAAAGGTTTTTACCAGGCATGCGGTAGTCCGCGTAGACAAGTTATTCCCACAGATCAATAAAGAATGAATACGAAGGGTTATTCACCATGCATGCGGTAGTCCGCGTAGACAGGTTACTCCCACAGATCAATAAAGTATGAAGTTATAATCCTTACGAGTATTGAAAGAAAATAGCATTCTTTATGAATATAAAAGAAATAATACCGCTTACCTCAGTAGAAGATTGGATACTGGAATAGTGTAGTAGCAGAATACTCTTCTTCTTTCTCTCTCTATAATTTCTCTCACTATTTTAACTTTGCTCTTCAAGAATGGTGAAAAATGAATGAAATTAGCTTGCTATTTATAGGCTAGAAAAAGATTGATTAATTACACTTTAGTACCTCCATCTTTGACTTAATTTTTAATTTAGTCCCTCAAGTTTATAAATCGTGCACCTCCACCCCTGCAACCACCAACCAATTGCATTAATTGCAACCACACACATTCATCTTCGACCAATAAGTGGGTCCCACATGTTAACCACCCATTAATCGCTCATTTATCCGATTAATTCCCCGTTTGGTCAATTTAACATCCGGAAATCAACTATTATCGAAATAAATGTCTATTTTCACTGACATTAATATTTCCAACACAATGAAAATATTTTTATCAACCATTCATCATTATAATTCACAATATTGACAATCAGATCGTTCACAGGAAAGAGGGGGCTTTCCGATAAGGATTTCTCCTTACTAGCGCGCAATTAAATAACCTAACTCCTTTTCTTGACAGAACTTTCTAGACATTGTCAGTAATGCTAATAATAATAATATGAGTAACTGTGTTGTGTTAATTATTGATTTAATATTTTAAAGTATTGTGCAGATGATACTATGACAATAATTGAATCAAAAATATGAGATACTATACAGCAACTACTGTAGCAATTATTGAATACTGAGTGACTTCTTACGTAAGAACCAATAATTCAAAATACTGTGCAATACCGTGTACTAATATGCAACAATGCGTATTACTGAATTTTTATCATCGGATATTTTAACAGTTTAACGGTAAAAGTTTTACCGTAAAAATGTTATTTATGTCGCTTTCTATATCCGACAATTATTCCGTTGTGGGATCCACCAATGACTGCGTCGTCGTACGAATATTCTCAGACAAAAGAATATTTCGCAACACAACGAATATTTTATGACCACTTGCTTACTATGTAAAAATTGCACATTCCACCCATAGCTTACCATATTTATCAAATCAACACCTTACTATTTCAAAATAATGTATAAAGAAAATTAAATCTTTATTCATAAAAGTTGGGATCTTACAACCTTCCTTCCTTATGAAATTTCGTCCTCGAAATTGACGTTCGTACCTGGTATGTCGAAAAAGTGAGGATATCTCGCTTTCATTTCCGATCCTCACTCCCAGGTCATTTTCCTCGATATTATGGTTCTCCACAAAACTTTAACTTGTGGTATAATCTTTGAGCGTAGAATATGTTCCTTCTTATCCAAGATCTTAACAGGAACCTTCTCATACGTTAAATCTTCGGCTATCTCGTCTAGTTCTAACTCAATAATGTGGTTTGGGTCTTTCACATATTTACGAAGCATGGATATGTGAAAAATGTTATGAACACGAGATATGTTTGGCGGTAAAACGAGTCTATAAGCCACATTTCCTACTCGGTCAAGGATTTCAAATGGACCAATAAATTGTGAATCGGTGCCCATAGCTTTCTGCAAGCTCACCCTTTAACACTTGATGCTCTGCCTTGACACGTTTACACGTTAAACACCTCGAGATAAACTCCGCGATCTCTTTCTTCATATTGCTCCACCAAAATGTATGTCGAAGATCACGACACATTTTGGTACTTCAAGGATGGATTGCAAATGGTGTGTTATGTGCCTCCATCATGCTTTTATACTTCAAATCAGAATCATTAGGAACACAAAGTCTGGAGTTGACTCGAAGTATTTCTTCTTCATCAATTCTTGCTTCTGGAATAGCACCTTCTTGCACATTCTTCTTCATCTTCATCAGCTCCGGGTCTGTAGTTTGAGTAATTTTAACTTTATCACTTAAAGCTAGTTCTACGCGTATATTTGCCATCTTCACGTGGGTCCCTCGAGTCTTTAACTTTATCTCCATCATTTGTAAGTCATACAAGATGGCTTCGTGTTGACAATATCGTACTTGTACCTGCATACGATCTTCTACTCAATGCGTCAGCTACCACGTTCGCTTTTCCAGGATGGTATTGGATGGTATGGTCGTAATGTTTCAACAGCTTAAGCCAACGTCGTTGTCGCTTATTGAGTTCGTTCTGTGTGAAGAAATATTTGAGGGTTTTGGAGTATATTAGGATGTCATCAATAATAACAACCACGAAATGATCCAAATATTTCTTGAATATTCGGTTCATCATGTCCATGAACGTAACATGGACATTAGTCAATCCAAAAGATATAACTAGAAATTCGTAATGCGCTTATCGAGTTCTAAAGGCAGTCTTCGGAATGTCCTCAGTTTTAATCTTTAACTGATGATATCTAGAACGAAGATCGATCTTTGAAAAGAATTATGCACCTTGCAACTGGTCGAACAGGTCATTAATACGAGGCAACGGATACCTATTATTGATGGTGACATGGTTCAACTCCCGATAGTCAATACAAAGTCGCATACTCCCGTCTTTTTTCTTTACAAATAAAACAGGAGCACCCCAAGGAGATGTACTAGGATGAATGAAACCAATGTCTAACAACTCCTATAGTTGGACCTTTAACTCCTGAAGTTCAATAGGAGCCATTCGATATGGGGTTTTAGAAATGGGTTTTGTTCCTGGCTCAAGGTCAATAAAGAATTCAACTTCACGTTCTGGGGGTAGACCAGGAAGTTCTTCAGAAAATACATCAGAAAACTCATTAACAACAAAAATATCATTCAAATATGATGTATTGTGATTTAAATCAGTAACATGGGCTAAGATAGCTTGACATCTGTTTTTTAATAAACGAATAGCTTTATGACTTGAAATGACATTAATTGATTTTAGTGGTCTGATTGTTTGAATGAAAGCTAACAACCTTACGAAACAATCAATTTTGGCATGATGAGTGGTTAACCAGTCAATTCCTAAAATCACATTAAATGCAAGTATTTTCAAAGAACCACCTACTTTGACTTGTTCGAGACAGCCTTTGGAGTCACAATCCACGCTGGACTTGGTTTCACTATAGGACACACTTGAGCTATATGTCCTTGCTTTCCACAGTTATAACACACCTTATATTGTTGTGTATAGTTGGGACTGATGTGTCCCACTTGCCCGCATTTATAGCATACGATCGGTGGTCGTTCTCCTCCTCTAGAAACAGTTGATGCTGGTGCTGCTGTCGACGTCTTAACGTTCTCATTGTTGTACCTTCTCTTCTTAAAATCTCCCTCTGACTCACTTCTTCTATTATCATGGCCACGATTACCACCGGAGTGGTTACCGCTTCTGTCATGATACTTTTCTCCATGCTGATTTTCATTGATCCGATGGTTGTTGCCACCGGTACAACCTTGGTTGTTGTCCATTGGTTGAACATAATCATTACCTCATTCTAACAATTGGACCCTATTCACCACATCTAAATATAAAGAAAGTTTGTGAGAAATGAGGTACTGACGAATTTCGAGTTTCAAACCTCTTAGAAACATTCGCGTCATACGTTCCTCATTATCAACCAAATAAGATGCGAACCGGGATAACTCTGCGAACTTAGCCTCATACTGGGACACAGTCATGTTGTTCTATTCCAGTTTTATAAACTCTAACTCCTTCATATGAAGAATACTTTCTGGAAAATACTTGTCATTGAACAGTTTCTGGAACTCCTCCTAAGACATTTTGAGTGCGGCAGGCTGGGTACGCTTCATAGATTTTCACCAGTAATCTGCCTATCCACGGAACATAAAGGTGGCAAATGGAACTTTTTGCTCCTCCGTGCATCCCAAGACATCAAATATCTTGGTAATTTGCTTAACCCACGTTTCCGCCTTGATTGGATCTGGCTTTCCCAAAAACTCTTGTGGTTCTTACTCTTTGAACTGCTTGGCAGTGACAAGCCACAAGTTGTTATTATTTTCACCTGTATTATGAACACGAGTCTCCCTCGTCTAGTTTTGCATGAACTGAAAAAAACTTCTAAACATCCCATCATTCATCGTTTGATCGGTGGTGTCGTTTATAAGAGGAATATCTCCTTGCTGTTGCTCGTTCTCCTGGTTAGTGATTAAAGGTGTCTCAACGGTCTCATTCACTCCATTGTTTATGTTTTTAGCTGCCATTCTCAAATACTGTCACAAAACAAGGGTTAATCAAACAAATTAATATATCACATATTAACCCTATATTCCAACCGACCAATTAAATAACAATTAAGCTTAGGTAGGACACATTAGCAAAGGTTTTACTCGTCTCTCCCCTCCTAGTTCTATTCCCAGATCTCCGCCAGAGATCATATCCCTAAGCTCTGATACCAACTGTGACTCTCATGGTGCTTCAACCATAACACCTCACAATGGTATCTATCAGTTTGCCACCGCAGAACGGCGTCCCCTACAGAGAGTCTGGCTTCGGTGCATCCTTCATAAACAAGAAGTCACCAGCGAGAGGCTCGGGGCTCTTTACTTATAGCTCTGATACCAACTGTGACGCCCCATAATTGGTCCAATCAACCCATTCTGAGTTGCCAAATACATGGTATAGAATCCAAATACAATCTTTTATATCAAACAATCGTGCAAAATACGACCACACAACTGTGAGTGTCAATATAGACATGTAAAAAATATAAACATTCAAACTAAGTCCTCATTACATTTATTATCACACTATTTTACAAAAAAAATAATGAGGACTTCTACAGCTCTAACTCAGACCATCACTCCATTTCCCGACTAATACCCGCGATATTCTCATTCCTGAAGAGAACAATGGAAGAAAATGGTGAACTCAACTAGCCCAGTAAAGAATATTATGACTAAGATAATAAAGAATAAATTATCGTTAGTCTTCAACAAATCAGATAAAATATTATGGACAACATGTTTTAGATCAACAATTGCAGCGAAAATAACAATTCATTAAAAGAGTTAAGTAAAGAATGATGTCTACTATCTTCTATGATTTAAAAGTCCATCATCAATATTTTATCCCTGTAACATCAATCAATAAATATCTGGAATCAAATATTCATCTTTGCACTACGGACCAAAGATATTTATTTGTATCACCAGTGGTCATGTTCATCTCAACACCTGTCCATCTTTGCACTACGGGCTAAAGATATTCATCAGGTAATCATCTTTGCACTACGGCCAAAGATATTAATTTGTATCATCATTTAAGACTGAGGATGATGAAAAATAATATAAAAAACGAATCCAGTTAGATAAAAGACAAAGATTAGGGATACGTAATTTAGTTTATTCAAGTTCAAGAATATTCCATAATAATCAATTGTGGAGCAAAATTCAAGAACGAAGTTCAAAACTTGGATCCAATCAAAGATAAAAAAAAAATTAATTTTTTTTTTACCGTGAATAGTAACTCGTGAATAGTAAATTGTCATGAAAAGATGAAAATTTCATAAAAAGTTCAGACCAATATTCTAGTGAAATAATATTTCATACGAGTATGAATGAATATACGAAACTGTAATTGGATTTTTACCCGTCATGCGGTAATTCGCGTAGACAGATCATTTCCACAATTTAATATAAATGAATACGAAGGGTGATTCATCACGCATGCGGTAGTCCGTGTAGACAGGTTATTCCCACAGATTAATAAGGAATAGAATAAATACAAAAAGTTTTCACCAGGCATGCGGTAGTCCGCGTAGATAGGTTATTCCCACAGATCAATAAAGAATGAATACGAAGGGTTATTCACCATGCATGCGGTAGTCCGCGTAGACAGGTTACTCCCACAGATCAATAAAGAATGAAGTTACAACCCTTACGAGTATTGAAAGAAAATAACATTCTTTATGAATACAAAAGAAATAATACCCCTTACCTTAGTAGAAGATTGGATACTGGAATAGTGTAGTAGCAGAATACTCTTCTTTTTTCTCTCTCTATAATTTCTCTCACTATTATAACTTTGCTTTTCAAGAATGGTGAGAAATGAATGAAATTAGCTTGCTATTTATAGGCTAGAAAAGGTTAGTTAATTACACTTTAGTATCTCCATCTTTGCCTCAATTTTTAATTTAGTCCCTCAAGTTTATAAATCTTGCACCTCCACCCCTGCAACCACCCACCAATTGCATTAATTGCAACCACTCACATTCATCATCCACCAATAAGTGGGTCCCACATGTTAACCATCCACTAATTGCTCATTTATCTGATTAATTTCCTGTTTGGTTAATTTAACTTCCGAAAATTAATTATTATCGAAATAAATATCTATTTCCACTAACATTAATATTCCCAACACAATGAAAATATTTTTATCAACCATTCATCATTATAATTCACAATATTGACAACCAGATCGTTCCCAAAAAGAGGAGACTTTCCGATAAGAATTTCTCTTTACTGGCACGCAATTAAATAACCTAACCTCTTTTATTGACAGAACTTTCTAGACATTGTTAGTAATGCTAATAATAATAATATGAGTAATTGTGTTGTTTTAATTATTTATCTGATATTTTAAAGTATTGTGCAGATGATACTGTAACAATAATTGAATCAATAATATGAGATACTATGCAGCAACTACTGTAGCAATTATTGAATATTGAGTGACTTCTTACTTAAGAACCAATAATTCAAAATACTGTGCAATACCGTTTACTACTATGCAACAACGCATAATATTATATTTTTATCACCGGATATTTTATCAGTTTAACGGTAAAAGTTTTATCGTGAAAATGTTATTTCTGGCGATTTCTATATCCGACAATTATTCCGTTGTGGGGTCCACCAATGACTGCGTCGTTGTACGAATATTCTCTGATAAAAGAATATTCTCCGACAAAATGAATATTTTATGAACACTTGCTTACTTTGTAAAATTTGCACATTCCACTCATAGCTTACCACTTTTATCAAATCGACACCTTACTATTTCAAAATAATGTATAAAAAAAAATTAAATCTTTATTCATAAAAGTTGGGGTCTTACATAAATCAATAGCAATTAATTGCTCATTTATCTGATTAATTGCCTATTTGGTCAATTTAATATCCAGAAATCAACTATTATCGAAATATATGTCGATTTCCTCTAACATTAATATTTCCAACACAATGAAATATTTATATCAATAATTCATCATGTGACGCCCCCAAATTCAGGTACTTGAAACCCGAACTTGGTGCTACACGATATCATTTCTTTGAGCGGAATAATATAAATAACAAACTTAATTTACATCTCAGAGTTGTCTAATCCAAGGTACACGACCTTTAAAATATTCATTACATGATAAATAGTAAATATTATTGTCTTAATAAAGTCTAACTATTACACAAAATACCATAAAATTTATTCCTTGCAGCTTTCCTTTCCCTTTGTTTTTGCCAAAACCTTCTGGTTGATCACGCTTAGCTGAAAATATTTAATTTAAAGCAAGAATGAAAATTCAATTGCTCAGCAAGTAATAGCAAATAATAAACTTTAGCTGAAAGAAGTAAATGTTTTCTTTGAGATATACTTCTACAACGAATCAATAGTTGTGAAGTCTTTCGAAACATATCTTAATAACATATCAAATCGTTTAAAATTTTGAAACGACGTAGTGACTATAAATGCTGAGCGGTCAATGGGCCATGAACTTTTATTTTTTATTTTCGAAAAGGTTTAAACAGAAATTCATCTGCAAACCGCTCTGGTCTTACGGACATGTAGGGTGATCAGCCCCGTTATGTCCTGTATTGATCAATACTATCTTTTTGAACGATAAATCGTTCACTCTGTTCGCCTTGGACACATAAACAATTTCTCCATTAAGAGTTGTTCATACTCAGTCTAGAATCCTAACTAAACAATTCAGTTGGACGACTTTATCATAATCAATACTATTCAACAGTACAATTCGAACTATGTCTAGCCGAGTCAAATAGCTTAGACAGTCATAAATACCTACTGAAGTTTAATAGTATGTAACAGAATTTGTCATATCAAAGCATTTCAAGTTCAAGAGTTCTTGTAGGAATACAACAGTTTATACAAGTGGGGACACTTGTATAATAATAGACAATAATGAGATATTAATAAATAATAACTGAATTGAATAAAATTTCACAATATAAGAATAATTTCGTAAACGTATCCTGGATATCATTATGGATATGAATAATTGACAATAATTATTCATGAATATGCTTTTCGCTTACTGAAATCCATCGCATATAGTAAATGCAATGAGTAGAGATACATGCTCAATAATAAATTGAGGTAAAAACTTGCCTTGATAGCAGATTACTGCAACGTAGTATAGCTTACGCTTTTATATTTAATATGAAGTCCTATCATCAATAGAATTATTCTTTTAATTAGAATAATACAACTTAACACATAATACTATTTAAACATGTTGTCACATATTCATGTCAGTCATTGCAACACGTACGAACGTATACCTAGTCAAACTATGTCGATTTAGTTTGAGTTCGGTATCGTTTCGGCATCCCGATTGCATTATCGGATAATTAACGAATTTATTTTTAATGAAACTTTGTTCAAGAACTTAAATATTTTATTAGATAATTTAATTATCATTTATAATATTTTTTCAAACATTAAAATCATTTATAATGATTTTTCAAACACTTATATCATTTTTAATGAATTAATTATTAAATAATTTCATTATTATTAATATTTAAATAATTTAAAATATTAATGAACTTCATGTCAACACTTTAAAAGTTATTTATTATAACCTGAAAATATTTTTAAAACCTTAATATTACCTTTAAATGATTTTTAAGACATTAAAATTATTTTTAAATAATTACCATTAATATTAAAATATTAATGTATTTCATTTTTAAATATTAAAAGTTATTTATTATAACTTAAAATATTTTTAAAACATTAATATTACTTTCAAATGATTTTTAAAGTATTAAAATTATTTTTAAATAATTATCGTTAATATTAAAATATTAATGTTATTCATATCAAAATATTAAAAGTTATTTATTATAACTTAAAATAATTTTAAAATATTTATTTTACCTTTAAATAATTTATAAAGCATTAAAATAATTTTTAAAAAATTTATTTAGTACAATTATTAAATAAATTTATTATCATTAATATTAAAATATTAATAAAATTCTTATCAAAATATTATAAGTTATTTATTATAACTTAAAATACTTTTTAAAACTTTAATATCATTTTTAAATAATTTTAAAATATTAAGACTATTTTTAACTAATTTATTTAATATAATTATTAAATAAATTTATTATCATTAATATTAAAATATTAATGATATTTATCTCAAAATATTAAAAGTCATTTATTATAACTTAAAATATTTTTTAATACTTTAATATCATTTAAAATGATTTTTAATATATTAAAATCATTTTTAACTTATTTATTTAATATAATTATTAAATAAATTTAATATCAGTTAATATTTAATTAAATTAAAATATTAATGAAATTTATGTCAAAATATTAAAAGTTAATTTTTATAACTTAAAATAATTTTATGAATTTCTAATATTTATTTTCTATTTATTTCTATAATTTTCGTTCAAAGTTAGGGTCCTCCACGGAAACGCTTGTAGACGGAAATCTACAAGTCGGATTTGGACCTACTTGGTATCGTTAGAACCGTGACTTCCCGAGCTACGCTTTAGGCTCAAGAAACAGTCATTTGGTCCGGTATAGCACCCTGAAAACAGGCCACTACCGACTGACCATTACATGCCTTGTAAACATTTTCAGTTTTGAGGTCCTTTACGGAAACCTTTGTAACACGAGATCCACAACTCCGATTGAGGCCCAATAGGTGTCGTTGGAACCTTGACTCACGGAGTTACAACAAAAAAATAACAAATAATTTTTATAGAACACATAAAGTGCCTAAATGAGGCTGTTTGTCAGACTATCCCCGAGTTTTTGCAAGTTTGAGGTAGTTTAGTAATAAATTCATAAATCCTTCATTTTTCATCCTTTTTAAGTGATTCAACTTGGGTAAGGTTACTAACCCATAGATCTAACACTACCAAAAATAAAAGTCAGAAAACTCCTTTTATATCTATCAACACAAAATCTATTTTCACAACTTTTAAAACATAACTTTCAACAAAACCTTTTCTTTCCATTTTAACTTCCATAAACCCATACAAAACCTCAAGTTTCACTTATGAAACTCAAGCTCTAGCATCCTAACATGTTTTAAACCATTTACCACATGAACCCAAAGAATCTAACATAAAAATATATATAGCATACAAAAGAAAGCACTAAACTTGAATTTTTTTTCAATTTTTTACCTTTTCTTCTTGCAAGCCTTCTTGATCCTTCAAAGTGTGTGATAAATCTAAGATGTATGAAGATCCAAGACCCTCCTATTGCACCACAAGGCTGTCGAAAATCTGCAGCCCCCTTTCTCTCTCTTGTTGTTTTATTTTTCTTTAGTTAGAAGCTTGGAAAGTGAGAGGAAATGAGAGAGAAAGGATGTGTATTTGATTTTTGTGTAATGTAAGTATGCATTTATTACTCTACCAACACATGCTTTTTTAGCTTAGGTTTACTTGCACACAAGAACAAAAGTGTTGGATGTATCACAAATTGACACCTAAGGGAGTTGTTGGGAGAAGTTAGTAGATTATTACTAAATTTATGGCAAGCTTGATAAACAAAATTTTCCTCCCCAAATTGCCCTTGAAGGGGCCGGTCATCACCCTCATTTAGTAATAATCTACTAACTCTCCCAACAACTCATTTAATTAAATAACCCAAGCTTGATAACTCATTTATATCAATTTATAATAGTAATGATGTGTAATAACCCAAGATTTTTTATATATAATTAAATAAGAAGTTTTGCGTATAAATTTAGTAATAAATTTGACACCTAAGCTTGATAAACATTTTACACCCTCATTTAAGTGGACAACTCATCAATCATGCACATCTTGACATAATTGTCACATGACTTTTTTACTACTTCGTTTTCAAATTTTAAATTAATATTTTCTTATTTTTTAAAAATTAATTTCAAACGTATTCAAATTTAAATTGATATAAATTTATTTAATTTATGACTATATAATTATAATCTTATAAAAGTGCTATTAATTATAAATTTATTATTTTTAAAATTTAAATTAATCATATTAATTTTAAATTTAAAATATCACAAATTAACTTTTTAAAAGTTAATATTGATCTTATGTATATTTGCAACTACAATCCATTCAATACTCATTTCATAAATTACTTAAAATTTAAAATAAAATAAAAATTATTTTATAGTGGAATACAATTGATAAATTATACTCTCTTTTGTAAATTATAAGATTATTATTAATTTTTATAAGTCAATTTGATGCATTCTCAAACTTAATAATTTTGCTAAGAATTGTAAAAATATTTAAATTTTATAAGTAACAATATTTTTTTTCTAAATAAGTTACAATATGTATTGATTAAATTTATATTAATTTAAAATTTAAAAATATCACATACTTACTTCAAAAAAGATTAATAAATTAATAACGATTTTATAATTAAAAACATGAGGTTGTAATATATTACATCTATCATAAGCTCTAACGCATGAAACCAATACAAAGGTCAAATAGTTACAACGGTCAAAACATGCTTTGACTGTTGGAACTTTAAATTTTCAAATTTTATTATTTAAAGAATCAATATAAAGAACTGTTTGGTACATACTAAAAAAATTAAATTCCTATCGTGCAAATGACCCAATGACACTGTCGAGTAGGGATAGAAATAAGAAAACTATTGTGAATGCTCTCATCGACATATATAGCTCTACTTCAATATTTAAAATCTCTAAAAAATTGACTTTTGTGAATTATTTTTAAAATGGAAAAAAAAATGTCGCACTCGTTTTGTAACTGTTGGCCCCAAAATTAAATACTATATTCGTTTTAGAATATAAAATTAAGTTTAACTTTTTAATATTTTCAAATTTAAAATTAATGCGATTCATTTTTTTTAAAATGTAATTAATAATATTATTTAGATAATTTGTAACTTCATAATTGATTTAAAACTAGGCGAATTTATATCAATTAGAAGTAATATTTGTTCTCTTATAGTGGACGACTGTGACAACTTGAATATTTGTACGATGCTAAATTAGGATATTAAATGTTACAACGAGTATGATATGCAATGATCCTTAAAAAAAGGAAATGAATAAGTTAAAGGTTAAAGAATATATAATACTCGAAGTGTTCCAGTTTTAAGTGAAGGTGATGAAATAAAACCTACACTAAAGAAATGTGTTAAGTTATTCAACGATAACTGTGAAAGAGATTTAGTGAAAATCGAGTAAGGGAGGTTTCGTTGATTCCGAGGACGAAATTCTTATAAGGAGGGAAGGATGTGACAACCCGGATTTTCAAGAATTAATAAATGAGAATTTAATAAATAAAATTCTTATTATGAGATGTTTCGTGTACGAGTATGTGTATATGTATTATATTCTGAAATGTGTGATTTGGTATGCAGAGAATTATATATTCATGTATTGGGAGAAAAAAAGAGGTTTAATATTTAATTAAATTACTGAAGAAAATAAATGAAGTTGTTTCGAAAAGAAAATTAACTGAATAATATTAGTTAATTTAATTAAGTTAAAATTATATTACGAGATAATATAATTTGATTATTATTGTGACAATGGAAATTATTATGAATTAAGTTTCATAAATAATGTGAGTGATTCACTTAATTAAAATAGTGAATTAATGTGAATATACTAGTTTTAATAAAATGAGAGATTGATATATATCATATATAAATGTAATATGTTAATATAGTAAGATTGTGAGTTTTGTAAATAGTTAAAAATATTTATGGAATTGAATAAAGGTTTTATTTGGTTTTATTTGGAATATTTATGGAATTGAATAAATATTTGATGGAAATTATTATGGAGATATTCTAATTTAATAATTAAGTTAGAAAGGTAATGATTTGTTAAATAAAATTGGAGTTATATTTGTTAAATAATTTGATTAAACATGATTTAATTAAATTAGATGTGACATTTGTAAACTATGCTATAAGTAAATTATTAAAATAAATTAAAAAGGGTTATATAGTGTACTAGCCAAACAAGGTCTTATGACCCTTGGTGGGTTGTAACTGCTGATACCCATGTTTATATCAGTTATCTCTTTTTACGTATATTTTTCCTAAGTCAAAGAAAGAAGAACAAACACAGAGAAGAGAGGAAGATAGAAAAATTGAGAGAGAAAGAGAAGAAATTCTCTTTGTATTGAGAAGGACTTTGTGAGAATCAAAGAAGGAAGAAAACAAGAAGATTGTTCAAGTTTTATAACGAATCAAAGGTAATAATTTGATTATAAAATCTATTTTGGTGTTCTTGAGTTTTTATCTAAAGATGGATTTTTAGGGTCGATTTGTTCAAGTATTGGTTATATATGCTTATGGGTTCATGTAATCCATTTTATATCGGTTAAAGTGGTTTTAGGGTGATAAAATTCATGAAAGTGTGATTAAACAAGAAGAAATTGAGTTTTATTGCAATATATGTATTTTAGTCTATTTTGAGACTAAAATTGTCTAAGAATTCATGTGTAGAATTTGAAATTGACAATAGATGTTGTTAGTATGTTGAAAAATGAAAACAACGCAAGTTGAACGAACCTAAACGGATCTAAAATGAAGTCGTAGTGTTCGGTCTCGCTAAATATGTTGAAATATGAAAATATAACATGAACACTGAATTGGAATCCTTAAAATGATTTTTTTAAAGTTTTTGAAATGTTATAATTATTCTGTAGATGAGTAGTTCAGTGTTTAACGAGTTCATAGAGTCGAAAACCAACTAATTCCAACTTAAAATGAAGAAGTTATGAAGATTTTAAGTATGTGCATCAAAAAAAATTGCGAAATCTGGAAAAGTTGGACATTTGGGCAAAATGGCTGAGCAACCTGCTGCCTCCTAGCACGTACTGCGCTGGCCTAGGCTTATTTGGGGCACCTAGTGCGCTTGCCAAGTGTTAGCAAAAGACAGTTCGGACATGCTTTAGTAAAATGGGCATAACTTTTTCATACGAACTCCGATTGAGGCGATTCAAGATGATCCGGAACGAGAAAGAGTAGACCTACAACTTTCATTCCAAAAGTTTTTAAATTTGAGGTCATTAGCAGGGTTCAAAATGGCCATATTTGGGACTGATGTGTATTCAGAGTCAATCGGAGGTCGTCTAGAATGCACGTATACAAGTGAAGTGCTTTCAATGATAAAAGATGTTGTTCTAAGTTATAAAACATAATTATTATGATATATAATGATTCTTAACATTAATAAATGATGTAATGTCAACTATATCGACTTAACCAAACGTTAGTGTCGATTAAAATAGAAGTATAAAGTAATATGAAACGAATGTTAACTTAATTAATGTTAACAAACATTATACATCTAATGTAATGTAAAGACGAGATTTAAGACTTAAATAAATGTTAAGTGTATTAAAGTGGAACGTAATGAGAAGTAAAATGAAGTTTAATGTAGATAAATCGAATGGACAATGAGGAGCCCTAACAGGACTTAACCACATAAATTGAACATTGTGTATCAAACCTAAAGAAGATGATAGTAGATCGTATAGTAGATTTACTTAAACGATTACTAAGCATTTCTATGTGACTAATAAATGATGTGCATGATTATATAACTGTGTAGGATTCATGAAGTGCAGATAACTGTAAGCTGTTTTCTGTAATTGGTAATTTACAAACCAGGCAAGTCTTTCAGTTCCTATTTGCTTTATGAATTTGGTAACTGATTGTTGTAATTCAGACTGTTGAATGTATGTGCAATTATAAATGATTCTTTACACTGTGAAAGTCAATTTATGACTAAATCGATTGGGTTATGAAACTCAATCTTTAATTGAGATGTGAAAAACAGTACGTATGATATGTTTAGTTAAACGATTATGATATATGAACTGAGAATGATATTGTGTGCTATGTGATGCATGAAAAATATTAGATTTGCTGAGATGTCGAGCTCATTCTTGCAAAATAACCATTTTGCAGGTCAAGGATTCAAGGTATTGATACGTGCTAATTGAATGATAGAGATCAATATCAATTCAAGAAGATTATTTGCTTTTAGATGAGAAATATATCTGATGATTTGGATGTATTATAATTGTTGAGTTGTAAGTTGAGTTGTCCGATGTATAATGGATATTGATTTGTAATGTAAGATTTTGTTTATACCTCTGGTGAAGCGAGTTATAAAAGTAGATTTGATTCAAAAATATGTAAATGATAAAGGTTGAGATTCAGGGTAATGAAGAAAGAAAAATAAAAAGTTTTAATTATTCCGTATTTTATTAAGTTTAATACCGATTAATGATTTAAAGTTAGTGTTGGATTTGCTAGAAACATAAGCATGCAATCAAATTACATAAACGCAGCGGAAGGGATGAAAAATCAGATTTTAAAATTTTCTTACAAACCCTTAATCATGATTTTTCTTGTGCATCAATTATCAGTCAATACATAGAAGGAGAGGATGGAATTATACCTTTGAAGATCCAAGCTTCCTCAGGTTCAAGTTCTACTCCTTTGATTCCTTTAATTCCTCTGTAGTGGCTCCTTCCCTTGATCAATGTCAGCCACCCAAATGTTTGGCCTCTAACGGTGATCCACCAAGGAAGATGAGTTATTGGCTTAACCCTTGTTTCTATCTCTATAGAATATGTGTACTCCCAACCTTTGAAAAAATTTACGTACCTTATTTCTGATATAAGACTCTCTTATATAGATATTAGGTTAACCCTCCTAATTCAATTAGAATAGGTTTTTTTATTTAATTAATTAATTAAATACTTTTAATTAATTTATATCCTAATCTTATTAGGATTGAGAGAGAGTATTGATATTATATTAATTCCTAAACTCCTTTAGAATTAAAATAATAATAATAATATTAATAAGACTCCTCTTATTAATTTATATTTAATATTTCTAAAATATTAAATAATAAACATTAAGCTATTTAATTTATTCTATCACCATAGATTAAATTAATTACACTTAATGCATTATTACTATCATGCCATTTTCTTCTTAAATAATTCTTCTTCCTTTTATGGTGTGACCCTTTAAGTTCTCCATATTAAACCGGTTGTGAATAAATCAATTAGAATAATTCTAATCTTATTTAAATAAATAAATTAAACTAATAATCTATTTAAATAAATAACATTTATTCTACAATAGGGATAAGCCTCCCTAGCGATCAACGACTTTTCAGATAATATAGATTTCAACATTAATCATAAAAGAACCTGTGAGTTAATAGTTACCGTACAATTCAATCCTTCCACCATACAATGTCCCAATTAAATATAAGACATGGATTTACTGTCAAGTCTGAATTTATTTAATCATATGTATTTCGATTAAAAAACGCACAACTCCAAATAATGTAAATTAGAAACCTCTCTCTAATTTCATTCTACCTTGACCAAGGATTCCTGGGTTGTCATTTAACGAATCACATAGGACATATCTCCTCTTTTACTAGAGGTGGTAGATTCTTTATTGATCATACATTATCTTCATATGCAACTCATTATACCCAAGCATACCCTATATATGCCTTAAAAAGCCTTAAGGAATAAGTCAAAGTATAATTTGTTACATACAAGATACTATGATGATCTCAAGTCCAAGGATCACTTGTACTACTATCACATTAGGAATTTCTATTGACAGGCAAGTAAAACTTCATTAGGTATTCCATAGCGAGTCACGTTCAATGAACTTATTCTCCAATAAGCATCTACATACTTGCTTTAGTGTCTCCACACAAATGACCATGAGATCAGTCATCCTCATCCAATGAGCAAGCAACATATGTACCAATCTATCCAGATTTACTAATCCCCATTTTAGTAATCCCACAATTGGAAACTATTTTAGTTTTTAAGCTTTCTAAGAATTTAGATCTCATTAGCATGATCTCATCATGATTCTAAAATCATTGCTTAAAACTATGGGTTATTTACATATTATTAAAAACAGCACCATGTAGATAATTAAATGCCTTAATTAATATTTTATTAATAAATAAATAAGATTGTTTACAAAGTATGTGCTTTATCATCATACATGATTGGCTTGTATGCACACTACTATTAGTTAGAAGTTCAATGTATTGTTAACGACCGATGTCGAGAGTTGTATTGTATGAATTTTGGGATCGTTACAATGACCCCATAGAAATATCTAATTATATTAATAAGATAATTATTGTTGTATGGGATTCAAGACCTTTATAATTTTTTCCTATGTACTCTATTCACTATTTTCAGAATATTTTTTCAATTGAATTACAATAGTAAAACATATCACTACATACATGATAGTGAATAGAATTACAAGAGTGTCCTATCTATTATATATCACCCAGATACCACTAAAACCAATTGAACCTACGAATTCGTCAATTATGAGTTGGGCTCTTTAACCTGTAAGACCCCAACTTTTATGAATAAAGATTTAATTTTTTTTATATATTATTTCGAAATAGTAAGGTGTTGATTTGATAAATATGAAAGTTATGGGTGAAATGTGCGAATATTTTAAAATGAGCAAATGGTTATAAAATATTCTGGTAGTCGGGGAATATTCGTACGACGGCGTAGCTATTTGTGGGCCCTACAACGGAATAAATGTCGGATATAGAAAGCGACAGAAATAATCTTTTTATAAAATAACGGCGTATTTGTTACCGTTAGTACTGTTGATATACCCGGTGGTTAAAATACAGTGATACGCTGTGTTGCACAGTAGCACACGGTATTGCACAGTGTTTTGAATTATTGAGTCTCACGTGAGAAGGAACTTACTCAATTATTGTTACAGTAAATACTGTTCAATATTTTATATTATTGACTCAATAATTGTTACGTTGATATTTTATATTATTGACTCAATAATTGTTACATTGATATTTTATTGACTCAATAATTGCTACGTTGCCATTTTATATGATTGATTCAATAATTGCTACAGTTGATATTTTGGTATTATTGACTCAATAATTGTCACTGCACAGTATTTCACATTATCAACTCAATAATTCATATTATTTGAATAATATTATTAGATAGCATTATTGACAATGTCTAAGGAAGTTCTGTCTAGGAGGGGTTATTTAATTGCGCGCCAGTAAGGAAAAGTCCTTATCGGAAGGCCCCCTCTTTCCTGGGAACGACCTGGTTGTCAATATTGTAGTTCTGTAATATTATTTGTGAATAATTAATTATTGATTTATATGATAAGAAAATATTTATTTTATGGATATAAAAGAAGGAATTAACGCTGATGAGTTTTTATCAGTATTTTGGTGTGGAAAATTATCTGTTTATGGATTTCGGATAATTTATGTTTGGAATTTAGAAAAACTTCCTTCTACAAAGTTGTAGAGAATTAAATTTCCTATAGAAGGACATAGAATTTGTATTTTTCTGACAAAGGGGCTATTTATTATGAATTATTGAAGTTTCAGAAAATAAATATTTTTTAATGGGTGGGCCCCACTTTTGTTGAAAATTCAAAATTTTGAAAGCCGCCAGGCGGCGGAATTTTTCAAAAAAATAATATTATTTTAGTCTCCTTTGGCATCCTAAGTTTTTGCTATAAATAGGGTGCTTAGGTTAGAATTGAAAATCACACCAGAAATCAGAAGTTTTCTCTCTCTATAATATCGAGCGTATTTTTGTGAGTATTTAGATACTTTGAGTATTACTATTGAGTGCAAGGTTTTTTTGGTATTATATCCGATATTCCAGTCAGAGGTACTATCTTTTTGAGGTAAGGGATGTTATTTTCTTTCGTAAATGATGTTATTCTTTTCAATATCATTATACCGAAATATTGGCATGGATTTTGTTATGAAATTCTTACTTTTTTCGTCGGGGTTACTATTCATGTATACGGCACTATTCACGTATACGGCACTATTCACGAAAAAACTAAATTTTCTTCTATTTGTCCAAATTGTCTGTTATGGTTACTATCTTTGGTTGGATCTAAGTTTTGAGCTTTATTCTTGAATTTTGCTCCACAAAGTATTATTGTGAAATATTCTTGAACTTTGATAAACTAAAATACGAATCCTTAATCTTGTTCTTTATTTCACTAGATTCGTTATTTATATGGTTTTTCATCATCCTCAGTTCTAAGTGGTGATATAACTGAATATCTTTGACCTGTAGAGCAAAGATGAATGATTACTTGATGAATATCTTTGGCCGTAGTGCAAAGATGACAGGTGTTGAGATGAACATGACCACTGATGATACAAATGAATATCTTTGGCCTGTAGTGCAAAGATGAATATTGATTCGAGATGTATATTGATTGATGTTACAGAGATAAAATATTGATGATGAACTTTTAAATCATAGAAGATAGTAGACTTCATTCTCTACTTGACTCTTCTAATGAATTGTTATTTCCGCTGCGAATATTGATCTAAAATTGGTTGTCCATTATATTTTATCTGATTTATTGAAGGCTAACAATAATTTATTTTCCAGTATCTTAGTCATAATATTCTTTACTGAGCTAGTTGAGCTCACCCTTTTCATCTGTTGTCCTCTTCAGGAAATGAGAATGTCACAGGGACTAGTCGGGGGACAGAGTGATGGTCCGAGTTAGAGCAGTAGTAGTCCTCACTATTTCTGATAAATAGTGTGATAATAATTGTAATGAGGACTTAGTTTGAATATTAATATTTTTTACATATTTGTATTGACACTCACAGTTGTGTGGTCGTATTTTGCACGACCGTATGATATAAAGTTTGTATTTGAATTCTTTACCATGTATTTGGCGACTCAGAATGGATTGGATTGACTGGACCTATTCTGGGGCGTCACATAACCATTCAATTTTGACATTCAAACATTAACGCAAAAACATAAGTTAATCCACGTACAATTACCATAACTTTCAAATATTATTGAGAATCAATCACTAAGAAACACAAATAATAGAATACTTACAATCTATCTTAAAATTAAGAACATGAAGTTTCAAGAAATTTATTTCCTACCACATAGTAAATAATAATTCAAACCCTACGAAAGTATTGGTTATTGAAATAGTTGACACTATACACTATGAAAATTATTGCATATAAATTATAATAGACAACCTTAACTTTCCAAACAGATGTGAACTAGTCTCAAACACACCCGGAACCATGGGGTCTTCAGGTGAAGAATTTACAACTACCACAAGCTGCATCAAACAAAAAAAAACAGTAAATTAATTAGACAAAATATTATATACACAGAAATATATATATTAAAAATAAGTAAAACATGACTATATACAGTAAATATCATAATAGCTAGTTTACGTACTAATTATTGTACTTAAATGTGACTACCCTTGTGTTCTAAAAATTGTTAGGCAAACATAGATGACAAAAAGGGTGTTTAGCGCCCAAACGGCCGGACTAGAAATATATGTAATGTATACTTGTCATACTGCACAAAATATATAACAGTCCCTTTTTTACGTCCAACCCCCCCCCCCCCCCCCCCCCGGTGTGGCGACATGTTGTAATAATCATAGGATGTATACAAAAAAGAAAAACTTACATGGATTCTTTGTAGTCAGGGTGCCGACGTCAGATTTGCACTGACCAGTAGTCTTATAATAGAGATTAAGAGCATAAGAAGCATGATTTTGCCTAGTATTAGGCTCATAACATGATCTACCAATGTCTATTTCCCTACAATTCAGTTGTGCGCAGATAATCAATACAGATTCCTTCAGTTTTTCATCAGAAATAGTCTGATTGGCCACACACCAAGTAACAAATTTCTGCATGGATCATGCATTAACACATGAGTTCAAACTTATTAGTAAGTCGGATCAAATTAATCCGAAATGAATTTTCACCAAAAAAACAATGTTAAAAAGCAAAACAAAAAAAATTAATTATTAGCTTTATTTTTATTTAGGTTGTTGAACCCTATTTTCTTAAAAAGGTCAAGGACGACCGATATATATACATATATAAGAAATATGGTTCATATGTCGAATCTGTATATAACCAACTAGGTATAGATAAAGAAGACTTAAAAATATATTTGGCATTTGTCTCAATAAAAAGCTTTAATTGCTTAATAAAATAAATACATACATACCAATGTACAAGTTCAGGAGAACCTGCACATAGGACTCTCATAACAGTAAAGTGTAATTAAATAATGAATAATTAAAAGAAGAAAAGATAAATAATAATTTAGAGAATTGTTATTTTTAATTAATCGATGTGGGTGGGACCTTTTACTATTCGTGTGAGAAGGATGTTGTGGAACTATAACTTTTGCTCGTGGAAATATCAATTTTCATAATTTAAAGAAGAGAATTTAGTGAATGAGATGAAAAAGATAAGTAAATCCATAAATTTTGTTTTGTGCTCTTATATAGTACTCCATCTGTCCTACAAAATTTAAGAACCTCACTCTGAATTTTTAAAGAAATTTGTGAAATCCCAAAATTTAAAATTGATATAAACTCCATTTCGAAATTGAGACTCTTTTTGAGGAAATTAATTAGCCACACACCAAGTAGGAGCCGGTATATGCATTATTTGCATTCACTAGCATGATGTAAACATATAACTAGGATTATTTAATACTTGAATTAGTAGTCTTAAGATTATAATTCATGAGAATATACTCTCGGAATTATAATTATTGCAAACAAACATGACGTAAATGTACTACTTTTGTTAGTATGTACAAAATAAAATTGGATGAAAAGTTAAATCATGTCCGATAAGAATTATATTTAAAAAAATAGGACTGATATATAGAGAAAAAAGGAAAAGCAAAAAATAGTAGGGGAAATTATAAACTTACACCCTTCTTCTGCCCGGTCCATTCAGAATTTTCACAGGTAGAGCAAGCAAACAGATAAAAGAGGACAAAAATAGAGCACAAGGATGAGTTTTTCATTGCCATGGAACTTCTTTTCTTTTCTTTTCTTTTTCAATTGATAACTGACTTGGAGAAATAGTATCTCACTCTGATTGGGATTAAATAGTACTGGCACATTTTTCACATAAGGAATCTCATTAATATTCAATATTTATTTTGGTATCCTAGAAAGTTATGATAATATTATATATAGTGATTTGAGAATTGCAACAATTATTATAATATTATTTGATAGTGATTTGATAATATTATTGATTGGGATTAAATAGTACTTGCACAATTTTCACATAAGGAATCTCATTAATATTCAATATTTATTTTGGTATCCAGAAAGATTATGATAATATTATAGTGATTTGACAATTTTCAAATATTGAACTTCTGCCTATTTTGTAATGGCTGGTTGTCCGTTTCAAAATATAAAATCAAATTTGGCCTTTTAATCTTTTTAAATATAAAATTAATGTAAGCCATTTAATTTATAAAAGTAATAAATCTTGTAACTAATAGACTTTTTTAGATGGTTTATAATTCTCATAATTGTATTGTCTAAATTTAAGCAAATTTATTTCAATTTTAAATTTAAAAATATTTGAAACTCATTTCAAAAGCTCAATATCAATTCTATATTTTTGAACAAAAAAGTACTTAAGTTAGAAGTATAGTGGAACCCATAGAAACATCTAAAGATATTGCACCTACAAGTTTACATTCTCTATCTGTGCATAAAATAACTTCTTTTCACCTTTTTAAAACTCTCTCCTTTCCTTCTTTCCTTCTCTTACATTTTGAAAGCTATTGCACTACCAAGTTTTAAAAGTTATCCATGATATATAGCATAACAACAATTCTATGAAGATATTGAAATTTTACTGTGTACGTACCCATATATATGAAGGCAAAGTTTTTTTGAGAAAAAATAAATAAAGGCCGCAAGTAATTTTAGAATAGGAAAAGATGAAAATCATTGAAATTGATGAAATAGATAGATGAAACAAAAGAGGAGAGAAGTAGGGAGCGAAATAGAGATTGAAAAGAAGATAGAAAAAATAAGGAGTGAAAATTGGATAGAATAAGTCTACTATCACATAAAAATCGCTTACATACTGTTCACATACACTCACTCACGTGCATATTTTGATGACACACGTGCACAACAAGTTATGTGGGCCATCAAAATATGTATGTGAGTGTATGTGAACGATATGTGAGCGATTTTATGTGATAGCAACATTACTGAACTGGATACTGTTAGAGTAATTAGCAGGTTAGATAAAGAGAGTCTAAAAAATTGGTACACAATTAATAACCGTAATTTAGGAAAAATAATGACTAATTATCTTAAAATTTCTAAAACTTGATATATTTAAGTATATGGTAGAATCTCTAAAATGTCATTTAAATAGGGATTGAGATAATATTATTTTTCATTTACTTATTTACTCAATGCATGTCAAACATAAGAAAAATGACTCATGATTTGTACATATATTCAAGACACGTATCGCAAGGTGGTTTTGGAACAAGGTCACAATACATAACATTACTTTGTGTCATATTAATTAAGTTTATTTACCTAAAACTTAAAATGGTATTCTTATGTCCAAAATTACTTGTCTATTTTTACTTCACTTATTTTTATGAAATTTAAAGAAATTGTGCAAGGATATTTATAAGTTCTAAACTACCCTTATGCTATGTTTGGATTGAAAGAATGGAATGTAGATTGGAATTATTCATTTCATTCTAGTTGGAATGAGTTATTCCATAATCTCCCTCCCCCAAGACCCTCATGACTCAATGATAAAAAAAACTACTCACAAGGCTTTGGGCATGAAATCTTGGGCAAGAATGTTAAATTTCAGTCGAAAATAGCAAAAAACAAAGGATGGTTCAATTCATTCCAATCGCAACCAAACATAATTTTTTTTATTACATAAGAATGAGTCATTCCATTCCTACCTTTATTCCTTCAATCCAAACATAGCATTAATGTAATACCGCGATTCAAATCAAATCTTGAATAAAGTTTAAATTTACAACAAGTTCTTGATACTACAAAGTATGTAGAGTTGAGACTTTATATACTGGTCCAATTTGATCTCACATATACATATAACATACTATATATGTATCAAAATCTTCCACACTTCTAAAAACATTAAAATATTATTCAGAATCAATCACTAATTAAGAAACGCAAATAATAAAATACTTACAATCTATCTTAAAAAGTAATCACTAATAACTCACAAAAATAGCCGAAATAACTAAATTTTATTATCTTCAAGCATGTCCAGCTATTTGACTGTTTATTCAAAAGTTTCTATCCATTGATAACATAATTAATCGTTCATTTTCTTTGTTGATGCTCGTGCCAAAATAAAAATGAAAATGGAAAGCTTGTTAACATTTTATCCAAGCTTACTTGCCTAAAAATAAATATCAAATTTGATTACGGCCTTTTAAATATTAAAATGTGATTTTCGCATGATGTGATTTTATTTCTTTTTTCATGTTAATTTTATTTCTTTGTTCTTTATTAATATGGTAATTTCTCAGCAGTGATATGATTTATTAATATTCTAATTTAATTATGAGATTTTTATTTATTATACTTGTACTGCATCTTCAAATTGAAGCTTAAAAGAACATGAATCTGTTAGAATTTGAGCCTAATTTAATGTGGGTGCCATTAATTAATTTTAATAATTCCATATATTAATGAGTTTGAAACCCAACTTGATAAAAATATCAAGATAGTGAGAAGTGATAAAGGAGAATATGAATTTCCTTTTGTTGAAATTTGTTCACAACATGGTATAATCCACCAAACAACTGCACCTTATTCTCCACAACAGAATGGTGTTGCAGAAAGAAAGAATAGAAATTTGAAAGAAATGATGAATGGTTATTATTAAGTTCTGGGCTACCTCATAATTTGTGGGGGAAGCAATTCTATTATCAAATTATATTCTCAACCGAATACCTCAAAAGAAGTCTAATGCTTCACCCTATGAATTATGGAAAGGACGTAAGCCGTCTTATAAACACTTAAAAGTGTGGGGGTGTTTGGCAAAAGTAATGGTTCCTCCACCCAAAAAGGTGAAAATAGGACCGAAAATAATAGATTGTATATTCATTGGTTATGCTAATAATAGCTGTACGTATACATTTTTGGTTAATAAATCAAAAATAGAGGAAATACATAAAAATAGTATTATTGAGTCAAAAGATGCTGACTTCTTTGAAACAGTATTTCCTAATAAAAAGGAACAAGAGCCAAGTTTTAACGAATAAGAAACAAGTTCAAACAAAATAACTTATGACGCTGTTAATGATAGTGATCATACATGAATTAGAAGATATTGATGAACCTAGACGTAATAAACGTGCTAGAACATCAAAAACTTATGGTCCGGATTTTCTAAATTATTTGTTAGAAAATGAGCCCTCAAACTTATAAAGAAGCAGTATCAAGTCTTGAAGCTCCATATTGGAAAGAGGCTATAAATAGTGAAGTAGAATCTATTCTGCACAATCATACGGGGAAATTAGTAGATCTCACACCAGGCGCTAAATCTCTTGAATATAAGTAGATATTCAAGAAGAAAATGAAAACAGATGGATCTATTGACAAATATAAAGCAAGACTTGTAATCAAAGGATACAGGCAAAAGGAGGGTTTGGATTATTTTGATACTTATTCTCCTGTGACAAGAATATCCTCAATTAGGATGTTAATAGTCATTGCAGCTATATATAATTTAGAGATACCTCAAATGGATGTAAAAACAGCTTTCTTGAGTGGAGCATTAGAAGAAGAAATCTACATGGAACAACCAGAAGGATTTATTATTCCAGGACAAGAAAAGAAAGTTTGTACGACTTGTGAAGTCTCTTTATGGATTAAAACAAGCACCTAAACAATGGCATGAAAAATTTGACAACGCAATATTGTCAAATGGTTTCAAAATAAATTAGTGTGACAAATGTGTGTATGTCAAGAACACTAAGAAAGGGTATGTTATTATTTGTCGTTATGTAGATGATATGCTCATTATGAGTAGTAATAATGATATCATTAAAACTACTAAAAGAATGTTAAATAATACATTTGACATGAAAGACATGGGTGTTGCCGATGCAATATTAGGAATTAAAATTTCTAAAACATCGGATGGATTAGTGTTATCACAATAACACTATATTGAGAAAATACTCAGGAAACTTAATCAATACTCAGGAATTAATTTCTTCTGTTCAATTCTATGATACGAGATAGTGATACCTGCAGCGGTTACAGGATAAGTTGTGCTTTTAATGATTCTTAAATCTTGATAAACAAGTGGAGTATAGCAGGACACTCTTATTAAGAATCACCTATGTGAGTGTGAACTTGGTCAATTCCATGATAAGGATAAGGCTATACTTCTCTAAAACACTCATAAATCTGAGATTGTTCAGGACCAAAATGAACAAAATCATGAGAACCAAATAATGTCGAAAAGATTCTGTGTGAATTATTATTGTCTCGATTTACACAAACGATTGGACAGTTCAAGACATCACGTTCACTGCACAACCAGTAAACCCGATAGTCTTTCACAAGGGAAGGTTCAAAGTCAAAAGCTACCCCTCTTGATACAGATAATTTTTAATTATGTCTCTCTCTTAGAGTCTGCATAAGTACATTTGCATAAGGCTGGCAGTCAATATCATTCATGTGGGGGATTGTTAGAATTTGAGCCTAATTTAATGTGGGTGTTATTAATTAATTTTAATAATTCCATATATTAATGTGTTCTACTCCATGAGCAGATTAAATTAAGTATTTGAAAGCTCAAATCCATGGAGTAATGAATGAGATATTAACTCTC
Source organism: Panax stipuleanatus (assembly GCA_020205555.1). Lineage (NCBI taxonomy): Eukaryota > Viridiplantae > Streptophyta > Magnoliopsida > Apiales > Araliaceae > Panax > Panax stipuleanatus. The sequence continues at coordinate 133,661,652 of CM035116.1, forward strand.
AAAGATCACCCTTGAAAATGTTAAATGATAATAAATATATGTGGGAAGCCAAGTCCCACATCGGTTAAGAACTAAAAATTTAATATGTTTATATACAAGAAAGTTACTATTGGGTTTGGGCCTCAAAGGGCACCCCACTTTTGTGAAAGGGAGAGGACCTAGCCAATGCTTGGTTCGAACCCACACGCGTCTGACCGCTGGTTGGCCTGGCCTGGTTCAGGCTCGTGGCACGTGGCTCGAGGCTCATAGTTCGTGGGTCTGGGTCCTTGTATATAACTTTTTAGACAAAATTTATTTAAAATTTTATTTAAATTTTATTTTAGTTCGATTATCAAAATTGTGTTGTTTTGATAAATGTTATTTATTATTAATATCAAAACTGTGTCATTTTGAGAAGCGGTATCTGCTGAAAGGGTATCAGGTCTGAACGGGCGTCCTAAAACTACGTCGTTTTATCGCGCCTTTTCTGTTAAGCCTAAAACTACGTAGTTTTGGTTCCGCGAAGGCTAAAACTACGTCGTTTTGTAGGTCCGAACATACGCGCCTATTCTGATACGCTTTAAAACTACGTCATTTTGAGTTGCAGGCACCTTTTTAAATCACTTACCCTCCTATAAATAGATGGGGGTGCTGCCATTCGAAAATCATTCAATTCACTAGCATTCAAGCATTCTAGTCTGTTAGTCTTCTTCATTTCATCAATTAGTTAGAGTTTATTTTCAGAGAGAGAAACAGAGCATTTTATTTTGGTTCATTGTGTATACTATTTGGAGTGCTACTATAGCATACGATTGTCATTATATCTTGAGAGACAAGTGCTATAAAACTCTAAGCACCATACGGAGGGCATAATTGTCTTAAGTACTAGTCTTGACAAAGTTATTCTGCAGATAAGTTTATATATATATATATATATATATAATTTCATTTTCATATATCTAACAGAATCACCCTTTTAAACCTAAATTTCTCAAAATTTATTTCCCACCTCATAGTAAATAATAATTCCATCCATACAAAAGTACTATTATTGTAGCAGTTGATACTCTCAGCTATTTTGGAAACTGATATTTACACATGATTTTTTAATATTTTCACATGAAAATTGTCGTCATAGATACTATAACGAAGGTTTTTTCCGTCGCTATAAATCTATAGCGTCACTTTTTATGTAGAATATCAAAAAGTCATGTGCAAATATCAATTTCCAAGTAGGAAACTGATCCTTAACTTTTCCAACTAACAAATGGGAACTAGTGGTCTTCATGGGTATTTACAACTACTATAAGCTGCATCAAACAAAAAATAAACAGTTTAGACAAAATATTATATACACAGAGACTATAAATTAAAAAATAAGAAAAGCATGACTATAGTAAATGTATAACTAGTTGCTTGTTGCAATTGTTGAATTAATTGCAACAACTACAACTAATTGTTCTTAAACGTGACAACTAGTGTTCTAAAAATTACTAGGCAGACATAAGCGGCGGAAAGAGTGCTTAGTGTAGCTAGGCCGACTAGACGTATTTATTAGAGCATTAGAAACATGATTTCGCCAAGTATTAGGCTTATAACATGATCCACCCATGTTTATTTCATTACAATCCAGTCGTGCACAGGTAATCGATACAATTTCCATCAATTTATTATCAGGAATCGACTCCTTGGCCATAGACCAAGTAACTAATTCTTGCATGGATCAATATGCAATAACACATGAAGTTAAAATTTATTTGTAAGCCAGATCAAATTAATCCGAAATCAATTTTCACCGGAAAACAATACAAAATAAATAAAATCACTGATAATGGCATCTCAATAATTATGCGATCAGAGTAACAAGTGTCGCTAGAAGTCCAAAATATGTTAAAAACAAGTGTAAAATTGTTGCTAAAAATACATTTACTCTAACAACATATTTATTGTTATAACATTATTTCCCTTACTCACCCTAATTTTAGCCATTTATTTAGGTTAGTTAATAGTCACACCAGACATCAAAAGTCTTTGGCCCGAATGGTATAACTCAAGTCATGTTAACCATGAGGAAAAAATTGGTCACACCAGACGCGTGTGCAAACAATTATGGTAAACTCATAAGTTCAAAAAACAAATTCCTATTAAATACTTTGAGGAAACATAATTCATATATATACCAAAAATCTAAAAGGGTCGATCGGACTTGCTAGATTATGCCCAGTCGATAAATATTCCTCCTCAATACAGCTTGAGAAAGTGAAACATGCAAAAGAAAAAGGCAAGTAAAAACAATCATGAAGAGGAAGAAATTAGTTTTGCAATGAATTCTTCCTTCTTCTTTTCCAGCAGACTTTTGACACTTGAGTGGACACAGAGTACCACAATCTAGTCGAGCTTATATAGTAGTGGAAAATGATATATATTGCAGATTATTACTTTTTTGATAATTAAGTTGCAGAAACTGAGAAGAGAATTTCAATGAACTCTGATATTCTTAAGACTAACCTATAGATACATGCATTATACATTTATACTACTCAAGACTAACCTAAAGCTAGATACATGATAAATACAAAGAACAGGGAGTGGGAAAACTTGTAACTATCATCGAGCCTTTGGCTGGATGATAGCACCACACCTTTACAAAGTAAAGAATGTGGGATCGAACCCTGGCATGGACAAGAATGGGTGTGTTAGTTTAATTTCAGACTAAATTAGCAAAAAAAAAAACATTTAACAAGATATGACATATGATTCTATCTATTACATATGCAAACAGGATAATGATCAACTTAAAAAGTATGATCAAACTATTCTAAGTCTTTATACACAAATATCTCAGCTAAGAACTATACAAAACTTGTACAGTAATTTTTATTTTTATTGGTAAATTAAAATTAGTATATCTCATGGGTTTAGATCTCACAAACATTATTTTTATTTTGAAAGTGTCATTTTTTGGGAATACACAGGGGCGAAGCTACAGCTAGACTGGAGGGGGACACCCCCCCCCCCCCCCCCCAAGGTTTGAAAAATGATATAAATCCTCTCAATGGCTTTGCAACAGTTGAAATAATGGAGTCCCACACCCATAGCAGAATCTGAATTGTGAAAACAGAATATGTTGAATAAGGATTACAATGGTGCCACTTCTTTATAGAAAATTAGTGTGCTGATGATATAGGATGGATCAAAATCGAAACTCAAGCCTCTGCACAAACTGTACTGGGACAAATTAAGTACGAGCAACCTAAGACAGAGCTACAATGTGGGACCAACTACAACCCCCAGGTTTGGCCTCCCTTAAGTTTGAATTCTGGCTTCGCCCCTTGGAATACAATAATTTCATAATCAAGTACATCATTCACTATTACAATATTAAGAACCACTCAAACTCTAGTGAAAGAAATAAACTCACAAGCAAGTTTTACATAAAGTGAAAACAAAGCTTCACATAAAAGAAGACGTGAGAATCGAATTTGAGACCTAAAAGTACAATACCTCAATCTTAACCACTAGCTAAGACCCAGTGGCGGAACCAGAATATTTTTAGAGTGGGGTCAAAATACATCAATAAAAAAAATTATTTATTGATGCTTGGAGTGCTTTTTTCAAATTTATTTTGTCCAATTATATATATATATATATATATATATTTAATTTCTACCGAATTATAGGACTATTAATTAGACTTTGAAGTTTTTAGTCAACTGATTAGCTACTTTTATAGATAAATTATAAATTACAATATTATATATTCAAAACCTTATATTGTAATTTTGGCCATCTTCGTTGGAGACAACTGAAAGGTTCCACTCAAAGCAAGAAAATGAATTAATTTATTCTCATTTACAAAAAATTGATACCAATGTATAATTAAGTCAGTAAAATAAATGAGTGCAATATTAATTAATTAATCATCAAACTTATTTAACATTATTTTATCTTATAGTAATATTGTTAATTTATTATAGGTGGAAACACATGAGAAAGCTCCCCATCTGTCTGAAAAGGAGAAGAAAAAGTTGGCAAGTAGTTCATTGACATAATATTAATTGTTACTTTTTTTTTTTTTACTTTCAATTCTTATTGTTAAACGATTGTTTTAAGTAAATGATTAAACAATCATTTCTTTATTATTCTTAAGTATAAAAATTTAAATAACAATTAATAAAGATAAACATTAATAGAAAGAATATAGTAAATTATACTCATCCCAATATTCTTAGGCCTTAAACACACCTATCATATTCATTCCAAATTAATAAGATTTCTTAAATTATAGCCATCCCAATATTCATAGGTTTCATATTCCAGGGTTGGGGGGTCAAATGACCCCATCCGCCCCCTCTTGGGTTCGCTTAGGGCTGTAAATGGTAATCGAAAATTTGTATTCGTCCGCATCCGTATTCGAAAAAAAATGAATATTATTCATATTAAAAAAAAACGGATATATCCGTATTCAGTTTAAAGGTATCCGCAAATAAACGGATACGAATACGGATATAAGCATATTCGTATTTGTGATATCCCGAATATTAGTAATATTTCTTTTAAGGGAAATATTAAATGATTAAATAAAGGTTAGAGATTGAACCTAATTTTTAATAAGGGAAATGTGAACAGAGTTGATTAAATTTTTATTTTATTATAAGAACCGACAATGATGATATATAAATTGTGATGGGAGACTTTTAAGATAAAAGGCTAACTAAGAATGACATGGGGCATTATGAATAATGTAATTAATTATAATGAGAAGAATGTAATGTGTGAAATTGGTTTATGTCAAGATAAATATTTGAGTATGATACAAATATGGAACTAGTTTGTGTGTTAATATTTAACACGTTAAATGCTTTGAGAAAAGAAATAAATAGTAGGACAAATAAATATATAAAAATTATAATATATTTATTTATCGGCCAAACAAGACATGAAATAAAATATATGGGTTTAAGGTTAAGGTGTGATGAGATTAATAACGAAATGAAATATGGAAATGAATGAAATCAATTGATTAATATTAATTAATTGAGATTAAGTTAAAATTATATTATGAATAATATAATTTGAAATTAAACCTTGAACGAAAATAGAATTATTATGAATTAAATTTCATAAAACGAGTTAATGAATTCACTTAAATTAGTGAATTAATGTATGTATTTTGCTCTAATAAAATGAGGGAGCTAATTAAACTCATTATTATAAATACATTACATATGAATGTAATATATTTATGTAATAACTTAATATATGATATTATGTCAAACAAATATAGATTAAATATGGAATGAGGTAAGTAATTCACTATTTGAAAATTGGTGGGTTAAAATAATTGTTTTAATTAATTGAATAAAGAAATTTATTCGATTAAATGAGAAGTGAGACTATGTTACAATAATATGGCTTAATATACGACATTTTGCCAAGTAAATATAATTGAATACGTTTGAAGGACCCATATATAAATATTGATGTCAAATGAGTAAATTAAATTAATCTTTAATTTGAGATGAGATGTATATGTTAAATAAATTATCTTGAAACAATTTATGGAAGGAAGGATTAAATTTAATTTAATTATACAATATTAATTGTATAAATTAAATGAGTTATTTAAAATAATTAATGAATCAAATTTGAAGTAATGGTTCGTTACACAAAAAGTGTTAAATTAATTATGGATTAATTTCATAATTAGTGGAATGATTTTTTTTATATACATAATTTTAAATGTATAATTATTTAAGTTTGATCAATTGTAATTCATGTAATTAGAATACATGAATTAATATGTGTACGTATTGAAAATATAATATGTATAATGTATTATAATATGTATTATGTATTAGTGTATGTATGTATGCACAGTTGGAATCTGAAATTGGATAAGAGAGCATAGGGGGTGGCTAGGGAACTTAGGAGGCAATTAAAGGTCATCAGCAAAGAGAGAGAGAGAGAGACAGAGAGAAAGAAGCTAAGAGTTATCAAGATAATCAAGTTCTCTGCTCATTCCTTACTCCCCTGCTCTCTTCTTTTCCGTTCCAAACCACATCCATGTTCAACTCTCCAACTCTTATGCTACCAACACAGCCATCCTCAATTTCTATAAAGAAATTACCAAATTCTCTAAGAGCGGGAATTACCAACTGAAATTGAAGAAGAATTAGAGCAAGGAATTGTCAAGGAAAGGATTCAAATCAGGCCTTGAGCAAGAATTGAAACAAAAATTCAAGCAAAACAACAAACAAGAGGTAAACCAATTTCTATTTGGCAATTCGTGGGAATTAGAGTAAAATTTCATTGTGTATTGCTTTGTTTGATTGTGGAATTGTGTGATGATGGGAGTGTATGCTATATGGAGTAATAAGGGAGAAAATTATGGTTTGAAGCATGTATAAAAGTTAGTGAAATCTGTCCATAAAATTGTTGCACACGTTATGTTTGATAATATTCCTCTTAGAGTTGTTTGCTTTAAGAAGAAAAAAATTGGGCAAGGCTATTATCAAGGAAGATTATATAAATGTATATTGAAGAAGTTCAAGTAAGTTGGGTGAGTTAGATTGAGCTTAAAGTTTGTTTTGGAGAAAAGGTCCATTTAAAATAGGCAATCTTTGAATGTACCAAATAAGAGAATGTACATGGAGAACTAAATGTCATAATCAGATTAAAAAAAAATAGGTGACAAAACTGTTGTGTCTAATGCAAATAATAAGGTTTAAGAAAATAAGAATGGAAGAAATTTAAATAATAATGAAGCACCTGTTATGGGAATTTAATAAAACAAGAGCTAAGAAGTAGGGGCTGCTACCCATTGGCAGCAGCGAGCTGCTGCTATAGCAGCGTTTGGTGAGCCATTTTTTTTTTGCGTTGTGGTGTAGTTTGATAATTTACCCATAAAGTTTGGATTATTATTTCTAAATACATGAGTGTATAAGATCTATAACATATTTACAATATTATATAATTGAATCTACAAGATAAAAGCTAAGCTTGGGGCTGTTGAGCCAAGTTTGGGTGGTTATTGTTTTATGGGATTGTTTAGTATTACTTGGAAACATACTGGGTTTTAACAAAACAGTTTACAGAAATGGGTATATTAAGCAATTTAAAAGCTCTAATATATCCATATATTATAAAAACATGAACAATATATGGAATATATTTCGTATTCACTTTGAATACTTAAGTGAAATATAAGAGATATGAAGAATACATGTTTTAAGATATGAGTGGGGTATAAGCTGAAGTTGTGATATAGTCATACTACAATCATATCAAACTCTATTAAAGAGAAAAATGGTTATTGTAAGTAAATGAGGTATTTGAAAAATGTATAAAAGTTTTTCAAAAGTAAAAAACATAAGCTAATGATATGGTCAATATGAGTATGTAATATATAACTGTACAAGTTATATGACTTGGATACTTGGCTAATACATTCATATATGTGAATATGATTGTATAGGATCCGTGAAAGGAAGTTAAGTTGAATTTTATATCGATAGTCATCGAACAGGCTAAGGCAAGTTTTCTCAGTCTATTTCTGTGTTTACTTGTTTTATGTTTACAAGTATTTGAGCATTTATGATTTGTTGATGATACTTGGTGAATGATTAAAGTCAATATATGACTAAGGTGATTTGAGTTATGGAACTCAATTTGTTTAAAGCATGTAATATGCAGATGATGATAAGTTGAGAATGTTTAAAGTATGATTTGAATATGAGGCTATATGCTACATGATGCATGATAGACTGTTAAATTTGCTGAGCTATCGAGCTCAATCTTGCAAAAATAAACTTTTTGCAGGTACAAGATTCAATGCTATAATGATTAATATCTGGATGATATGGGTAATAAGACGAGCAAAGGAATATTGTTTCCTTTAGTTGAAACTTAGATGGTACTATGATAATATTGTACAAGATACAGGCGGGTAAATTTCTGAGATATTCAATAAGAGTAGAATATTTGTTTGAAGTATGTTATGATGATTGCTTTATTAAGTGAAGCATTGTGGTTATAGTATTATACAAGAAAGATTGTGTAATAAGAATGAGTTTATATTTACTCTGATAAAGGAATCATTAAATGAAATTGATTCCGCAATATATATAATCGTAAAGATTGCGATTCAGGGAACAAATGGAAGACAGAATGAAAAGTTTTAAATTATTCTGCATTTTTAGCTATTGTAACATTGAATAATGTTTTAAAGCTGAATCAAGACAGTATTTAACGCACAAGATCGGGAAGGAAAATAGTCCCGATTTTGGGGTCGTTACAATATTCGTTTAACATCCGACTGTAAATATATCAAGCGGATAGCGAATATTCGAATTCGGATCCGTATCCGAAATTCGTATCCAAATAATTTATATATTATATAATAAGCAAAATAATTTTTAAAAGTGATATTCCTTATATAATAACTAGTTTTCACTATCATACGAAAATTATTTTAAAAATATATCATTTCACTTCTAAAAAGTAGGAAATAACACTTTTATTTTAATATTAATAAACTGAAATAAATTGATTTAAATATAGTTAATAGATTTTTACTATTATAAAGTTAAAATATCTAAAATGTATCATTTATCAAGAAAATAATATACTAGAAGAACAAAACTATAAATATTAGCTTGTTATAAGTTTTTTACTTTCAAAACTTACTTGCAATGTTGGGAGACGGGAACAATAAACAATATAATTTTATTGTTAAAATGTGTTAAGTCCGAATTAATTTAGAATTAATCTAGAAGGGGATTGAATAATCAATTCACGTTTATGAATTTTCGGGTGGAGGGAGTATTTATCACTTTCATTTGCCCAATTATTTAAGAATTAGAAGTCCAAGTATTTAAAGCAAGTCCAAAGTAAATTTTGGATGAAGTTGGATTAACTAGTTGTCAGTTGTCACATAGACATTATAACTCGTACTCTCCATAAATATAATGAAATAAAATAAATTTTTTATAACTATGTAAATTGTAATCTATGTATTGAGGATAAATTATAATTAAAAGTTCCCGTAAATATATTATTAAAATTTTAATCAAGTATAATAGAAAAAATAATTAAATATTTAATGTAAATATTTGAATCTAATTATAAATTATAAATATTCATACACACTACAATATTGAACATCTAAACATTAATAAGTAGTATTGAAATTTAGAATTTCAAAAATGATAAAAACTTATTTGAATTGTAATTAAGAACATTGATTATTGTATTTAAATATTTATTAAAAATAAATTAATTAACATTCATTCATTAATAAACTATATTTAAAAACTCATTATTTTTTTATTCTAGTTATAGTTAGGACTATAAATGGTAACCGGAAAATTCGTAATCGTCCGCATCCGTAATCGAAAAAAAGCGAATATTATTCGTATAAAAAAAATTGATATTATCCGTATTCGATTTAAAGGTATCCGCAAATAAACGGATACAAATACTACTGTATCCGAATCTGTATATATCCGTTTACACCACTTCCGCCCATGCTAAGACCTTATCGACCACTAGTAACTTGTTTGTTGCATTGGTATACCGACAACTGAATGATAAATTGTTTGGTAATTTATTGTGTATATTTTCAAAGAAAATAATTGCACAGAGACAAAGAAGATTTAGACTCCTGGCATTACTTACCCCGTAGTGTAGTAAATCTGTGAAGTAGCAGCATAATAACAAAATAGTGAAAATACTTCCAGAATGCAGCTGGACTACTTTGTCAAGTGTTAAAAAAGCCACAATTCAATGCAATCCATTTTTTGGAAATTTAATAACTTATATTTAGTAAGGACTTTCAATAATTTGGGACTGAATTTGACGTAGGTTTAAAGGATTGAATGAAAACCACACCATGATTTTTTAAAAGCTGAATGACACTTCTGTCTCTTTAAATTGTGATTCACTTTCAAAGTCGTTCTTAAAATTCATTTTTTTGGCGTTTCCAATCCTCCTATCCGATTTGACCTTAACCGTACCCATTTTGACCCAACACGACACAGTTTGACCCTATTCCAATTTTTAATATTTTAAAATAATAGTAAATATTATTTTTAAGATTTTAAAAGTAAATATTATTTTTTTAAAAATTAAAATAATAACTATATTTAATATTTTAAAATAAAATATTTTTTTTAAATAATTATTATTTTTAATATTTTAAAATAAAATATTACTTTTAAAATAATAATTATTTGTTATATTTAAAAAAAATATTTTTAAAAAAAGTTTTAAAAAATAATTATTATTTTAAGGAAAAAATATTAGAAATTTTATTTTTTCCAAATATGAGTAAAGTTTCATAAAATATAGATTCAAAAAATTATATAAGAAAATAAAACTTTATTTTTAAAAAAAAGTAGAAATTTTTTCATATTTTTATGCAAAACTTTATTTTCAAGAAAAAAAGTTAATCTCTTTACCATTATTATATTTATTCTTAATATTAGAATTTTTAAAAACTAAAACTAAAACTAGAAATAAAATACAAAAAACAGTAAAAGATAAAAAAAAATTGATTCAATTTTTTTTAAAAAAATAAATTAAAAACTTTAAAAAATTATTATTATTTTCAGGAAAAAAAATTGAATTTTTTTTTTTAAAAAAAAAATGAGTAAAGTTTTATAAAATATATATTCAAAAAAATAAAATAAAGTAAATAAAACTTTATTTTCATAAAACTAAAATAATTTTTTTTAAAGATGTGGAAATTTTCATAAAAATAATTAAGATTTAAAAATTTTTACCATTTCTTTTTTTGAATCTATATATTATGAAACTTTACTCATTTTAAAAAAAATAAAAGTTTCTAATATTTTTTCTTTAAACTAATATTTTTAAACATAATATTTTATTTTAAATGTAAAAAATATTAATTTTTTTATAAAAGATTATTTATTTTGAAATATTAAAAATAATTATTATTTTCAAATTATTTTAAGAAAATATTTTATTCTAAAATATTATTTATTTTTTTAAAAAAATAATAATTTCTTTTAAAATAATAAAAATAATAATTATTGAAAAAAATTATTTTAAAATATTAAATGTGATTATTATTTTAAAAATAATATTTTCTTTAAAAATATTAAAAATAACTAATTTTAAAATAGTTATTTTATTTTAAAATATTAAAAATAATTATTTTATTTTAAAATATTAAAAATAGGGATTGGTCAAACTAGGTCGGGTTGGGGTCAAATCGGGTAGGAGGAACAAAAACACCAAAATACTGTCATTTTAAGGCTGATTGGCACTTCTGTCCCTCCAAGTTGTCATCCACTTTCAAAGTCGTCCCTAAAGTTTCATTTTCGTCAGTTAGGTCCTTAAAGTGACATTTTGTTGGCGTTTCCGTTCCTCCAATCCATCTTGACCTAAACCTGGCCCATTTTAACACAACCCGACCCAGTTTGACCTCTCTCAAATTTTTAATATTTTAAAATATAATATAATTTTAAAAATAAGTTTAAAATAATAATTATATTTAACATTTTAAAAAATAGAATTTATTATTTTAAAATAATAATTATTTTAAAAATAGTTATTTTTAATATTTTAAAAAAAAATTTAAAAAAAATAAATAATAATTGTATTTAATATTTTAAAATAAAAAATATTATGTGAATAATTATTATTTTAAAATTTTTAAATAAAAATATTATTTTTAAAATAATAATTATATTTAATATTTTAAAATAATATATATATTTTTATATTTAAAATAAAATATTGTTTTTAAAAATTTATAAAGATAATTATTATTCTAAGGAAAATATGTTAGAAACTTTTATTTTTTTTAAAAATGAGTAAAGTTTCATAAAATATAGATTCAAAAAAATACATAGAAAATTAAAATTTATTTTTTAAAAAATATAGTATATTTTTTCATTTTTTATGTAAAAATTTATTTTCATAAAAAAGTTAATATTTCTTTTTTTATTATATGTATTCTTAATATTAGAATTTTTAAAAATAAAAACTAAAAATAGAAATTAAAATACAAAAAAAAGTAAAAGATTAAAAAAAATGATTCAATATTTTTTAAATAAATATTTTAAAGAAAAATAGTTAAAATTTTCAAGAAAAAAATTTATAAAAAATTTAAAACTTAAGGGATTCAATCTTAATTATTTTTAAAAAAAAATTCCAGAAAATAATAAATATTTTTTTAAAAAATATTTATTTATTTTTTTAAAAAAATTTAATAAGCTTTTTAATTTATCTTTTACTGTTTTTAGAATACATATAATAAAAAAAGAGATATTAACTTTTTTTTTCTTAAAATAAATTTTTACATAAAAAATGAAAAAATATACATTCTTTTTTAAAATTTTTTTTTTATTTTCTATGTATTTTTTTGAATCTATATTTTATGAAACTTTACTCATTTTTGAAAAAAATAAAAGTTTCTAATATTTTTTCCCTAGAATTATAATTATCTTTATAAATTTTTAAAAAGAATATTTTATTTTAAATAAAAATATATATATTATTTTAAAATATTAAATATAATTATTATTTTAAAAATAATAATTATTTAAAAAATATTTTTTATTTTAAAATATTAAATTTAATTTTTGTTTAATTTTTTTAAAAATAATTTTTTTTAAATAATAAAAGCAGCTATTTTTAAAATAATTATTATTTTAAAAATAATAATTTATTTTAAAATATTAAATATTATTTTTTAAAATGTTAAATATAATTCTTATTTTAAAAATAATATTATATTTTAAAATATTAAAAATTTGGGTTGGGTCAAACTGGGTCGGGTTGGGTTAAAATGGGTCGGGTTGAGGTCAAAATGAGTTGGAGGAACGGAAACGCCAACAAAATGTCACTTTAAGGACCTAACTGGCGAAAATAGAATTTTAGGGACGACTTTAAAAGTGGGTGGCAACTTGGAGGGACAAAAGTGCCAATCAGCAGTCATTTTAACAACCTAACAGACGAAAAATGAATTTTAAGAACGATTTTAAAAGTAAATAACAACTTGGAGGGACAGAAATATCATTCAATTTTTTTTAAAAGTGGCTACAATCATCCCCAAAGAAATTAAAGATGTGAAATGCAAATCTCTTGTGGATATAATATATGGAAAAACTCTATAATTAAATTTCCAAGCTGGGCAACATGATTCTGTTATGTCCCATATTAATGTATTTACAGGTGCAATTTCATTATTTATTTTCAGTGTGATATATATTAGCATAAAATTGACTAACGTGGCCCCTTTTGAATAAACTCAAATATCAATTCCCTTGTCCCTAAATACGCGCCTGGCCAGCCTAATTTTGGGCTCTAACTAAATGCCAACTTGAACAAGCTTAATAAAATAAAAAAGCTTTCAAAATATATATACTAGCTCACATGCATTTCTTAACAGTTTTTTCAAAGGGAGCACTATTTTCATATGTGTTTTTAATATTTCTACATTATTCTTTCTCACAAGAAGGTGGGACCCAATGTATGCTCATGCGAGAGAGAACTATGTGAAAATATTAAAAATACATGTGAAAATATCAGTTCTATTTCTGTAAACGTTCAGTTCTGTAATGATAGTGTTCTAATATATATATTCATATTTGAAACCATTTATGCTTAAAGTTTGTTAGGGCAAGGTTGTTTGGGTCTGGGTGATTCGGTGGGCCACGTGGAAGAAGTTTCTTCACGTAGGAATTTGTTTTGGACAGTTGTAAAACTTTAAAGAATTTAAGATTACTAATTGTATTTAATTTTCAAGTCCTAAAGGAGTCAAGATAGAATCCACCTTTCTTTCTTTTAAAGGAGATTCAATTCTGTCTCATTAAGGAATTTATCCTAATGAAGAATCCTATTTCCATACGGGAACAGACATGTAAGAGGAGGTGTAATCGTTATAAATACAAGGTTACACTATAATTCTCAAATATCTCATTATTTTTCAGCACTAAAGCTTAATACCTTCGTTGTTAACCTTATTCAGTCTGTTTATTCTTACATCGAAGCTATCCTCTGACGGCCCAAACCGTCAAGTTTTTCCGTGTGACATCGTTTTTGTACAGGATTGAACGCGCTATTGGTGATTGAGACGCTGTGGACGAATTTTAGCGTCAACAAAGTTAGAAGTTCACAAAAGGCATTCCACTTCAAGAAGTACGTATAACTATTAATCATTGAACTCTTAATTAGCTGATATTGTTGAACTCTTCATTGTACTTATTTTTAAGTATTATATTTGTTTCAATTAATATCAATTAATCAACAGTATGTATGTATGTCAAAGCTTACCCAACTCAACAGTATGTATGTCAAAGCAAATAAAAGTATTATTAATTGAATAGTAAATATTTGCACCAAATTAAAATGATTACATAACAAACAAACTTTTATTTCCCACTTTATGTAGAACAGGCATATTTGTTCCCCTTGAAACATACCACCTTATTGGTAGGAAGGAATTATCCTTGCCCTTGCATTTTCACCCCTCATCGGCAATGTAGTTAAATATAAAGACAGTTCCCATAAGCTGCACCCATCAATACAAAATCAGAAATTTAGTTATACAAAATTAAATATATATGTCTATTACTAGTTTTTTTTTCTCAGTTAATGAAACAGTACATGTCGATTGATATTGCTAGAGTAAAAAAAATATTGTCAATATAAATCCATATTTAACCGCACTTCTACAATTATTTCTAGGAATCTCAACACTCTAATCGATATTTATTAATATGACAATATCAGTCACCTTTTTTTAAATAATGATTACAAAAAACCTTTTTTATTAATAATATATCGATTATATACTATGTGTACATTTGTTTTTCGCACTTGCATCAACCTACCATATGCATGCATTAATAGTTAGACATTACACATTTACACTTATTGGCATTATCAAAATATATATAGTTCTAATATTTCCCTAGTAAATATATAAATATAAAGGTAAGCAAGTAAGGTGTAAATACTAATTATATTACACATTTTAGACTTTGGCATGCAGAAACACTTTTTGCTCAAAATATATACATGTACAAATTTGTCCTTCAATGCTTGAAGAAAATTTAAATTTGATACCAGACACTTTTATGTATTTTTGTCTTTTAGTTATTCAAAAGCACTTTTATAATTGTGCAACAAAACAGTATTTTAATTTTTTTTCTTAATAAATTTTTTTGTCAAAAATATCAAATTTAAAAGTGTTTTATCTCACCGCACCACATCACACTGCTCTGTCAAATATTTAAAGACACTTAGTTAACCATAACAAACAATTTAAAATATATTGTGACCTTTAATTAGTAGTAACACATGCCACCGGGACGTATGTATAGTGGCGCAGTCCAATTGTCCGCGGCAAAAGTCTATAAATGCCTGAAGTGCAGTATTTGTCACTGTTTTCTTAGCCACACACCAAGTGGGAGACGGTATCTACATTAATTACATTACATTATATATATATATATATATATATATATATATATATATCATCAAATTCAATAGTGTTTCAGTTTCACCCCCAAACTAGCTCAAAGAAAAGAAAAAGGTAAAAAAAAATGAAGTTACACAATTTCACCCAATTTTTTCTGATATTTTTTCTCGTAACAACCTATGGTAGGTATTATTACGATTGCATTGTCTAAAGCTAACCAAGCAACACATCCAGTTCTTGCAAACAAACATGACGTAAATGTACTACTTTTGTTAGTATGTACAGAATAAAATTGGATGAAAAGTTAAATGACCCGATAAGAATTGTCTAATGCTAACCAATCAACACATCCGTTCTTTGGATAGATAGAGTTCGTGGTTGAGCACACTAACATAATTATTTGTTACAAATATTATTATGTCACTCACTTATTTGTAAGGATGACACTTGATATTGAACTATTAATATAAAGTCACTTATTTGTTTTTTGAATTGGAATTGGGACTACGTACTAGTCCTCGTATAATTAATAAAATGACTTGGAATAGGAATTGTTTAATATCAGCTTGTTCAACCAGCTGGTATTATAATCCCTAGCTATTATTTGGGATTAATGACAACATTAACCTTTACCTTTTTTAAAAATGACGTGTATCCTATTATATCCATCTATACCCAGACTATTGACTATACGATCTTCTTATTATTATTGATAAGGGTATTATAGTTTAAACAATAAGTTTTTATCCAATCTTTTAAATAATTCTGACAAAACAAACACAACATGAGGTTATTTTAAGTTATCTCATACATAATCTTATTCAAAACAACATATTACTAGCTATGACTATTTAATCCTATGACTATTAGTAGTCTGGGAATTATAATTCATGAGAATATATACTTTCGGGATTATAATGTTTGCAAACAAACATGACCTAAATGTACTATTTGTTAATATGTACTAGAATAAAATTGGATGAAAAAGTTAAATGACCCGATAAGAATTATATTTAAAAAATAGGAGTGATATATAAAGAAAAAAGGAAAAACAAAAAATAGAAGGGGAAATTATGAACTTACAACACCTCTTTTCTGCCCAGTCCATTTAGAATTTTCACAGGTAGAGCAAGCAAACAAACAAAAGAGGACAAAAATAGAGCACAAGGATGAGTTTTTCATTGCCATGGAACTTCTTTTCTTTTCTTTTCTTTTTCAATTGATAACTGACTTGGAGAAATATTATCTCACTTTGATTGGGATTAAATAGTACTTGCACAATTTTTCAATATTACTCCTATAAAATGGGTTAATGTGCCCTTGATATATTTTTCAATATTAATTAATCCTATTAATTACTTACTTTAAGAAAGTTATAAAGAAAAGATTTAAATTTCATTAAATTCAAAGATTATTCTTTGCTTGTTGGTTCATTAATAACATACATTTATTATACATTCATTAATAACTTACATATATATATATATATACACACACACACATAAATTGTTAATTAATAATTTACATTCATTATATATATATATATATATATATATTAACTTACAAAA
The DNA here is from genome assembly GCA_020205555.1 of Panax stipuleanatus. Classification (NCBI taxonomy): domain Eukaryota; kingdom Viridiplantae; phylum Streptophyta; class Magnoliopsida; order Apiales; family Araliaceae; genus Panax; species Panax stipuleanatus. Next base: position 133,678,656 of record CM035116.1, read on the forward strand.
CTATAGTTATTAGCTTGTTACAAAGTTTTTATTTTCAAAACTTACCTTGCGTTGCCAGGAGGCAGGACCAATGGACAATATAATTTTATTGTTAAAATGTGTTAGGTCCAAATTAATTTAAAATTAATCTAGAAGGGATGGTTGGATAGATTGATTCATGTTTATGAATTTTCGGGTGGAGGGAGTATTTATCACTTTCATTCACTGTTTTAAAACTCGGACCAGACCGACGTTCGGTCCGATAAAAAATGGAACTGATCCGCCTTCCACTTCGGTTTGGACCAATGACCCGATTTTGGTTAAAACCTGGGTTGACTCGTTGACCACCGATCCAACCGATAAATCCGTTTATTTGACCCAGTTGACCCGTTTTAAAAAAAAATTTATTTTACCAAAAAAAGTTTAATATTAAAATTTAATTTAATATTGTAACTCATCTTTATTATGTTTTAGTTCATAAAAATGAGATTTTTAAAATTTTTTATTAATTACTAATAATATATATTTATATATTAATGATGTCACTAAGTTGATAATGGTTTGACCACTAGTTGGACCAGTGACCCATCCACTCGATACCTTTTTCGGTTCGATGAACGGTCCGGTTCTGAAAACCTTGCTTTCATTTGTCTAATTATTTAGAAACTAGAAGTCCATATATTTAAAGTAAGCTAAATGTCAATTTTGAATCAAGTTAGATTAACTAGTTGTCACACATACATTATAACTCACACTCTACATAAATATAATGAAATAAAATATTTTTTTATAACTATGTAATATATGTATTGAGAATAAATAATAAATAAAACTCCCATAAACATATTATTAAAGTTTTAATCAAGTATTTGAGAAAAAATAATTACATATTCAATGTAAATTTTTGAATCTAATTATAGATTATAAATATTCATACACACTACAGCATTATTCCATACACAAAAAATGAACATCTACTTATTAATGGACATCTGAACATTAATAAGTAGGGCATTCATTTTGAAATTTAGAATTTCAAAAATGATGAAAACATATTTGAATTGTAATTTAGAGTACTGAATATGTATTTATTAAAAATAAATAAATTAACATTCATTCATTAATGAACTATTCATATTTAATTTCGTTATTTTTTTTCTCATTCTAGTTGTAGTTGTAATTAGAGCATTCATTTTGAAATTTAAATTTAGAATTTCGAAAATGATGAAATCTTATTTGAATTGTAATTTTGAGTATTTATTAAGAATAAATAAATTAACATTCATTCATTAATGAACTATACTTTACAACTCATCATTTAATTATTTTTTCTTATTCTAGTTATAGTTGTAATTAGAGCATTAATTTTGAAATTTAAGATTTCGAAAACTGATGAAAACTAATTTGAATTGTAATTTAGGGAATTTATTATTGTATTTATATTTATTAAAAATAAATAAATTAACATTCATTTATTAATGAACTATACTTTAAAACTCATTATTTATTTTTAATAAGATTGGCAGTTAAAGTTTAATCATTTATATTTATTTAAAACTCTTTATTTTTTTTATATTTTTAATATATATTTATTTTCCTCCCTTTATGATTAGGATGTTTAATTAGTAGAGCGCTTCGTAAGCGGACCACCTATAGCGACAGACCAATACTGTTGTTAAAGCCGTCGTCATAGGGTATGGATCGTCACCATAGCATATGAAAAGTCGTCGTTAAACCCCATTCATATCCTGTAGAGACGGCTTTAGCGATGGTATGATCCGTCGCTATAAATGGTCCGCACCAACATAAGAAGCGGGCTGGTCTAATTAATATCAATTCTCTAAACAAAAATTATAACAAAATAACAGCATAATAACAAAATAGTTAAAATACTTGCAGAATGCAGCTGGACTACTTTGTCAAGTGTTAAAAAAGCCTCAATTAATTCAATGCAGTCCATTTTTGGAAATTTAATAACTTAGATATCTGTAAGGACTTTCAGTAATTTGGGACTAAATTTGATGTAGGTTTAAAGGATTGAACCAAAACTGCACCATGATTTTTTAAAAAGTGGCTACAATCATTCCCAAAGAAATTAAAGTATGTGAAATGAAAATCTCTTGGGGATATAATATATGGAAAAACTGTATAATTAAATATCCAGGCTGGGCAACATGATTCTGTACTTATGTCCCATGCATATTGATGTATTTACAGGTTGGCCATGAAAATGCCAATAAGCAGCTGGATTATGGTGTAATTTCATTATTTATTTTCATGCATTCATTAACTTCAAATACTGAACCACTGATTTTGAGAGGACAAATTAAAGTGATCCTGATTGTAATTGCTTGTGGTTTCAGCAATGCTACTTCATTTGAACATGTACTTCAGCCATGATATTTCAATTCAATGTGCGAAAGATATCTACAGCTAACGCTAATTGTAGCCAAATATATAGTCTGTCAAACAGTTGGCCGAACTGTGTTTATTAACTATCATCCGCCGAACTGTTTGACATCTCTGCCAAACAGTTGGACGGACACTAGCTAGCACTAGTGTAAAAATCCATTCATTCAACTTTTTGCGAACTGTTGGTTACAACTAACGCTGGTAGTGGATGGATTAACATGATATATGGTAAAGATGTTAGAACTGAAGTTTTTATTAAGAAATTGTGCAAGGATATATGGTAAAAGATGTTAGAACTGAAGGATATTTAAGCATGCCTCCAAAGAATCACCATGTATTGTGAAATTATCCATAAAGACGTCAATGCAATTTTCTAAAAAATCTGAAAAGCTTACCACGCATCTCTGAAAAGTACCTGGAGCATTACAAAGTCCGAAGGACATCTGACGATATGTAAATGTGCCCAAAGGATATGTGAATGTGGTCTTTTCTTGATCTTCGGGTGCAATCACAATCTGGTTATAACATAAAAAACTGTCTAGAAAACAATAATAAGTATGCCAAGCTAAGTGTTCTAAGATGAAGGGGAGAGAAGTACATAAAACTCATTGATTTTGATTCCTTTACGTTTAGTTTATTGCATGATTTGTTTTGTACATGTGTTTAATAAGCTGTTTTGTTGATTTCAGGTTGAAATGGAGTTTAAGTAATGAGATGGGACGATTTGGAGCTGAGTTGAAGGAAAAGGAAGGAAAACCATGAAACTGCCAAATTCGCTCGGCGGATCTAAATAAAGGAACTAATCCGTCCCGACAGATACCTCTCTTGACCAGTCTGCCAAGAAGCCTGAGTTGTACTGTTGGGAGTATTTAAATTCGGGAATTCTGTATAGTACTATTGTCTGCATCAGCCTCTACTTCGGTTGTTCATCAACCCTGCAAATATTCACGGGTTTAAAAATCGGGTAAAGAATTCTGTTCACCCTTGATATATTCAATATCAACCAGAAATGATTTACAAAATTGGAACTTTTGATTTTACCCGTAAAAGAATTATCAAAACTTTTGAACATGCTGTTCCTTTACAGGATAATGATACTATTGTTTACTTACTGCATATTGAAGATCTGCATCCTTTTATGCAAAAATATAAATATGTGCATATAGGACTTGTTCAAGTTGCTTCTAAACCTTTGACCTTATTAGGACAAAACAACAGTATCCAATGTACTTTAAGAGATGATAGATGCCTTAATTGGAAAGTATCTTTTATGGGTGCTATTGAGACTAGTCTAGCTCATGGACTCGTATACTTTAATATTTATCCGAAGCTTAGCATTTCTTTAACTGACAGTAATTTGTCCAAAGTACTAGAAATGAGAATCATATCTCATGGATATGAGTATCTTCTAGGATCCCCTCCATTCGCTATTTTATTCAGAATTAATCTTAAAATTCTGACTACTTTAAACCCGTACATAAGAAAACAGAGTCAACAAGGTCATACTGTATTAATTGACTCCAACCTCTTTAGCAGTCAAGTTGCCATTCCTAGAATGATTTCTTGGGAAGAGATAACATTCTCAAAACAATGGCAAATCACTAATGCCGTTCCCCACCAGACCACTAATTAGACAATCCATAGAGGATGTTATACAAACTCGAGATGGAAATGTCTATATCAGTTTTCAGAAACATTTGCTCCGTAGTAGTTCTACCAGAACTATTCCTTATAATATCGATTTTCCCGATTCTACTAGACATCCTGTTTCAGAACCTGTAGAATCTATCTACCAAGGTTCTACTAAATTATCTAGTAATGAATCTGTTAAGATTGAAGATCATATTAAAGGTATACACATATCTGAAAATCAAATACCTCATAGTGTTTATGGGGCTAGTACCTCTAACAGAAGACCTAACAGTCCAACCGCTAGTGACATGCATTTTGAATGTTAATGGATTTTCCCCCAATAGTAAAGTTCGTAATCTTCTTAACCAGGATTTTATGCAGGATAAATATCAAGATTTTAGAACTTGGTATTTTAAAAACCATAATAAAGAAAAGTTAGCAAAATTAAAATCTAACTATTATTCTTATTTGAATAATAACCAGTGCTTAATATCATTTATTCAATGGTATTTTGATTTTGATATAAAACTAGAATCTTATGATCAGTTAAATGTTTTAACTAATATTCAGAAGGATTGGATAACCACCAAAGGCAATATTATTCAATCTGTTCATCCCCCACCTTAGTCTTTAGAATTGAGACCTGGGAATGATAATTTAAAACCCTTAATCATAAACCCCTATGTAGAAATTTCAGAAGATTCTTCTAATCTACAAGAAAGTATGAGGTATAAAGATATTATACCCATAACCAAACAAAATAATTACACTAATTTATTTCTCCAAACTGTAGGAAAGCAGTTAATCAAAATTGAAGAGCAAATTGATCATTTACATGATAAATGCCAACTGATCCCTAAGGATCATAATCTTCAACCTGTCAATATCAAACCACCTCTTGAAGTCTCCAACTTCAAGATGAAATCATCTAAATCAGATGATCAGTTTGTTAATAATCTTTTAAGTAAAATGAAATATTTAAAAATATCAACAGGATCTACTTCTCAAATTAATGTAATATCTGATAAGCCATCCTCATCTCATAATATCGAAGATATTAATGAAGATAATGATGATGGTGAGTTAGATCTTACACGTATTTTTGAGATTCAGAATAATTTCCAGAACATAGATTCTATCAATAAGATTGTTTATAGTCAAAAGCCTATTCAGAAAACCAGTTTTTTCGCACCCAATAGGTATTATTATCCTAGACCAACCCCTCAGGATATTCTGTATGAAGAAGATTTTCTTCATTCCCAGAAATCTTACCATGGAAAAACCATCTATGAATGTAATATAGATGGCAGAACTGAATGCCAAATCTTTGAGACAATACATCACATGATGATGTATGCTACAGTCTGTAGACAAAATGAGAATACAGATCACCAAATCTGTAAATTTCTAGTTAATGGTTTCACCGGTATTCTTAAAGGATGGTGGGATAATGCTATCACCGATACTCAAAAGGAAGAGATTCTAAAATCCTTTAAGATCGATGTTGATCCTATTATTAGAACAGAAGCCAAAAGAGAAGATGCTTGCTACAGCTTAGTTCAAGCTATCCTTCATCACTTCATAAGACCAGGACTTATAAATGCTAATAGAGGAAGAGAGCTTTTACAGAACCTTAGGTGTCCCCTCTCTAAGCCATTTTCGCTGGTATAAAGATGTTTTCCTTATAAAAGTCATGCAAATAACTGATGCTAATAGTGAGCACTGGAAGGCCAAATTTTTTGATGGACTTCCAACTTTCTTTTTTGAAAAAGTTCGTAAGAAACTTAGGGATAAACATAATCAAATGAGCATTCCCTATAACCAGTATTCTTATGGCCACCTTATTGCCATAGTTATTGAAGAAGGATTATCATTATGTAATGATGTGAAACTCCAGCATTTCATGAAACAGCATAATCTTACTAAAAGACATGAGTTAGGAGAATTTTGTGACCAATTCTCTTATGAGACTAAGATCCAGTATCCTTCTAAACCCAGAAAACAACAGCATACTAAAAAGCCTAAAAACCACAGAAGGCGTTCTTCTTCTTCTAAAAAGAACACTTCAGGAAAACTCTCTACAAAAAGGAAAACTAGTAATAAGAAAGATAAATCAACTGTTAAATGCTATAAGTGTGGTAAAACAGGACATTTTGCTAATAAATGTAGAGCTAAGATTAAACATAAATTTAATGAGTTTTCTCTTGATGAAGAAATTCAACAAGAGATCCTTAATTGTCTTTCTAGTAGTGACAATGAGGATTCCGAGGATGAAGTTGCGGAGATTTACTCTTCTTATGAAGAAGACGACCAGGAACCTCAGTCTTGTGCTACTTGCACCATTGATGGTTGTAACACTTTAGCCGAAGCCAATTATTGGAAAGCCATTGTTCAGTGCCTAAAGTCCTTCCAGCACAAATAGAAAATCCCTTCACAAAAATTCAAGAGGATTTAAAACAGAAATTCCCAGATCTAACCAGGGAAGAATTAATCATCAAATTCATAGACTTTATGAAGAATCAAATTTTAAATTCCATGGTATAGGAAAATGATGACTCTTCAATGAAGACTTTTAGTTCTGATCAGGATGATAATGAATTCAGTATTTTGGCTGGAGAAAGTCAAGAGCCTGACGAACCAGAATCATCTATAGGAGATTTTTGGGATTCTTTTACTTCCATTATTGCAGAAAAGATGGAACAGGATAAAGGAAAGAAAAAAGTATGATGTTACCTATTCCCCCCACTAGCAGGAGAATCTTTTACAATTATCAGTAAAGGACAAACAGCTGTCCTCCACTCACTCTCCATTATCAGAAGAAGACAACATCTTTTATTACTACCGCACAGCTGTCTCATGAGATAAGGATGAAGCAGGACGATCGACTCCATCATTCAGGACACGCCAAACAGCAGCTATGGATATTAAGCACACGCTTCATGATCCATCAAAATTAGCTACCAACCCAATTTCCTACAGTAAAACTACTATCAGAAATATCATGCCTATTGCTAATTGGGGAATCCATCCCCATACTACCAGAACTCTTGAAACCAAACATTCAAAAATAAAATATAGTTATTGGAATTATATAGATTCCTTTACCTATGTTTTTTACTATCAAAATCCCGTTCATAACCATTCTTGGTTTATCAGAATTTGTCCTGAAGTTCTCAGAAACAAAATACAAAAATCTGAAAAATAACCATTCTTGGTTTCTAGAAACTTGTTATAAGAATCAGAAATCTGAAAATATTCTCCCTATAGAACAATACAGTATTCGAGAAGTCATGAAACGTATGCAACAGGCTTCTAGCATTGACAAACCTGTTACTATTCAAGATTTAAAAGGAGAAATAAATCTTTTAAAAACTAAAGTTAAACAACTTCAAACAGCTAATATTATTATAACAGCTGATTTGAATAATATTAAGCAACAATTAAATACTAAATCAGAATCTTCTAAGGGAAAAGAAGAAACTCCTGATAACCAGTATTTAATGCTTATGAACCAAGTTGTTTTTCAAAAATGGTATATCCGTATTACTTTTATAATAAAGCCAGATTTTATTTTAAAAGATGCCATAGCTCTAAGTTGATAGTGGAGCTGATATGAACTGTATTCAAGAAGGATTAATCCCTACCAAATACTTTCAGAAAATCACTCAGTCTTTAACAAGTGCTAGTGGTAATACTATGAGGATAAAATATAAAATATCAGAAGCTCTTATCCGTAACCAAGGTTTGTGTTTACCTACTTCTTTTGTTTTAATCAAAAATATTGATCTTTTTCGCAAATTTGAATTTGCCAAAATCTTGATTTTAAATCAAATTTAGAAAAGATAATTGCATCATGCAACCTATCTAAGAGATCCTTTTTATTAGGTATAGGATACCTAATCCATTGTAAAACCTCATTTAACGGTTTGTAATTAATAACAAGTCTAGGTATTCCTATTTCAATTTCTGCATTTTTATTGACATAAAAAGCAGTGCAACTCCAAGGGGAATTACTAGATCTGATAAACTTTTTCTGTTGAAGAGATTCAATCTCATTTTTACAAAGAACAAGATATTCCTTTTTCATCTGGCTTGGCCTGGACTTAGTAGGAATATTTTTCTCATTGAAATCAGATACATAAGGAAGAGAAATAATATGTTTCTTTCTATTCCAAAAAGCATTGGAAACATCACTACAGATTTCTGTTTGTAAAGTTTTCAAAAGCAATTTTATTTTATCATGTAAAGAAGGTTGCAAAATTCTTTGTTCTGTAGTAAGAAATTTTACTTCTTTTTGAATGAAATTTATCTGTTTCTCTTTAGAATAAATCATATGCTTAACTTGATTTATATCTTTAGTATAAGGTTCTGTTATAAATTCAAAAATAATACTTCTGTTGTTAAGATTAGATCAGCATATAAAACATTTGAATATTTTCAAAAATGTTGTTATTAAAAATAGTTTGGTAGTTTCTGCACCAAAAATGAAACTTTTTAAAACAGCAATTCGATTCCTTGGACATAATATTTCTAACGGAACTATTATTCCAATCGATACATGTATTGAATTTGCATCTAAATTTCCAGATGAAATTAAAAAGATTACTCAACTAAGAGGATTTTTAGGTAGTCTAAATTATATCCGTGATTATTATCCAAAATTATCACAGGATTCTTCTATCTTACAAACAAGGCTTTGAGAGCAAGATCTTGGCAGACTTCTACATGGAATTGGATTGATATTTCTACTAGACTTAGGACTTCTTTTAAAATGAGATTTACTTTCTAAATTGGTTTCTAATTCTTTATGGAAACTAGGGTTATGATTTGTAATTCTTTTTAGGATTTGGATTTCTAGTTCTCATAAGATTTAGGACTTTGTTTGGCACTATAAATAGATGTAATAGTCAATGTTTTATTCATTCATTCTATCATCTCTCATCTACATCATTGGAGTGCAGACTTCAAAGCATGTCAGGCTAGTTTTATTTATTCAGTTCTAAGGGATGTTGAACCTTATTTATAATTAATGGCTAATTGAGTATTCATTGTTTATTCCTTCTTATTATTAAGTCACTTATTTTATTATTACTGATAAGGGTATAGTAGTCCAAACAATAAGTTTTTATTCAATCTTTTAAATAATTCTAACAATGAAATTGATAGTTTCACAAAGCTTCCTCCTCACATGAATAGTAAGTGGGGTCCACTCACATGTGAGAAAGTATCTTGTGGAACTAACACATTCGTTTATGGAAATATCAATTTCCTTCTCACAAAACAAACATAACATAATATTATTTTAAGTTATCTCATAAATAATCTCATTATAAACAACATATAATTAGGATTATTTAATCCTAGGATTAGTAGTCTTTGGATTATAATTCATGAGAATATACTCTCGAGTTTATAATCTTTACAAACAAATATGACCTAAATATACTACTACTTTTGTTAATTTGTAAAAAATAAAATTTTATGAAAATTTAAATGACCCGATAAGAATTATATTTAAAAAAATAGGAGTGATATATAGAGAAAAAAGGAAAAAAATAAATTAAAATAGAAGGGCAAATTATGAACTTACAACACCCCTCTTCTGCCCGGTCCATGCAGAATTTTCGCAGGCAGAGCAAGCAAACAGACAAAAGAGGACACAAATAGAGCACAATGATGAGTTTTTCATTGACATGGAACTTCTTTTCTTTTATTTTATTTTTCAATTGATAACCGACGTGGAGAAATATTATATCACTCTAATTGGATTAAATAGTACTTGCACAATTTTCACATAAGGAATCTCATTCATATTCAATATTTATTTTGGTATCAGAAAGATTATGATAATATTATTGTGATTTTTTCCTGATATGTAAAGAGAAGTGATATTTTCACTCGGATTTGTCCACTTAGCAGTCCATCTTGTTTTTAATGATGGTAGAAGATTACATAAGTACCCATTGCATCACTTTAATGTAATTTATTGCACGTTTTTTATTTTCTTGTTTGTAATTTATTGTATCTAGTCTTCATTGTAATTTATTGTACGTTATATTCATTGTAATCTCACTACAATATTGTTCTGTAAATTAAAAAAAGTCAACACTCAGTGTTTGTAATGGTTGGTTGCGAAATAAAATACGTCTATAAAATCAAGTTTGACTTTTTAATTTTTTTAAATCTAAAATTAATGTAAGTCAATTAATTTATAAAAAAATAAATCTTATAATTAATAGTCTTTTTTAGATAGTTTATAATTCTTATAATTATTTTGTCTTAAATTAAGCTAATTTATTTCAATTTTGAATTTAAAAAAATTGATAACTCATTTCAAAAGGTCAATATCAATTCTATATTTACGAACAGAAAAAGTACTTAAGTTAGAAGTATAGTGGACCCCATACAAACATCTAATTATATTAATGATATAATTATTTTTATAAGGATTCATAGGCATATCTCATACTATAATACATAGAATTGAATAGAATTATAAGACAATTCTATCTATTACATATATCTTTAAATACCACTAACACTTATGTTGTCATTCAAAATTTGGACGCAAACGTTCGTAATATATACTCCCTCCGTTCCTATTTAGATGACGTTAGAAGTCTTTACACTTGCTAAAAAAATGATTGAAAATATTTTAATTGTCTAAAATGCCCCTAACATGTGATTATTTAAAAAAATTATTCTCCAGCAACATGTTTATCTATATTTTTAAAAAAAAAACTCATTTATTTCACCTAGAAGTCTACATTCTCTCTCTTTATATAAAATAATTAACTTAACTTTTCACCATTTTAAAACTCTCATTTTCTTACATTTTGAAAGTTATTGCAGTACTAAGTTTTGAAAGTCATCCATGGTAGCATAACAAAAATTTTATGAAGATATTGAAATTTTACTGTGTACCCATATATATATATATGAAGGCAAATTTTTTTGAGAAAATAAAAAATAAAATCCACAAATAATTTTAGAATAGGAAGAGATGAAAATCATTGAAATTAGAGCTGCAAACGATCCGAACCGAACCGAACATTCTCGAACTCGAACCGAACTCGAGCACTTATAGTCGAACTCGAACAGGTTCGAGTAGCTCTGTCGAACCAGAAGCTTTGTGCGAGTTCGGTTCAATTGGTGTTCGCGAACTGTTCGCGAACATGTTCGAGTTCGCGAACATGATCGAGTTGTTCGCGAACATAATTGAACAAATCAAGTTCGCGAACATTTACTAATTAATGCACTGAACTGAAAAAATTAAGAACTCTTGCAAATTAAAAACAGTTAAATAAATACCAAAAATATCTTCTCTAACTCTAAGTAATTCAATCAAAAATTAAACCAAATATTATAATCATCATTTATCCCAAAAATGATTACTGAAAAGTTAGAAGTTAGAATTTAAAATTTGAACTTAAAAGTTAACAACTAATATTAGTTTTGTTATTTTGTATTAGTTTTGTTATTTTAACTTATTTAGGAATAGGATATAAATATAATATATATATATATATATATATATATATATATATATATCATATTATCATATTTATATAATAAAACAGAACCCATTTCGAATCTTTCATTGGACAAAACACAAGGACGGTTCAAATTCGTTTTAATTGATTTGGGTGGAAAAACACAAGAACGGTTCAGATTCATTCTAATTTTAATAACAATAACAATAACAATAACAATAACAATAACAATAACAATAATAATAATAATAATAATAGTAATAGTTATAGTAATAATTATAACAATAATAATAATAATAATAATAATAATAATAATAATAATAATAATAATCATAATAATAATAACAATAATAATAATAATAATAATAATAATAATAATAATAATATAATAATAATAATAATAATAATAATAATAGTAATAGTTATAGTAATAATTATAATAACAATAATAATAATAATAATCATAATCATAATAATAATAACAATAATAATAATAATAATAATAATAATAATAATAATAGTAATAATAATAATTATAATAATAATAATAATAATAATAATAGTAATAATAATAATTATAATAATAATAATTATTATTATTATTATTATAGTACTAATAATAATAATAATACTAATAATAACAACAACAACAATAATAACAATAATAATTATTATTGTGGTGGTGGTGTGGTCAATTATGATAATTATAATCTATTAAATTATTAGGGATGTAAATTGTAATAATCCAACAATCATTGTTAAAATTCTTATGAAAATATTAAAATTATTTTCATTAAAATTTAGAGGTGAAAAAGTACACATTATTATTTATTAATTATTTAATAAAAATATTTAATTATAATCAATTATTAAAAACACAAAAAGAAGTTTAAGTAATAAAAAAAAGAAACTTACTACAAATTTAACCATTATTGATAAGACAAAAATTAGAATTTAATATGAAATATTCAAAACCAATTATTTATATGTAGAATTTTAGAAACAATTTAAAATTTTAAAGTGAACATATATATAAGAAATCGAACACCTCGAACCTATATCGAACTCGAACAATCGAGCCGAACTCGAACTCGAACTCGAACATATCGAGTCGAACCGAACTCGAACCGTTCGCGAACACAAGCGAACCGAACCACATAGGTTCGCGAACATGTTCGATCGAGCAAACGAGCAAAACACCTTGTGCGAACTCGACTCGATTGAACGATCAACTCGAACTCGAACCGAACCGAACTCGAACCTGAACCGAACCGGTTCGCGAACGATTCGGTTCGTTTGCAGCTCTAATTGAAATTAATAAAATAGAGAGATGTAACAGTGAAATAGAGGGAGAAAAGAGAAAGAGAGAAAAACTAGGGAGTGAAAATTGAATAGGAATAGAGCAATTATAAGCAGGTTGGATAAAGAGAGTAAAAAATTGGTACACACTTAATAAGGATAATTTAGGAAAAATAATGACCAATTATTCTAAAATTTCTAAAAGGTCATATATTTATTGATATGGTAGAAGCTCTAAAATGATATTTAAATGGGGATGGAGGCTGTATTATTTTTTATTTACTTATTTACTCAATGCATGTCAAACATAAGAAAAATGACTAATGATTTGTACATATATTCAAGACACGTATCGCAAGGTGGTTTCGGAACAAGGTCACAATACATAACATTACTATATGTACATATTAATTAGTTAAGTTCATTTACCTAAACTTAAAATGGTATTCTTATGTCCAAAATTACTTGTCTATTTTTCCTTCACTTATTTTTATGAAATTTTAAGAAATTGTGCAAGGATATTTTTGTTCAAAATCACTTGTCTATTTTTCCTTCACATATATAATATCGCGATTCAAATCTAATCATGAATAACGTTTAAATAAAGTTTAAATTTACAACAAATTCTTGATACTACGGAGTATATAGAGTTGAGACTTTATATACGGTCCAATATTTTGATCTCACATATACATATAACATACTATATATATATATATAATCTTCCACACTTCTAAAAACTTTAAAATATTATTCAGAATCAAATTTGATTAAGACCTTTTAAATATTAAAAGACTAAAAGATAAATTGCACTCCAAACTTTACTTCTTATTTACTTTTACACCCTAAACTGAAAAAGGTGTCTAAGTACACCCCTAAACTTTAATTAACATAACAAAAATCACACTTTCACCACTTAATCGGTCAAAAGTGACCGGCTAAAGCACACGTGTAGTTTAAATATTTTTTTTATCTTCTTTTCCATATCTCTCAATACTTTCCCTCCAGAAAACCCATTCCGCTCTCTCTCTCCTCACCTGATTGGAAGTTGTATGATCTTCATTCCCCTCTCTCTCCTCACCACTGCCACAGCCTCTGCTGCGGCGGCCACCACCACTGCCGTCGGAAGTACTACCCCCATCATCGGAATCACTTACATCCCCACTTACAACCCGACGAAAACAACTCTTTCTTCATTCATTTACAACACCATCATGATCAGAGGTTACCTCCAATTGATAGTGTTGTTAATAAACAAATCCATGCTCATGTTTTGAAATTGGGGTTTGGATCAGAGGTTACCTCCAATTGCGACTATTTGGATAAGGATAATATGTAGGACACTAAACATCCTCCCAAGTTCCTGCTGGAAATCACCAAGCTCACAAAAGAACTGAAGTTGAAGAAGATTTGAAGCAAGGGATTAGTAAAGGAGGAAGTCAACCTAGCTGTAATCAAAGTGAAAACTAGTATTCAACCAATCCAATATTAAACCAAAGATAATTATGTTTTCCTTCTTGGTAAATGTATGAAATTTGAACAAAGAATGATTGTTACTGTTATGTATTGCTTTGGTTGGTTGTTATACAATTGTGATAGGAGTATATGAGCTATATGGTGTAATAAGGAAAGATTTTTTGGAGAAATCTGAGCTAGACTATGTATAAATCTGAGTTTCTAAGCTATGCCCATAAGTTGTTTGGTAAAATGCTTGAATGAGAATATTTTGTTAAAAACTAAAAATTAACTAATGTAATGAACAAGGTAATATACATATAAGAGTTATGAAATAACTCAAGTGTATGGGTGTTGTTAAACCAAGCTAAAAAGAAATTTTGAAGATTTTAGTAAACTGAGTTCAAATGAAAGTCATGATTAAGCACATGTTTTCAAGCTTGTTAATCTATGTTATAATAATATTGTTATAGACCAAATATTGATGAAAATGGTACATTATAGTATGAACTAGGCATGAGAACATGTCTCAGGTTATCCGAACTGGTGGAGTGAAAGCTAGGAAGTCAAGTAGAAGGCCTACTGTTGATACATAGTTTCCGCTCCTCTTTTACTTCAATTTTAAAATTAACTACTGTTGATAAATTGTTCATTTATTAATGGTGGAAACTTATTTCTCCGAGGTCGATACATACCTTTTTCCCTTTAGTTTAACGGTTCAGAAACTTGATACAACATTTGGCAATGCAACAAAACTTTTATATGATTGGACGGAACAAGAGTAGAACAGTCTGGAGGGTTTTAAAGATTGATAGATTAGAGCCTTCTGAGCTAAATGTTATTGAAGATTCTACAACATACTCGGAAATTGAATGCTGTGACCTGCTAATAAGGATAAATGATGGAAACAAGTCTACTGGAGGGCTTAAATTTGTGACCACTTTTTATGGAATTGTTGGTATGTTATCTGTTACATTTTCCTATTTTCAAGAAATCTGGTATGTTATTTGATAAGAACTTACAATCTCTTCTTTGATTCCAGGGTTCGTAAAGTTTTTGGGACCATATTACATGCTGCTTATTACAAAAAGAAGGAAGATAGGTGTCATCTGTGGTCACGCAGTATATGCCATTACTAAGAGCCAGATGATTCCAATTCCCAATTCAGCTGTGCAATCCAATAGGCTTAACTCCGGAACTATTGTGACAGAGGAGATTCTTGACTGTCATCAAGATTCCAGAAGTAACCGACTTCTGATTTTCTATATGCAGCTTTTCAATTGCACCTAATAATGCAGTAATTGATTCATCCAAAAATCTGTCACCTGTTTCATTACCAAACTTCAGAGCATCCTTGAGCCAACTATCAAAATAACAGAGTCCATCTAACTGGAGAAAAAGATCAAGACATTCCTTGTTTTCAGTGGCTGCTATAGTGCTTGCAACAGTAGACCACAATCTTTGTGTTGCGGACAAGAGCAGAGTTCGGACCTGATGGACAGCATAGTGCTTTACAGCATAGTCCTCCTTCGCCACCAATCGCTCCGTCGCGCTCGTCTGGCTCTACACGCACGTCGTCCCCTTTTACCCTCGAGCCCACATCTCCGCCATTTCCGTCGGCTCCGACGCCTTCAACACCTCTCCGGTTGACCTCACCGATAATCTCCTCCTTGCCATGCGAAATTTTCTGGCATCTCTCCAATCACTGGGAATTCGAAAAATCTCCGTCTCCACCACATTCTCCTTCATCGACATCATCGACAACCCATTTCCTCCTTCCTCTGCCGAGTTTCAAGAACCCATCAACAACCTAATAATCAGGCGTATATGAAGGAAATTTTAGAGGATTGAGACAAAATCCATCAAATCGGACTGCCATACATACCTTCAATTATCGCCGGCGAGTAGCGTGGTTAAGTGATTCTTAACAGTAATTTTAATATGACGGGGCTGAGATTATTGACGGAGAAGATGACAGAATATATTTTAATATTTTTTAAACATGTTTTACCAAAATTACCCTTTGAAAATTTGGATTATATGTACAACCGGTCAATTTTGACGGGTTAATTGTACGGAGGGTGAATTTTGACCGATTAACTAACGAAAGTGTGATTTTTGTTACGTTTATTGAAGTTTGGGGTGTACTTAGACACCTTTTTCAGTTTAGGATGCAAAAGTAAATAAGAAGTAAAGTTTGGGATGCAAATTGTCTTTTAGTCATATTAAAATGTAATTTTCACTTGCCTTGGGATATTTTCTGTTTATGTCTTTATTAACCAAGATCCTTTATCACTGCAAAGTATTCCTTGTTAAATTTCTTCTATGTATTTTTGGTTCATATTCTTAACTTACTACTGAAGAATTTCTGCTCTTCTAGGTTAACCAAGCAAATTTCCTATCAAACAACTTGTAATATTTCATACAGATTTTCTGATTTTCATGAATAATTGTTTTCCCTTGACTAAAGATAACGTGCAGCGCAGGAGGCGATTTCGTAAGGGTGGATCTAATTCAACACTTTCTATTTTGAGAAAAGAGTTACGGGAAGGAAATCTGCAGTGCCTTCTTGGGGGATCTCTGTACTTGGTTTCTACCAACAATACAGAAGCTGATCCATTGTTGTGTTCATTTATATGCAATCCACCTGTAAGTGATGAACCAACAAGCGTTGAACCTCATTCTTCAGATGAATCGGAAAGTGTGTTTATGAAGCCTTGGGGAGAAATCCACCTGAATGGGCAAAGAAGATACTGGAGCATTCTATCAGTAAGGAATTTACAAGGGAAATGCATCAGGTCCTACCAAGGTGCTTCTTTTTTTCTTTTTTTAACTTTGTGTCTAAATTTTATCTTATACCTTACGGTTGACTGCATTAATTTTATTGATTAAGAAACCGTTATCTTTTTAGCAATTCTATAAGAACCCAGTGTCAGCCAGCTGACGTTGTAGTCTAACTCAATTAGCAGCGCAAGCAGGGAACAAATAAAAGTTGTTACAATCACACCCATAAACAAGGGAAAAAATGTTTCATTGGACTAGGTGCTAGTAGCAAATACTGTGGTTTTTCGCGAGTTTAGATTTCAAATGTTAATTTGAATTTAAGTTAGTTCCGTGTTGGAGTATCTGAATCTTGACATCTTTAATAATTTGTGAACAGTCACCAATTGAACTTCATCTTAGTTTTATTTTAGCTGTTGCCCTATTTTCTATTTTTAAAAAAATCTTAGCTTTTTCAGATAATCTTTTTTCTTGATGTCCTTGTATTGTTCTAGATGTGGTACTTACACTTCAATTAATTTCATCGGTACAGAGAGCAGTTGTCTCGGTGCTTGGAGACGTTAGGTGTGAAAATCCACAGCAGAAACCTGAGAAAAAAGAAAAGGGGAGGATTGCTAGTATTACTGTCACTCATTTGTTGATGAAACAATGTCGTCTTGTGTTACGACATGCTGCTGCAGCAGATGAAGAAAGAGTTTTCTGCAATCTGTTGGGAAGAACACTTCTGAATCCTAATGATAATGATGATGAGGGACTTCTTGGATATCCTGCAATGGTATCTCGCCCTTTAGATTTCAGGACTATTGATCTGAGATTGGCAGCTGGAGCCTATGGTGATTCCCATGAAGCTTTCGTTGATGATGTTGTTGGAAAAACTCCTCTGTTTTTAACCGTCTTTGAAAAATTAAATAAACCAGAAAATAATAGCACAAAAATAAATCAAACACAAGACACCAAATCTTACATGAAAAACCCTTTAAAATTAAGAGGTAAAAATCACGGGCCGAACTCCGAACAATTCTACTATAATCAACTGTGAATACAAATAGTCCTTCCAAGTTTTATAACTAAAAACTTAAAATATTAAAAAATTGAAAGAATACAAGAATACTTCAATTTGAGTGAAAACTCAAATTACCTCACCACCAGAACCTCCGAATTAATTAAAGTTTTCAAGCAATTAATTAACCTGAATAGATGATGAACATCCGTGAATAATCCTTCACAAAAACTCTCTCAATTTACTCCCAATTTTCTTCTGCACTCACTGTTCTTTTTCTCCTCATTCAGTTATCATATATAAAGCAACACTAATGCATGTATATATATAACTC
Organism: Panax stipuleanatus; assembly: GCA_020205555.1. Classification (NCBI taxonomy): domain Eukaryota; kingdom Viridiplantae; phylum Streptophyta; class Magnoliopsida; order Apiales; family Araliaceae; genus Panax; species Panax stipuleanatus. The sequence continues at coordinate 133,697,041 of CM035116.1, forward strand.
AATAATGACCCAATCTGTGTAGGCTTTTGACATATATTCATCTCCTGACTTCACACATCACATGCATAAGATATATATATTAACTCCAAGCCAATTCGGGTTTAGAAAAAAAAAGCCCGATCTGCTCCCTGCCAAATAAACCAATTCCTAATAACTTTAGAAAATTATCCCTCACACGGAATTCTCTCCCAATTCCTTTTCCAACTAGATTTTAGTCTCCTCATGGGTTTGGATCCCACAAATCCAACAATCTCCCCCTCTAAATCCATGAGAGGGAGGTTTCACCGTGACCCTGTCACTTGGAGTCCATCCCGACCAACTCCTTGCAAAACTCCAGTTTATCGCGAGTTACAACCTTTGTCAACATGTCTGAGGGGTTCTCGTCGGTATGAACTTTCTTTACTTTCATCAATTTCTTTTCCATCACTTCTCGAAGCTAGTGATAATGAACATCAATGTGCTTGGTATGATTATGATACGTGGCATTCTTGGTCAAGTCAATTGCACTTTGACTATCACAATAAACCACATACTCATCCTGTGTCAAACCCAACTCTTGGAGAAACCGTTTCAACCATAACATCTCCTTACCTGCTTCCATAGCAGCAATGTATTCTGACTCAGTTGTAGACAAAGCAACACACTTCTGCAACTTGGACTGCCATGATACAGCTCCCCCTGCAAAAGTAAATAAATACCCCAAAGTAGACTTCTTCTCTTCATAACCTTCCATGTCTGCATCTGTAAAACCCTCTAAGACTGGACTCGAACTACTAAACCCCAAACACAAACTGGAAGTAGCTTTTAAGTATCTGAGAATCCACTTAACTGCTTCCCAATGTTCTCTACCAGGATTTAACAAATACTTGCTCACAAAGCCAACTGCATGTGCAATATTTGGTCGTGTATGAACCATCGCATACATAAGACTCCCTACAGCAGAGGAGTAGGGAATTGCTGCCATATCATCTCTCCCTTCCTTAGTAGAAGGACACATGTGCTTTGTCAACTTAATATGATTGGCCAGTGGTGTGCTAACTGGCTTAGCATCACCCATGTTGAACCTTGCAAGCACTCGTTCAACATACTTCTCTTGTGACAACCACAACCTTTTAGCTTTTCTGTCACGAGCAATCTTCATGCCCAAAATCTGCTTAGCCTGGCCTAATTAAGTCCTTGATATCAAAGGACTTGAATAACTCACCTTTGGGCCTGTGAATCATATTACCATCTTGCCCAACTATCAACATATCATCTACATATAACAACAAAATAACGAAGTTATCATCCGGGAACTTTTTAGCATACACACAATGATCTGCAATTGTTCTGTTGTAACCTTGATCCATCATGAATGAATCAAATTTCATGTACCACTTGCCTTGGGGCTTGTTTCAGGCCGTACAAACTTTTCTTCAACCTGCAAACCAAGTGCTCTTTTCCTTTAACTTCAAATCCCTCTGGCTGCTCCATGTAGATTTCCTCCTTCAAATCACCATGAAGGAATGCAGTTTTCACATCTAGTTGCTCAAGCTCAAGATCTATACTAGCTACTAACCCCAACACTGCTCGAATAGAGGCCATTTTTACAACCGGAGAAAAAATCTCATCGAAGTCAATACCTTGCTTTTGAGCAAAACTTGACCACCAATCGAGCCTTGTACTTCACTACTTTTTCACCATCTTTTTTCAGCTTAAACACCCATTTATTCTTCAAAGCTTTCCTACCCTTCGGAAGTGTAGTAAGCTCATAAGTGTGATTCTTGTGTAACGAATCCATCTCATCCCGCATAGCTCTTAGCCAATTGTTTTTCTCTTTATGAGTCTTAACTTCCTGAAAAGTTTTTGGCTTTCCCTCCTCAGCAACTAAAAGAGATTCAGACGAAGGATACCTGACTGATGGCACATGTTCTCTCATAGATCTTCTTAGCTGAGGTTCTTTAATATCAAGTTGAGGGGGCTGCTCCCCCCTGCTCAACACTCTCTGCATCTAACCCATCACCATCGTGTAAATCTGTATCAGTCACATTTTCATTCTGACCTCCTTCTCCAACTGTGGCATTTTGTAATAGCGAAGGGACTCCGCTGAGGTCTGGAACTTTATTATCTCTGGGTTGTGTAACATTATCAAAATCCTCATAATTCTGGTTCTCATGAAACACCACGTCTCTGCTTCTGAACAATTTTCTCTGAACTGGATCCCATAACCTGTACCCAAACTCTGCATCTCCATAGCCAACAAACACACATGGAGTTGATTTGTCATCAAGCTTCAATCTTTGCTCCTTCGAGATATGTGCAAAAGCCTTTCACCCAAATACCATCAAATAAGAATAGGACACATCCTTACCACTCCAAACCTTCTCTGGAATCTGAAAGTCCAACGGTGCTGATGGAGATCTATTAATCAGGTAGCAAGCGGTACGAACAGCTTCACTCCAGAATGACTTAGGCAGCTTAGCCATTCTCAACAAGCATCGGACTCGCTCAATAATAGTGCGGTTCATTATCTCAGCCACACCATTATGCTGTGGGGTGCCAGGAACTGTCTGCTCATGTCGAATACCGTGTTTCACACAATATGCTGCAAACTCCTTTAAAGTGTATTCCCCTCCGTTGTTACTGCGAAGACACTTCAATAATTTTCTAGTCTCTCTTTCAACCATAGCATGGAAACTCTGAAAATGCTGGAATACCTGGTCTTTTGTTTTCAACAAAAACATCCACACCTTACGTGAAGCATCATGAATAAAAGTAATAAAATATCTATTTCCACATATTAACTCAACCTCAATGGGACCACATACATCAGAATATACTCTCTCAAGTAACTTAGATTTTCTTTTAGAGGAACTGCTAAAAGAAACTCTATTCTGCTTACCAAACAAACAATAATCACAAGGGTTTAGTACAGTACCTTTAGAAAAAGGAATGAGGGACCTCTTTGCTAACATCTGCAACCCTTTCTCACTCATGTGCCCAAGCCTTTTATGCCACAGATTCGGTGAAGATTCATCTTCAATTATATTCAACTCGCTAGAACACACCTTCACATGAGTTTTGTATAATGAGCAACAAGCAGTACCTCTAGCGACTACCATAGTACCCTTAGTAAGCTTCCATTTTCCGCCGCCGAAATGATTCTCATAGCCTTCATTGACCAAGACCATACCAGAAATCAAGTTGTGGCGCAAATCTGGAACATGTCTAACATCCCTCAAGGTAATAGTGCAACCTACATCTGTCTGTATGCAAACATCACTAATTCCAACAATCTTGGACTGATCAGTGTTACCCATCCTCACAAACCCAAAGTCTCCAGCTTTATACGTCTTGAAGAATTCTCTATTGGGAGTAGTGTGATATGAAGCACCTGTATCAATAACCCAATCAATCTTCTGATCAATAACATGTAAGCATTCTTCTTCCCCGAACGAAAGAAGCACAACATCCTCAGTAACTGTAGCTGCAGTATTCTTCTCCTCAACCTTCCCTTGCTCACCAATTTTCTGCTTGGCTAACCAGATCTTGCAATTTTTTTTGAAGTGACCCTCCTTGTTGCAATGAAAACATCTGTATGTAACACCTTCTCTGGTAGTTGACTTGCTCCTATAATTTCTGGAATTTTTTCTTTTACTACGATTCATGTTTCCCTTGTGAGATCCCCTGAAGTTACTTCTACCCCTGTTCTCTGCCACAAGTGCTTGTGTCTCAAAATTCAAATCATGCTCCTTTCGTCTTGTTTCCTCATTGTGTATGTTGTCCTTGACCATCTGCATGGTTATCTTTCCTTCCGGAGCTGAATTGCTTAGTGACACAACCACAGTTTCCCAACTTTTAGGCAATGAACTGAGAAACAACAATGCCTGAATCTCATCCTCAAGATTCAACTTCATGGTAGACAACTGGTTCACCAATCCCTCGAACTCACTCATATGCTCGGATACACTGCTACCATCTTTATACTTCAGGTTCATAATCTTTCTAATCACAAAGGTTTTATTCTGAGCATTCTTTTTCTCGTACATGGACTCTAATGTAGTCCAAAGTGTATAAGCATCTGTTTCCTGCGAAATATGGTGGAACACACTTTGATCGATCCACTGTCTAATGTGACCGATTATTTTTCTATTCATCTTTTTTCAATCAGCCTCAGTCTTGTCCACTGGCTTTTTCCCCTTAAGCTCTAGTGGATCATACAAATCCTTGCAGTAAAGGATGTCTTCCATTCTAGGCTTCCATATTAAAAAATTAGATGATGTCAATTTAATCATGGTGCCACTTGATTCTTCCATTTAATTTATCAAAAAACCAACCGCGCAAAGAACCTTGCTCTTGATATAACTTGTTGAAAAAACTCCTCTGTTTTTAACCGCCTTTGAAAAATTAAATAAACCAGAAAATAATAACACAAAAACAAATCAAACACAAGACACCAAATCTTACGTGGAAAACCCTCTAAAGCTAAGAGGTAAAAATCACGAGTCGAACTCCGAACAATTTCACTATAATCAATTGTGAATACAAATAGTCCTTCCAAGTTTTATAACTAAAAACCTGAAATATTAAGAAATTGAAAGAACACAAGAATACCTCAATTTGAGTGAAAACTCAAATTACCTCACCACCAGAACCTCCGAATTAATTAAAGTTTTCAAGCAATTAATTAACCCGAATAGATGATGAACATCTGTGAATAATCCTTCACAAAAACCCTCTCAATTAACTCCCAATTTTCTTCTGCACTCAATGTTCTTTTTCTCCTTATTTGGTTATCATATATAAAGCAGCACTAATGCATGTATATATATATATATATATATATATATATAACTCAATAATGACCTAATCCGTGTAGGCTTCTGACATATATTCATCTCCTGACTTCACACATCACATGCATAAGATATATATTAACTCCAAGCCAATTTGGGTTTGGAAAAAAAAACCGATTTGCTCCCTGCCAAATAAACCAATTCCTAATAACTTTAGGAAATTATCCTTCACACAGAATTCTCTCCCAATTCCTTTTCTAATTAGATTTTAGTCTCCTCATGGGTTTGGATCCCACAAACCCAACATTCAGCAGGTATATGCTCTTTTGCTAAATTTGATCTTCCCTGTATGCTCTTTTTCTTCTGTTTTAGCACAAGTAATTCGTCTTATATATATGCTTGAATAAATATTTGCCCAAAGTTGATCTTAACCGAGTATTACAATTTATTCTTAACGTTCAGACAAGTGAAGGTGATCAAGGCATGCTATATATAACTATCAAGTGTGTGATTGATGTTGCTAAGACTATCTTTCTCATTCTCATTTCTGTTAGTGTTATATTAATTATGTGCATCTTTCGCAGTCAACAGTGAAATATTCATGTGATATTCAAATCTAACGTCTATTTCTAGTCCTGATTTGATACAAGCTTAATCTCTCTTTTATTGAGATAGCCATACTCAAATTATTCTAAAGAAGCTATTATATGAGCTGAGAAATGTCAGGAATGGAGGTCTGAGATGTTAGTTAGCAGAGTTAATAAATGTTGGTTAAGTGTTGTTAGTTACTTAAGGCTATTTTAGTCTTAAGATTGGGAACAATAAGGGTTTGTTAGTCTTTTCCTTTGTAAGTGTGGTTGAGTCGGTTATTAGCACTTTAAGTACTGATCTCTTGTAAGAAAATGGGTATGGAATATATGATTGTTCTTCCCCCAAATTCTCTGAATTCTCTCTCTCTTGCGTCTGCACTCTTCTATCTTCCTCCCTGCTACTATCTGTTCTTCTTAGATCTTTGAACTCTTTAATTTAGCTGAATTGTTCTCAGTTCCAGCTAAATTGAGCTCACAAGTTGATTAACTAAGAAAATGTGATCTCAGTTCCTTACAATTGGTATCAAAGCAACTACGATCCAAACATGACGACTAATAATCTGAGGTTTATCAATCGCAAAGCACATGTTACTGAACATAATAATTCGATTCAGTAGTTGAAGGTGCAGCTCTAGGACTCGATTAGCAGTTAGAATCAGAATTTTGAAACTCAAATGGAACAGAAAATGCAACATATGTTAAAATGTTTTGAGGCATTACTTTCAGTTCGATTTCCTGTAACACAGCCTACAGGTAATCCTCATACAGATTCTGGTTCAATTCTAGGATCTTTTGAGGCTGGAACTTCTACTGAAAAATCTAATAACAACATATTCAAAATAATTAAGTTTGAATTTCCTAAATTCAGTGGAGTTAATCCTAGATCCTGGATTAGAAGATGTAATAAACTATTTGCTCATCATATAGTGGATGAGAACCAGAAATTGTATTTAGCAACAATGAATCTTGAAGGAGAAGCTGAGGAATGGTATTCTGGTTTTGTGACTGAGGGAGTTGAACTGAAATGGAGTGGTTTTATTGAAGAAATTGTGGCTAGGTTTAGCTCTGAGGTTTAGATTAATCCTATAGGAGAACTTGAAAATCTGCAGTAAAATGGCACGATTGATGATTACAGGAGAAAGTTTGAGGAGCTTAAGAGTTGGTCTCTTGCTAGGAATCCTGTATTAAATGATGTTTTCTTCATGGATTGTTTTATGGGAGGACTTAAGGAAGAAATTAGATTGGGAATTCAAGAGTTAAAAATTTCTTCTCTTAAGGAATTGATTAGAATGGCTAGAGTAGAGGAGGCTAAATTAGAAGCATGGTTAAGGAGGAGTAGGATGGGTATCAAGTCATTTTTGGGAAGTTCACAGAAACTTAGCCAAGCTTATGGCCATAGAACTATAGGAGGGGGATCTACTGTGATTCAATCTTGGACTGCCTAATATTGAGGTAGGTAGGACTCTACCTGTGAGAGGTTTGACCAGAGAACAAATAGCAGATAAGAGAAGGAAGAAATATTGTTTTTCATGTGATGAACCCTATTCTGTGGGACACCAATGCAAAAAGCCACAACTGTTTATGATGATACCATCTGATAAATCTGATAAAAAGGATAACCAGGGGTGTGGAAGTGAAGGGTGTGATGATGAAGCTGAGTTTGTTGCAGAAATGGATGAGAAACAAGAGGCACATATTACATTGCATGCTTTATCTGATCACAGTGTTCATAGCACTATCAGAATTTTAGGAATGGTCAATGGGAAGGTTTTGAGGATTCTAATTGAGAGTGGAAGCACTAACAATTTTCTGGATTCCCAAGCTGTTAAGAGAATTAAGGCTGGGGTACAGGAAACAAAACCTATTTCAGTTGCTGTTGCTAATGGTTTTAAGGTTACTAGTTATCAGGAATGTAATGCACTTAAGTGGACAGGACAAGGAGAGGCATTCACTACTGATTTCAGAGTTTTGCCTTTATGAGGAATAGATGTTGTATTAGGTGTACAATGGCTCAACCAATTTAATCCTGTGACCTTCGATTTCAATCAGTTGCAACTATCTTTTGTAAAGGATGGGAAACAAGTGTTGTTACAAGGTGATTCTGACATGGTGACTCCCAGTATTTAGATCATGTCCTCTGGGGATTTCAAAAGAACTTTGAATGCAGTAACTCATGGCTACTTTGGGTATCTTTTTGGTTTAGTCATGAATCAAAGTGCTGAAGGGTCAGAATTGGAAGGAGAATCTAGTACTAGTAAGGGAAAGGATGAGATTGAGGAACAACAACAGTTGCAAGTAGATGCATTACTTGAAGGTTTTAAACAGGTTTTTCAGGAACCAACTTCTTTACCTCCAGACAGATCATATAATCACCACATCAAATTGAAGGAAGGTAGTCAACCTATTAATTTGAGGCTATACAGGTATCCTCATGTGCAAAAAGAGGAGATTGAAAAAATAGTTCAAGAACTGTTGCAGTCTGAAGTTATTTAGCCCAGTCACAACCCATATGCCTTTCCAGTTTTATTAGTGAAGAAATATGATGGATCTTGGAGCATGTGTGTTGATTACAGATCATTAAATGATATGACTGTTAAGGATAAGTTTCCTATTCCAGTAATTGATGAACTATTGGATGAGCTACATGGTTCTAGATGGTTTTTAAAGTTAGACCTCAGATCAGGTTACCATCAGATTAAGGTTCATGCTCCAGATATTCCTAAGACTGCATTTAGGACTCACAAATGCCATTTCAAATTTTTGGTCATGCCTTTTGGGCTGACTAATGCACCTGCAACTTTTTAATCTTTAATGAATGAAGTTTTTAAACCATATCTTAGGAAATTCATATTAGTATTCTTTGATGATATACTAGTGTTCAGCAGAAGTTTTGAAGAACATTTATATCATTTGAGAATGACTTTGTAGCTGTTATTGGATCATCAGTTGTTTGCTAAGAGAAGTAAGTGTATGTTTGGTACTCAGCAGATTCAATATTTGGGACACATAATTGATCCATCTGAAGTATCTACTGATCCAGATAAGATAGTGTGCATGACTAATTGGCCTTTACCTCAGAACATTAAGAGTTTAAGAGGATTTTTGGGGTTAACAGGTTATTATAGAAAGTTTATTCAATATTATGGCCTTATTAGCAGACCTCTCACAGATTTTCTTAAGAAAGATAAGTTTTTTTGGAATGAAGAAGCTACAAAAGCTTTCTTAGCTTTGAAGGAGGCCATGGTGAAGGCTCCAGTTTTGGCTTTACCAGACTTTACTAAACCTTTTGTATTGGAGACAGATGCTTCCTACTTTGGTGTGGGTGCAGTTTTAATGCAGCAAGGGAAACCCATTGCTTATCTTAGTAAGACTATTGCTCCCAAACATTTGGGTTGGTCTACTTATGAGAAGGAGTTAATGGATATGGTGCATGCAGTTTAGAAGTGGAGGCATTACTTGTTAGGTAATAAAATCATAATTAGAACTGATCATCACAGTCTAAAGTACCTATTGGATCAAAGAATAACTACTACAAATCAGCAAAAATGGGTTACAAAATTGATGGGTTTGGATTATGAGATTGAATATAGGAAAGGCAAAGAAAATGTGGCAGCAGATTGTTTATCTAGATATGCTGAGTTGCAGAATCAAGATCATACTTGTTTGGGTTTATCTGTAGTTATTCCTCAGTGGGTTCAGGAAGTGGCACAATCATGGGAAGATGATGCTACATTAAAGGAAATTATTCTTAAACTCCAGTTTGATCCTCAATCTGTTCCTGATTATACTTTTGTACATGGGAGGCTTAAATTTCAGGACAGGTTAGTCATTGGATCTGATATGAATCTGAAGACTAAATTGCTTGGTGAATTTCATTCTTCTCCTGTTGGTGGCCATTCTGGGATTAGGGGAACCTATGAAAGAATTAGTAAGTATTTCTATTGGTCTTCTTTGAGAGCTGATGTCCTTAAATTTGTAAAGGAATGTGCTGTGTGTCAGCAACAGAAATATGAGAATGTGGCTTTTCCTGGGTTGCTACAACCATTAGCAATACCTGACAGTCCTTAGGTTAGATATTGCAATGGATTTTATTGAAGGATTGCCTAAATCCAATGGGTTTACTGTTATATGGGTGGTGGTGGATAGATTTACAAAGTATGGCCATTTCATTCCTCTTAAACATTCTTTCACTGCTTCTGATTTAGCATAAATATTCATATCTCAGGTGTATAAACTGCATGGATTTCCTTCCACTGTGGTTTCAGACAGAGATAAGATATTCATCAATTTATACTGGAAGTCTTTGTTTAAGTTGATTGGAAATTGCATTTAAGTACTGCTTACCACCCTCAATCTGATGGACAGACTGAGAGATTGAACCAACTATTGGAATGTTATCTTAGATGTATGGTGGCCCAGAAACCCAACAATTGGATTAGTTGGCTGCCTTTTGCTGAGTGGTGGTATAATACTCACTACCATAGTGGATTAAAAGCTACACTTTTTGAAGCATTATATGGTTATAAAGCTCCACATCTGAACTTTCATCAGTATGGAAGGGTTTCTGATCCAGTTACTAAGCAGTTTTGTCAAGACAGAAATGTTTTTTTGCAGCTTTTGAAACAGAATTTAATTGATGCACAGTCTAGAATGAAGTGGTATACTGATAAGGCCAGGAGTGAGAGGTCATTTGTAGTGGGTGATTTGGTTTATTTGAGGATTAAGCCTCATAGGCAGACTACTCTAGCTTATCCAAAGTTTGGGAAGTTAACTCCTAAATTTTTTGGTCCCTTTCCTATTGAACAGAAAATTGGTTCAGTTGCATACAAGCTAACTCTTCCCACAGATTCTAAAATTTATCCTGTGTTCCATGTGTCTTTGTTAAAGAAAAAAATTGGCCAGGATTGCATTAGTTCTTCTATTTTGCCTCAGTTGGATGATGAGGGCCAGCTACTTGTGGAACCAGTGGCTGTGTTGGATAGAAGAATGGTAAAGAAACAAAATGCTGCTGCTGCTCAAGTTTTGGTTCAGTGGTCCAACACTTTACCAAATGATGCTACTTGGGAGGATTGGGAAGCACTTCACCAGAGGTATCCAAATTTTTAATCTTGAGGTCAAGCTTGTTCTGATGGAGAGGGGATTGTCAGGAATGGAGGTCTGAGATTTTAGTTAGCAAAGTTAATAAATGTTGGTTAAGTGTTGTTAGTTACTTAAGGCTATTTTAATCTTAAGATTGGGAACAATAAGGGCTTGTTAGTCTTTTCATTTGTAAGTGTGGTTGAGTCGGTTATTAGCAGTATAAGTACTGATCTCTTGTAAGGAAATGGGTATGGAATATATGATTGTTCTTCCCCCAAATTCTCTGAATTTTTTCTCTCTCTCTCTCTTGCGTCTGCACTCTTCTATCTTCCTCCCTGCTACTATCTGTTCTTCTTAGATTTTTGAACTCTTTAATTTAACTGAATTGTTCCCAGTTCCAGCTAAATTGAGCTCACAAGTTGATTAACTAAGAAAATGTGATCTCAGTTCCTTACAAGAAAATTTTTATTCTTTGCAGTGGATTCTACATTCAGGTTATTCCTCTGGCCTATACTATTGCTTCAAGTGTGTGATTTACACCATAAGTAATTTGTGAAATCATATAGGAGGTAGTCTTGATTTTTACATCTTAAGTTCATTTTGTAGGTATGGCATAATATCCGCAAAGCATATGGTGATTGATCTGATTTGATTGAATTAGTTGAAACATTGTCCCAAAAGTTTGAAGAATTGTATGAAAAAGAGGTCAGTTGGTTGTTAGATTCTATTCCCATTTCCTTTTTCATAACAATTAGTATCCACCACTTTTTACTATCATGTCAAAAGTGATTAATCTTATATTCAATGAGCTTTTGTGTTTGACTATAAAAATGTGTTTGGAGCTGATTTTTGTATAGAGGCTATTGGGTGTTGTTCATTGTCAATCTGGACAATAAAAATGTGTACTTCATGGATTCCCTCAAGCAAGGCATGATCGATGAGGAGTGGAAACAAGTTGTGAACACGTATGTTATTCCAAATTATTTTGTTTTTAATGTAGTTCAATTGGAAAGTTTTACAATAAAATTTCTTCTAATAACACACGTCTCTGGTTTTATGTGTATTATGTTATATGTGTCATCTTTTTGCTCATGAAGTGGTATTAAAGTTTACAATGGGCAAACTAGTAAGCAAATACAAAAATCACCACAATGGATAATCTTGGTGGTATGTTGGCTTATATGTATATATATTTAATTAGCATAAGATGTTTAATCATAGACATTTGTTATTTTTGTTGATTTATCATGACATAATTACTAATTGTGTTTAGGGAACTCCTGTACAACCAACATATTCGGAGTGCGGCTATTTTGTGATGCGCTTCATGAAGGAGATAGTTGAGGATGGTAGTTTGGACTTTGTAGCCAAGGTTACTTATTTTTTTTAAGCTTTATTTTTTGCATAATATTTTTTCAAATCTTAACTATAATGACTTAACCAATTAGTCTACAGTGGGAGACTAAACTTTTTGTCATTTTATTTCAGTGGGATAAGAAAAATGGATTAACGTACACACAAGAACAAATTGACAAAGTACGTGGTGAGTGGGCAACTTAGGTGATCTACATGTAGAGCCTCGAGTTAACGGTAGATGTACAGGGTTACACTTGTATTTTGAGAGAAGGTTATTTTGCATATGATTAGGCAGTGCACCACATCTTAATTTTATGGATTATTTGGTATATTTTGTGGATGTAGTCAAAATCACAATTCAATGTACGTAGAATTAATTATATTGACAAGTGAATTTAAAACTGTAAACGTATAGTATTATTGGGATGTATGGTATTTTGAAACATAGAATGCTTACATTTTTGGCTTTAAATGTTGTAGATTGTGTCAATAGACAACGCTTTTTAGATAAAAACGTTGTGTAATGTGTCAAATACACAACGTTTTATAGAAAAAACGTTGTGGATTGTATCAAATAGACAACGCTTTTTAGAAAAAACGTTGTGTAATGTAAGACCCCAACTTTTATGAATAAAGATTTAATTTTCTTTATATATTATTTCGAAATAGTAAGGTGTTGATTTGATAAATGTGAAAAGTTATGGGTGAAATGTGCAAATATTTCAAAATGAGCAAGTGGTTATAAAATATTCTGGTTGTCGGGGAATATTCGTTTGGTCGTGGAATATTCTTGTTGTCAGGGAATATTCGTACGACGGCGCAGCTATTTGTGGGCCCCACAACAGAATAACTGTCGGATATAGAAAGCGACATAAATAACCTTTTTATAAAATAACGGCGTAGTTGTTACCGTTAGTACTGTTGAAATACCCGGTGGTTAAAATACAGTGATACGCGGTGTTGCACAGTAGCACACGGTATTGCATAGTATTTTGAATTATTGAGTCTTACGTGAGAAGGCACTTACTCAATTATTGTTACAGTAATTACTGTTCAATATTTTATATTATTGACTCAATAATTGCTACGTTGATATTTTATATTATTGACTCAATAATTATTACATTGATATTTTATTGACTCAATAATTGCTACCTTTGCTATTTTATATGATTGATTCAATAATGGCTACAGTTGATATTTTGTATTATTGATTCAATAATTGTCATTGCACAGTATTTCACATTATCAACTCAATAATTCATATTATTTGAATAATATTATTAGATAGCATTATTGACAATGTCTAAGGAAGTTCTGTCTAGGAGGGGTTATTTAATTGCGCGCCAGTAAGGAGAAGTCCTTATCGGAAGGCCCCCTCTTTCCTGGGAACGACCTGGTTGTCAATATTGTAGTTCTGTAATATTATTTGTGAATAATTAATTATTGATTTATATGATAAGGAAATATTTATTTTGTGGATATTAAAGAAGGAATTAGTGCTGATGTGTTTTTATCAGTATTTTGGTGTGAGAAATCATCTGTTTATGGATATCGGATAATTTATGTTTGAAATTTAGAAAAACTTCCTTCTACAAAGTTGTAGAGAATTAAATTTCCTATGGAAGGACATATAATTTGTATTTTTCTGACAAAGGGGCTATTCGTTATGAATTATTGAAGTTTTCAAAAAATAAATATTTTTTTAATGGGTGGGCCCCATTTTTGTTGAAAATTTAATTTTTGAAGAGCAGCCGGCGGCTGGAGATTTTTTTAAAAATTAATATTATTTTATTAATTTAGTCTCCTTTGGCATCCTAAGCTTTTCCTATAAATAGGATGCTTAGGTTAGAATTGAAAATCACACCAGAATCAGAAGTTTTCTCTCTCTATAATATCGAGCGTATTTTTGTGAGTATTTCAATACTTTGAGTATTAGTATTCAGTGCAAGTTTCCTTCGATATTATATCCGATATTCCAGTCAGAGGTACTATTCTTTTGAGGTAAGGGATGTTATTTTCTTTCGTAAATGATGTTATTCTTTTCAATATCATTATACCAAAATATTGGCATGGATTTTATTATGAAATTCTTACTTTTTTCGTCGGGGTTACTATTCACGTATACGGCACTATTCACGTATACAGCACTATTCACGAAAAAATTAAATTTTCTTCTATTTGTCCAAATTGTCTGTTATGGTTACTATCTTTGGTTGAATCTAAGTTTTGAGCTTTATTCTTGAATTTTGCTCCACAATTGATTATTACAAAGTATTCTTGAATTGGATAAACTAAAATACGAATCCTTAATCTTTGTCTTTTATCCCACTGAATTCGTTTTTTAAAATATTTTTCATCATCCTCAGTCCTAAGTGGTGATATAACTGAATATCTTTGGCCTGTAGAGCAAAGATGAATGATTACCTGATGAATATCTTTGGCCTGTAGTGCAAAGATGACAGGTGTTGAGATGAACATGACCACTGATGATATAAATGAATATCTTTGGCCTGTAGTGCAAGGATGAATATTTGATTTGAGATGTATATTGATTGATGTTACAGGGATAAAATATTGATGATGAACGGTTATTTTCGCTGCGAATATTGATCTAAAGTTGGTTGTCCATTATATTTTATCTGATTTGTTGAAGACTAACGATAATTTATTTTTCATTATCTTAGTCATAATATTCTTTACTGGGCTAGTTGAGCTCACCCTTTTCATCTGTTGTCCTCTTTAGGAAATGAGAATGTCGCAGGGACTAGTCGGGGGACAGAGTGATGGTCCGAGTTAGAGCAGTAGTAGTCCTCACTATTTCTGATAAATAGTGTGATAATAATTGTAATGAGAACTTAGTTTGAATATTAATATTTTCTACATATTTGTATTGACACTCACAGTTGTGTGGTCGTATTTTGCACGACCGTATGATATAAAGTTTGTATTTGAATTCTGTACCATGTATTTGGCGACTCAGAATGGGTTGGGTTGACTGGACCTATTCTGGGGGGCGTCACATGTAATGTGTCAAATATACAACATTTTTTAGAAAAAAAACGTTGTGTATTGTGTCAAATAGACAATGCTTTTTAGGAAAAAAAAACGTTGTGTAATGTGGCAAATATACAACGTTTTTTAGAAAAAAACGTTGTGAATTATTTCAAATAGACAACGCTTTTTATAAGAAAAAAAATATTGTCTAATGTGTCAAATAGACAACGCTTTTTAGAAAAAACGTTGTCTAATGTGTCAAATAGACAACGCTTTTTAGAAAAAAATATTGTCTAATGTGTCAAAAGACAACGTTTTAAAAATATTGTCTATTTGTGTCTAATAGATGACACTGCTAACCACGACGTTTCTAGGGGGACTTATTACAACGTTTTTTAAACGTTATCTATTTACTTTTTTCTACTAGTGTTATTTCTTTTTTCATGTTAATTTATTTTTCTTTGTTCTTGATTGATTATGGTAATTTATCAGCATTGATATGATTTATTAATAATCTAATTTAATTATGATATTTTTATTTATTATACTTGTACTACATCTTCAAATTGGAGTTTAAAAGAATATGAATCACCCTTTTAAATCAAATTTCTCAAAATTTATTTCCCACCCCATAGTAAATAATAATTCCAACCATACAAAGGTATTGTTATTGTAGCAGTTGATACTCTCAGCTATTAAAAATATAACATAATAGACAACTCTTCCTTAACTTTTCCAACTAACAAATGGGTCTGCATGCACTAGAGAAAAAAGTAAATAGATAACGTTTAAAAAACGTTATAATAGATCCCTCAAAAGTGTCGTGGTTCGCAGTGTCATCTATTAGACACAAATAGACAACGTTTAAAAAACGTTGTCAATTGCCAAGACAGTAATGTTTTCTGACGATGATGTAAGCCAATAAGTTATTAAGAAAAGGGTGTGTTGGTTATTTAGCCCATGTAGTTGACACCCAAAGAATGAGAACTGAAATAGGATAGATACCAATAGTAGAAGAGTTTGTAGAAGTATTTCTAGAAGATTTAACAAGTTTACCACCAAATCGGAAGATCGAATTCAGGTGAACCTATTTTCAACTTTTTTTCAAATATATATGCTTACCAGTACTGTCCAGGTTGGATTTTCTCCATGAATTTGAAATTCTCTGATGTTGAATGAAAACTCTCCGAAACCCCTCCAACTCTTTCTGAGACAGTGGAGACCCAATTTTTTTTTTGGTGTATATCAATTGAAAGCTGAACCCATTTCGGGATTGACTTATTTTAAAATTATTATAAGTTGTTTAAGTTAGAATTTTTAAGTAAAAGAATTCCCGAACAGGGGTTACGCGATAGTGCGAGAGTGGAAAACTTACCGCGAGAATGGGAGAGAAGAAGTACTGGGATTAGACTATTAGAGGGGATTTAGGATTATGTATTATTTTATTATTATTATTTTTGCTTCTATTTTTCTTTTTTAGAGAATAATTGTTATTATATGATTATGTCTAATTTTTTATAAGTTTAATTCGGCTGCATTTGTTTTATCATTTTCAGATCCTATAATGACGTTACTATGGTCGCCGTACGTTTTTTAGTAGCAGACAATTGGTGTCAGTCTTCCCGCCTAATTTATACCGACCATGTACAAACACTCGTCGGCTTATGGGGAATATAGCGACGAATTTTAGCACTGGTCGCCATATCTTGTCGTCATATCGCATTACTCTTATAGTTATATATATATATAAGCTATTCGGATACGAATTTCAGATGTGGATCCGAATCCGAATATTGGATTCCTGAATATCCGTCGAATATATTTACGCTTTTAAACGAATACGAATATGCATATATCCGTATATATTTATTTGTGAATACTTTTAAACCAAATACGAATATATTCGTTTTTTTTACGAATGCGAATAATATCCGTTTTTTTCAAATACGAATGCAAACGAATACATATTTTTCGATTATCATTTACAGCCCTAGGAAGGAGTAAGCAGTCGATCCTTATTTATTTGTTTAAGGTTATTTTTGTCTTATTTCCTTTTTTGGTTGATATTGTTGGAGGGAAACTAAAAAACTAGAGACGAACTACATCCGTCTCTAAAATGGATTTAATTTTTTTAAAAAAGTAATCAACTTTTTAGACGGCTATATCCGTCTCTAGTTCTGTTTCTAAAATAAGGAGGGAATTTGAGACACATATTTGGATGGAAAATAAAAGACTGAGACGGAAATTTCGATCTCTAATCCGTTTCAAACATAAATATTTGTTTAATTTTATTATGAGTCCTTCTATGGGGACAGCCAAATTGAACATTTTTAAATTATTTTTTTTTGATTTTTGTTGTGACTCCCAAAATGTATATTATTTATTCCAACTATATTTTTTACAAAAAAAAAATTAAAAATGTCCAATTTGGCTGTCCGCCAAGACTTATTGTTTTATTATTATTAATCTGAGATGAGCACGGTTGGTCTCAAATCTATTTCAAAAACTGTTTCTTTTTTTAAAAAAAACTTAATTATTGAGACGGCTAATTCCGTTACAATTTGAGACGACGCTGGCGGTCTGAAAATTTGTCTCAGTTTTTAACTTCCAAAACATGTCGAGACATAACAAAATTTCGTTTTCTAAGTTCGTATCAAATTGCTAGAATTAGAGACAGAACTTAGTCTGTCTCTAAAAATTGGTTTCAGATGCCAAGTATTCTAGCAGTGATATGAAATATCTAAAAAGTTTTTCCGATCTAGAATAATCGATGACACTATAGTACAAACACATGTCCTAAAAATGATCAATTAGATTGAATAATTAAGACAATTGGGTTTTGTGACGCCCCCAGAATAGGTCCAGTCAACCCAACCCATTCTGAGTCGCCAAATACATGGTACAGAATTCAAATACAAACTTTATATTATACGGTCGTGCAAAATACGACCACACAACTGTGAGCGTCAATACAAATATGTAAAAAATATTAATATTCAAACTAAGTCCTCATTACAATTATTATCACACTATTTATCAGAAATAGTGAGGACTACTACTGCTCTAACTCGGACCATCACTCTGTCCCCCGACTAGTCCCTGCGACATTCTCATTTCCTGAAGAGGACAACAGATGAAAAGGGTGAGCTCAACTAGCTCAGTAAAGAATATTATGACTAAGATAATGGAAAATAAATTATCGTTAGCCTTCAATAAATCAGATAAAATATAATGGACAACCAATCTTAGATCAATATTCGCAGCGGAAATAACAATTCATTAGAAGAGTTAAGTAGAGAATGAAGTCTACTATCTTCTATGATTTAAAAGTCCATCATCAATATTTTATCCCTGTAACATCAATCAATATACATCTTGAATCAATATTCATCTTTGCACTACAGGCCAAAAATATTCATTTGTATCATCAGTGGTCATGTTCATCTCAACACCTGTCATCTTTGCACTACGGCCAAAGATATTCATCAGGTAATCATTCATCTTTGCTCTACAGGCCAAAGATATTCAGTTACATCACCTTTTAGAACTGAGGATGATGAAAAATATTTTAAATAACGAATCCAGTGAGATAAAAGATAAGATTAAGGATTCGTATTTTAGTTTATCAAAGTTCAAGAATATTCCATAATAATACTTTGTGGAGCAAAATTCAAGAATAGAGCTCAAAATTTAGATCCAATCAAAGATAGTAACCATAACAGACAATTTGGACAAATAGAAGAAAATTTAATTTTTCCATAAATAGTGCCGTATATGTGAATAGTGCCGTATACGTGAATAGTAACCCCGACGTAAAAAGTAAGAATTTCATAACAAAATTCATGACAATATTTTGGTATAATGATATTGAAAAGAATAACATCATTTACGAAAGAAATAATATCCCTTACCTCAAAAGAATAACACTTTTGGCTGGAATATCGGATATAATACCGAAGGAAACTTGCACTGAATAGTAACACTCAAAGTATCTAAATACTCACAAGAATACGCTCGATATTATAGAGAGAGAAAACTTCTGATTCTGGTGTGATTTTCAATTCTAACCTAAGCACCCTATTTATAGGAAAAGCTTAGGATGCCAAAGGAGACTAAAATAATAAAATATTATTATTTTAAAAAAAAATTCCGCCGCCTGGGGGCTTTTCAAAAATTTGAATTTTCAACAAAAGTGGGGCCCACCCATAAAAAATATTTATTTTACGAAACTTCAATAATTCATAATAAATAGCCCATTTATCAGAAAAATACAAATTCTATGTCCTTCTATAGGAAATTTAATTCTCTACAACTTTGTAGGAGGAAGTTTTTCCAAATTCCAAACATAAATTATCCGAAATCCATAAACGGATGATTTTCCACACCAAAATACTGATAAAAATATATCAGCGCTAATTCCTTCTTTTATATCCACAAAATAAATATTTTCTTATCATATAAATTAATAATTAAGTATTCACAAATAATATTACAGAACTACAATATTGACAACCAGGTCGTTCCCAGGAAAGAGGGGGCCTTCCGATAAGGACTTCTCCTTACTGGCGCGCAATTAAATAACCCCTCCTAAACAGAACTTCTTAGACATTGTCAATAATGCTATCTAATAATATTATTCAAATAATATGAATTATTGAGTTGATAATGTGAAATACTGTGCAGTGACAATTATTGAATCAATAATACCAAAATATCAACTGTAGCCATTATTGAATCAATCATATAAAATGGCAACGTAGCAATTATTGAGTCAATAAAATATCAATGTAACAATTATTGAGTCAATAATATAAAATATCAACGTAGCAATTATTGAGTCAATAATATAAAATATTGAACAGTAATTACTGTAACAATTATTGAGTAATGGCTTCTCACGTAAGAATCAATAATTAGAATTACTGTGCAATACCGTGTGCTACTGTGCAACACCGTGTATCACTGTATTTTAATCACCGGGTATTTTTAACAGTACTAACGGTAATAACCACGCCGTTATTTTGTAAAAAAGTTATTTCTGTCGCTTTCTATATCCGACAGTTATTCCGTTGTGGGGGCCCACAAATAGCTGCGCCGTCGTACGAGTATTCCCCGACAACAAGAATATTCCACGACCAAACGAATATTCCCCGACAACAAGAATATTTTATAACCACTTGCTCATTTTAAAAATATTTGCACATTTCACCCATAACTTTCATATTTATCAAAACAACACCTTACTGTTTCGAAACAATATATAAAGAAAATTAAATCTTTATTCATAAAAGTTGGGGTCTTACAGGTTTTCTCATAGATAGAGAGTTGAGCCAAGATTTGATCTTTTAGTCACTCTCGGACTCATTGTCACAATTTGTTGTAAACTTTCACATGAACAAGCTAAATGTCAACCTGTCTGAGTTGCTTAACATGTATATAATATTTACAACAAATTCATAATTCAATGTAAATGAATGTGTATGTAGAAACTATAATGGGTTAGCAAACTATAAGATAAATGTAGACGTCGGTTAAAAAATCTGCGGGTCGGGTCACAACTCGGATCTTTTACCTCTTCCTAAGTTATCTCTACCCTCACTCTTTTTATTGCGAAAAAGGTTTTTAAGGATTTTTTAGGAAAAGGCCAACATGTATCATGTCGACGATTTGAACGTTTTACAGAGTCGCCAGTTGGTAGATTTAAAAATAGTTGTACCAACTCAACCGAGTTTTGTTTGAAAGAGGCCCAATTGCTAGATACTGTCAAAACTTGATATTTGAAACCGAAGTTTTGAGTTCGGGGGCTTGGTTAAGTGTGAGGAAGGTGTTAGTCACCCCACAACTCCCGTGTAAACATGGTACCGCATCTTTTCAATATTTCTCTTAAAACTGAAATACGTGTGTGAATGCTGTTTGAAAATTGGGCCTATGTTTGAATGATTGAAAGTAAGGAAGTGCTTCGGTTAGCCTATATACGAAGGGTTTGACTTGATTTGCAAAAAGTCTTTGATTTGATTTGCAAAATTATTTAATTTGATTTAATTGAAAATGATATTTTGAAAGCTGGTTATCAAATCCTTACGCTACCATAGGAATTGAAGCATATCACTACTTTTAATTTTATCTTTTTAGCCTTAAGGCCCAAATTGAATGGTGATTGTCGGGCTGCGAATCATCCTCGACCACAACAAATATACAAGTGTCGGTCTCCTCATGGGCATGGTAGCCATCGGAGGGACTCTGACATGACAAACTATATTTTCACTATGTTGAGACCTTAAATTCGGATAACCGTTTTAAGGTCTTTTGTATGTACATTTCTACAGAAAAACTGGCAGGGTACATTCGTAAAGTGGAGTTTGTCCATCGTGGAAATCAGATTCTGATCAGTTTGATTATGAATCCCACGATTCCTAGGCTCACATATGAGTAGCCAATAAACCTGCACAGTTCAAATTTGTACAAAAATAAATATATATTCCAAGATTGCCAGAACCGAGGATTCATTCAGTAAATCCTGGTTCGCAAGGCCGAAGTGTCTCGTTCCCACTAGATAGCGATCTAAGGGACGCGATGTTGCTTTTGTGATTGAAAAATGTCAATTCATATCAAATGAATATTTAAAGCATCAATTTAATAACAAAGCAAGTAAAGCAATATATATACACAGTTATATATACAAAAACTGTAAAGGGCGATGGATTTTCACACCGGTGCCCGGACTAGAATTGAAATATATATATTGACAGAAAAGTTGTCAACCAAGACTGGGAAGAGAACCAGTGGTGGTGAAGGCTGCTTATATATGCATATTTATATATAAAAGCAGTAAAAGGCCACAGAATAATCCAGGCCGAACATAAATATATATGTACAAAAATATAGTCAACCAAGACTAGGAAGAGAACCCAGTGGTGGTGAAGGCTGCTTATATATGCATAGTTATATATAAAAGCAGTAAAAAGGCCACAAAATAATCTAGGCCCAACAGAAATGTAAATGTACAGAAAAGTAGCCCACCAGGGACTGGGAAGATAACTCAGTAATGGTGAAGGGTGCAAAAGCAGTAAGAAAGCCACAGAATAATCCAGGCCGAATTGAAATATATAATATATATATAGAGACAAAAATATAGTCAACCAAGACTGGGAAGAGAACCCGGTGATGGTAAAGGCTGCTTATATATGCATAAATATATATAAAAACAGTAAATTATCACAGATTTGACATCCGGGCTTGACAGAATTGAAAAATTAGTATATAAACAGTTAAATAAACACAAAAAAAAAGAAGCCAAACCCGGACTGGGAAGATAACCCAGTCCGGCGAAGTTGCCAGAACGAAGATTCTAGTGCATTGAAGCTGTTAGAGCTGACGGATCGTCAATCCGAGTTGTAAAATCCAGTGATGGTAAAGGCTTATCCTGTTCGGGATTGACTTCATTTTTTTTTTGGTTTTTGTTGTGACTCTCAAAATGTATAGTATTTATTCCAACTGGAATTTTTACCAAAAAAAATGTTTTAGATGTAATTTGGATAAATATACAAGAACAGTGTTGTACAAAAAAAATTAAAAATGTCTAATTTGGTTGTCCAATTTGGTTATCCGCCAAGACTTATTGTTTTATTAGAACCCAATGATGGTGAAGGCTTATCCTGTTCGGGATTGACTTTATTTTTTTTTTGATTTTTGTTGTGACTCTCAAAATGTATAGCATTTATTCTAACTGGAATTTTTTTTTAAAAAAATATTTTAGGTGTAATTTGGATATATATATATATATATACAAGAATAGTGTTGTACAAAAAAAAAATTAAAAATGTCCAATTTGGTTGTCCACCAAGACTTATTGTTTTATTATTATTAATCTGAGATGAGCACGGTTGGTCTCAAATCTGTTTCAAAAACCTGTTTCTTTTTTTAAAAAAACTTAATTATTGAGACGATTAATTCTGTCCCTAATTCCGTTACAATTTGAGACGACGCTGGCAGTTTGAAAATTTGTCTCAGTTTTTAACTTCCAAAACATGTCGAGACATAACAAAATTTCGCTTTCTAAGTTTGTATCAAATTGCTAGAATTAGAGACGGAACTTAGTCCGTCTCTAAAAATTGGTTTCAGATGCCAAGTATTCTAGCAGTGATATGAAATATCTAAAAAGTTTTTTCGATCTAGAATAATCGATGATACTACAGTACAAACACATGTCCTAAAAATGATCAATTTGATTGAATAATTGAAACAATTGGGTTTTCTCATGGATGGAGAGTTGAAGCCAAGATTTGATCTTCTAGTCACTCTCGGACTCATTTTCACAATTTGTTGTAAACTTTCACATGAACAAGCTAAATGTCAACCTGTCTGAGTTGCTTAACATGTATAATATTTACATCAAATTCATAATTCAATGTAAATGAATGTGTATGTAGAAACTATAATGGGTTAGCAAACTATAAGATAAATGTAGACGTTGGTTAAAAAATCTGCGGGTCGGGTCACAACCCGGATCTTTTACCTCTTCCTAAGTTATCTCTACCCTCACTCTTTTTATTGCGAAAAAGATTTGAAGGGTTTTTAAGGAAAAGGCCAACATGTATCATGTCGACGATTTGAACGTTTTACAGAGTCTCCAGTTGGTAGATTTGAAAATGGTTGTACCAACTCAACCGAGTTTTGTTTGAAAGAGGCCCAATTGCTGGACACTGTCGAAACTTGATCTTTGAAACCGAAGTTTTGAGTTAGGAGGTTTGGTTAAGTATGGGGAAGGTGTTAGGCACCCCACAACTCCCGTGTAAACACGGTACCACATCTTTTCAATATTTCCCTTAAAACTGAAATGCGTGTGTGAATGCTGTTTGAAAATTGGGCCTATGTTTGATTGATTGAAAGTAAGGAAGTGCTTCGTTGAGCCTATATACGAAGGGTTTGACTTGATTTGCAAAAAGTCTTTGATTTGATTTGCAAAAGTATTTAATTTGATTTAATTGAAAATTATGTTTTGAAAGCTGGTTATCAAACCCTTACACTAACATAGGAATTGAAGCATATCACTACTTTTAATTTTATCTTTTTAGCCTTAAGGCCCAAATTGAGTGGTGATTGTCGGGCTGCGAAGCATCCTCGACCACAACAACTATACAAGTGTCGGTCTCCTCATGGGTATCCGGGCTTTACAGAATTGAAAAATTAGTATATAAACAGTTAAATAAACACACACATAAAAAAGTCAAACCCGGACTGGGAAGATAACCTAGTCCGGCGAAGTTGCCAGAACGAAGATGCTAGTGCATTGAAGCTGTTAGAGCTGACGGATCATCAATCCGAGTTGTAAAAATGCCAGAAGTTGAGTTTATGTACAAAAATATACCAAATTTTGAAGAAAACGGCCACGAAACTTAGTTCCGGGCATATTTAGAAAACGAAACTTGATATGTAAGTGCAAAACAGTGCAAAGAAGTAAGAATCACTTTCTGATCGTAAAAATACTCGCAATGGACTGCTACACGGGCTTTTTGCCAAATCGTAGGCTCTAAACGTCCAAAAATGTGGTAGTCTACTTGTTAGAGTGAAAAAATTTGGGTTTAGAAGAGGTGGAAAAGTCTGAAAATCAAACAGGAAGAGGTTCGCTGCGTTTCAGAATTCTTGAAAATGAGAGGGGGTGCACGTTTATTTATAGGCCAGGGAGCCTCAGCTCTACTTGATGCTGCCGCTGGTAGAGGTGCAGCTCCCCTGGTGGGGCCCATGTGTCTGGTTGAGTCATCTTGAAATACGTGCACTCCAAGCAACGCGAGATCAAAGTCGAAACTTTCTAACTTTTGATCGGAGCGTCCGTTTGAGGCGTGCAATACCTTTTCAGAAAGCCCTCGCCGAGAGTGTCACAATGATATGGGATAAAACATTTTCTGGGTCCTAAAAGACAGGTTCATAACTAGGTCTTCGATTTCCCGCAGTTTGTCCGTTGAGCTGTCTTGCGCTGTTTGCACGTGGGATCGTCGTTAAAGTTCGTTCTGACCTTGGTGGCATCAATTCGGCTTGAGCTTAATCGAATCGGCATAGGGTTGGTAACATGACCATTTTGTCCCTCCCGTGGTTGCCCTTAGTGTCGGCATGGCCTTCGGTTGACTTCTTGGGGTTGTTTCCAAGATTTAGATCCCATTCGAGTTTGTTTGTCCTCAATGTAGTCTTTGAGGCTGAGTTGGTCATTCCAGGTTTTCCTCTGGAGATGTTGTGGGGATTCAGATTGGTTCCTGAAGTTGACTTGACTTTCCGGGTTGAAACCGGGGCTGACCTGTACCTCTCGGGTTAAGACCGGGGTTGAACTAATGGCCCGATATTGAGATCAAGGTTGAACTAATGGCCAGATATTGAGATTGAGGTTGATTTGATGGCCCGATATTGAGACCGGGGTTGAACTGATGGCCCGGTATTGAGATCGGGGTTGAGCTGATGGCCCAGTATTGAGATCGGGGTTGAACTGATGGCCCGGTATTGAGACCGGGATTGAACTGATGGTCCGGTATTAAGACCGGGGTTGAACTGATGGCCCGGTATTGAGACCGGGGTTGACCTGATAGCCCGGTATTGATACCAGGGTTGATTTGACATTCCGATATTGGTGATCGGGGCTGTGGTTGTCCCGGTATTGGTGACCGGGGTTGAGTTGACATCCCGATATTGGTGATCGGGGCTGAGTTGAATGTTTTGCCCTTCTGCAGGGTTAGTACCAGGAATGCAAAAATTTTGAGTGTCTACAATAAGGCTAACAAACTAAAATGTTACAAGATTTGGGATTGTTAGGCTCGATTAGGGGCCGCGAGGCCAACCAAGGCCACACCAAGCTCAGCTAAGCCCCACGGGTCCAAGCAAAGCTTGGTTGCCAACATAGTGGGATGATTAAGGGCTGCTAAGGCAAGCTAAACCATGCTACGGAGCTGTTAGTGCAACAAAGAGGGCTGCTAGATACACTTAGCCAACAAAGCGCTATTTTGGCATTATAAAGGAAAACAAGAATAGTTAATGCATTAGTGTGTTGAAATAAATCTATAAATCATGGGGAAGATTAAAAGTTAACCATACCAACCCTTATTAAAGAGAAAATGGCTATTGTAATAAGAACATGAATGAGGTATTTGAAAAATATATACAAATATCTCAAAAGTAAAAACACAAACTAAAGATATGATCAATGTGGTTATGTGATATATAAACATACAAGTTATGTGACTTGGATACTTAGCTAATATGTTTGTAAATGCAAATATAATTGTGTAGGATTTGTGAGAACAAGTTAAGCTGAATTTTTATCAATAGCTCACAGTCAAGACAAGTATCTAAATCCTACTCTTTATTGAGCAAGTATTTTGGATTTATTTATATGTAGGCAAGTTCTCTAAATTCTGAACTGTCTCATTTGCTTATGAATAATACAAGATAGTTAAACCTTTTTATTCCAATCAGCTTCAAAAAGAATGGTTAAGATATTATCATGTATATTAGATGAAATTCAATATGCATGAACAGTTTAAAGATAGTCTAAGCTACTTGTTCTAGCTAGACACAGATTAAAGTATTCCAATTCTTTTACATTAAGTCTTGAAATATTATTGTGATATGATTTGAGCTGTCCAGTTATACTGATATAGTTTGGATTCCAATCTGAGAATGAACAATCCCTGAATTGGGATATTTTATATTGCACTCTAGGAGTGGTGACGTTGAACATAAAAATTGTTTTGTTTAAGATAGTATTGATCAATACAGGGTATAAAAGGCTGATCACCCACCGTGCCCGTAAGGCAAGACGGTTCACAAATGAATTTCTGATAAAATCTTTTCAAGATAAGAAAAAAAGAATGTTCATGGTCTTATGACCTCTCAGCTATTCAATATTGATATGTTACTTAAGAATATGAATGATTCAAGATTTATTTGTTTTACAGTTTTGTTTCACTGTCAAAGCATGCTTCAAATAAAATATTTATTTATTATTGAGATATTTAAGAACGCTATTACTTAAGTTGAGCAATTAAATGTTCATTCTTGCTTTGTATAAATGTTTTTAGTTACTTAGGATCGAGTAGAGGCATTTGGTTAGGATAAAAGAAAAGGAAAAGCTGTTGAGTAGCTAAGATGCTATGTAATAGGTAGTTTGTATGTTGTAAATATTTAACTATCATGTAATAAGAATTTAAAGGTCATCGTATCTGGGTAGACAGACTCTGATGTAATAATTTTATATAAGTTTGACGTTTTATTATGTTGGATGGTGGTTATCGTGAGGCACTGAATAAGGGTTTCAAGTTCCCGAACTTGGGGACCTCACATTTTCAATACTTATAGTCCAACATTATTACTAACTATATATTATATCAAAGTTTAAATATGAGTCGATATGAAAAATTATAAGGATTTCTAAGGAAAGATCTTATAATTTTCTAACTCATCACAGTAAAAAGCCTTTTATCTAGAAAGATGAAAGACCATTAGATTATAAGAAAAATAAAAATTTTGATGTTTGTTTATATAACAACCACTTTCAAACTTTATTTAGAAGTAAAATACGTAAATTTAATGAGACTTAAACCTTTTATGTGGCTAGAAACTCCTTCAAAAGTTGACTAGAATTTTTGAATTAATCTCATCCGTTAGATTGACGAAAAATTATATATATATATATAAGGATTTCTACGGAAAAGAAATCTTATAATTTTCTAGCTCATCATAATAAAAAGCCTTTTATCTAGAAAGAAAAAAGACAATTAAATTATATATAAAAAAATTTGATGTTTGGTTGTATAACAACCACCTTCAAACTTTATTTAGAAGTAAAAAATGTAAATTAAATGATAATTAGAGAAAAAGAAAAAAAAAAGCCAGATTCCAACCTTTTGTGTGGCTAGAAACTCCTGGAAAAATTGTCTAGAATTTTTGAATTAATCTCCTCCGGCAGATTAATGAAAAATTATAAGGATTTTTATCAAAAAGAAGTATTATAATTTTCTAACTCATCACAATAAAAATCCTTTTATCTAGAAAGATAAAATTAGACCATTAAATTATAAAAAATAAATTTTTTGATGTTTGTTTATATAACAACCACCTTCAAACTTTATTTACAAGTAAAAAAACGTAAATTAAATGAGAAGAAAAAAGAAGAAGAAAGTGAGATTTAAACCTTTTATGTGGCTAGAAACTCCTCAAAAAAAAATTTGGCTAGATTTTTTGAATTAACGTCCTCCAACAGATTGTGATAGTTTGGGCGTGTTCTCCTAATTTTCATGTGTCAAAAAGGATGAAAAGAGGGAGTATTTATAGGAAATTAGGAGGGGAGTCTCGCGTCTCGGCACAGTGTCAGAACCCTAGGACTATGTTTGTTTGTAAGGATTATATTTGGGATAAGATTATTAATCTCAAATGTCTTGGTTTGATTTTAAATTTAGACTTGAGACTATTAGTTTAAGAATTATAAAATGAGTTAATAATTTTAGAATTATAATTATAATCCCAGGATTAATAGTCTTGAAATTACAATCTCATGAATTATAATTCCAAAATTATAATACTTGCAAACAAACATAACTCTGGGTTTAATTGTATTAATATTAAAAGTGAATTTACTTGAATACTAATAGTGGATTACTTACGAAACTAAGTCACAATAAAATTTTAAGTTTTCAAAAAACTTGAATTCCAGAGTTTATTTAGATTAGTATTTTAGGAAAAAATCATTATTGACATTGTCAATAAATGTAAATCATAACATTTAATTCAATTACTTACCTAAATTAAAAATCTAATAATCTATATTTTATTAAAGTCAAAACCAAATAAATATACACTAAATTTAATTTCTTACCTTAATAATTGATTGAAATAACATATACTGTATAATTAAATTAATTGCTCTAATAAAAATCTAATTTTACTATAATTATATCTTAAAGTCCTAACAATATATATTCATAATACATTAAATTTATTTTATAATTACTCTGATAAAACTCCACACATGCGGCACGTGGCTAGTGGCTTGTATATAATTATATGTAAGACCCCAACTTTTTATGAATAAAGATTTAATTTTCTCTATATATCATTCTAAATAATAAGGTGATAATTTAATAAATGCTAGCTATAGTTATGGGTGATATGTGCAAATTTTACAAAGTAAGCAAGTTGTCATAAAATATTCGTTGTGTCGGAGAATAGTAGATTGGTCGGGGGATATTCTTTTTGTTGGGGAATATTCGTACGACGATGCAATCATTGATGGACCCCACAACGGAATAATTATCAGATAAAGAAAGCGACAAAAATAACTTTTTTATAAAAATAACGACGACAAGACTTTTACCGTTAAACTGTTGAAATACCCGATGAGAAAAGCACAGTAATACACGTTGTTCCACAGTGGTACGCGGTATTCACTACAAGAAAACCGACAGATTATTCAGTCGAACATAATTCAGTCGAAAATACAGTAATTTCGACGGATGTCCGTCAAAAATAGATGGAGCCCGTTGGCGCCTAAGTTCGCGCCAGCGCCAACCTTATATTCGACGGAATAGTGTTTACTTTCGACGAAATATCAATCGAAGATAAGTTAATTACGACGGATTTAAGTTTGACGAAAATTTCGTCGAAAATATGCTTTAAAACCTAATCAGATCATTTTCTCCCCAGCTGCCTCTGCTAAGTCTCTCATTCTCTCATTTTACTCTCTCTCACTCTCACTACTCTGCTCTCATTTCACTCTCATTGCTCTCATCTCCACCACCACCAGACGTCACCACCATCGCCGCCACCAGACGCCACCACCACTAGCAGCCACCACCACCAGACGCCACCACCGTCGCCGCCACCAGACGCCACCACCACCGCCGTTCCAGCAACCACCACCACCACCACCACCAGTCTGCACCACCAGGAGGTTCTGTGTTCCTCATTTCTTCTCCTTTAGTTTGCACATTAATTCAAGGTTAGTTTTATGAATTTAGTTTTTTAGGGTTAATTTGTTGTAAATAGTTAAATAACAATTATTTTTGAATGTCTGAAATTTATAATATTTTTGAAATTTGTATGATATTTCTGAAATTTGTAGCTTAATTTGCTTTAGGTTTAGTATGAGTTTGAATATGAGATTAACCCAATTTGGATAATATGTTTTTGCTATGAATTTGTGGGTCGAAAATTTGGGTCCTGTTGTTGAAATTGGGAGGCTGAAATTGGGAGGCTGAAATCTGAAATTTGGGTCCTATTCTTCTTGTTTATATTGCTGAATTTGGAATTTGAATTTTGGAATGTGGATTGCATATTATTTAACTGCATATTATTTGGAATTTGGAAATTGCAGAATATTGATATTATGAAGTGTATAACATATGATAATTATGAATGTCTTGCTTTTCTTTATGCAATTGCAGTTTATATATATGTTAGTGTATTGAATCTTAAATTTGGGTTCCTTATTACAGTGTTGTTTATGAATGAGTGTTGTTTATGAATGAATGTGATATTTGATTTTTCCGATGGAATTCCCGACGAAATTTGTATCAGAATTTTTCAATTGCAAAATTTATGGGCCCTATAAGTATATTTATTTATTATTTAATTAGTTTTCCAATATTAAAAAAACTAAGTAGCATTTACTTAGTTTCTTACTACTAAAATAAAATTAATTTAATTTAATTTAGTCTATTAAATAAAATAAATTTTAAAAATTAGATAATATAATAATAAATAATAATAAATTAAATTAATTTGAATAAAATAAATTAAAATTGAAATAAAATAAATTAAAATAAGTTTAAAATAAAATACAATACAATACAATACAATGAAATGAAATAAATTAAATTTAAATAATTAGATACCCAACAGACAAGTAGGAGTGAATGTCAAACAGTAGTCCATATATATTCTAAATAACAGTTCTCATAAATTAAGTAGCACTTACTTAGTTTTTCATTGGCAAAATAAACTAAGTAACATTTGTTTAGTTTGCTGCAATATTCAATAAATTCAATAAGTACTATATGTATATATATACATATATGTACTATACTTTGAAACTTAGAAACTCGTTTAACGCATAGGAGTGAATGTCGAATAGTAGTCCCCATATATATTCCAAATAACAGTTCTCATAAACTAAGTTTACTTAATTAATTTTGCATTGGTAAAATGAACTAAGTAGCATTTGCTTAGTTTACCGCAATATTCAATAAACTCAATATGACTCTCTCTTCGATCTTCAATACACTCAATTACAACTATACATTTTATAGTACAAATATTATTCCATTAACCATTAAATATGTAGACCGCCTTAATTGAACTGGCTATGGTATGCTGATGACAATAGTTGTAAGGTATAGGAACAACATAGGATGACATCAGCATGGTATCATGCAACATTAACACTCAACGTCAATGTGAATAAAGCATTGTGATGTGTCGGCTTTCGTCACAATCCGTCCCCGCAACCACATTTTGGGACATTTATAAGTTTTCCTTCCCCACTTAAGATTCCTACTTAATAGCATTACATCTCTTTTCCTTTTAAAATAGAAAATGCATAAATTGCAATGAATTATATATATGAATGAACAAAGCAGAGCAACTAATTAACCGGTCAGTTGTAGAATTTGCAATTAGTATTTTTGAAAGTTTCCAAGGTCTTTAGTGGACAACGAATACCGCAACGAGTGCAGCAAAAGTAAGGTGAAAAATACTCTAACCCGTAGCCACATTTTAAGGGTACAAGGCAACTCTTTATGTGATGCGACGGCTTAGAGTATTCTCCACCTTCCATTTTTTGCCCCGGCGCGGTATTAGTTGTCCCCTCAAGACCTTTGAAACTTCTAACAATCCTAATCTCATGTTCTAGAATTGACCGTTTAGTTAGTTGCTCAACTTTGCTCATTCGTATATAGTTCATTGCAATTTATGCATTTTCTGTTTTAAAAGGATAACAGTTGTAATACGTTTAAGTCAAAAGATTAAATGGATAAAGAGAAGTTATAAATGTCCCAACAAGCGGTTGCGGAGACGGATTGTGAAGAAAGCCAACACATTACAATGATTTATTCACATTGACTTTGAGTGTTAATGTTGCATGGTACCATGCAGATGCCAACTTAAGTTGTTTATGCACTTTACAACTATTTGTCTAACTTAACACTTGCCAACTCAAATAAGGCGGTTAACATGTTTGATGGTTAATGGAAGGATTATTTATGAACTATACTTTGGAACTTAGAAACCCGTTTGTTATTCACTCAGTAGGAGTGAATGTCGAATAGTCCCTAGTTTAGGGACTGTTACTGGATGTTATGTCTTTCACTTAAGCCGGTGCCAATACAAAATAGAACGTTTTTGTTGTTTTGAGGATTTTTCGGCTGTTATCTCTACATGTTCTTCGAGTACATACTTAGATTAAGTTATCTTAATCTATTTCGTGTACTTGAAGACCATGGGGAGGTGCTGCCAAAATTTTCGTAAAATAGTAAAAACGTGTAGTTATCTATATGTTAAAGTCATTTTACTATCTTTGTAGTTCATTCGAAGAGGAAGCGTATGCTTCTAACCCAATTTTTACTGCAACAGAGTTGGAAGCATTCACTAATGCTAATTTCCAACAGTGGTTTAAAAAAAGGGTTGAAGAAGAGAACATTTCTGAGCGTTTTATAGATGTTATTCCGAGGACCTTACAAAGTTGTTAGTTCTTTTCCCGGATGCATCGTGAATGGGTACAGATTTAGGGTCGATGACTTGAATGAACTCACATCAGTCAATTCTGGGGTTGCGGTGTTGGGAAGCTGCTACCAAGATTCTGAGTCCAATTACTATGGCCATTTACAGGATGTGGTTGTGCTCAATTATCACGGGGGTAAAAAGGTAGTTACATTTAAGTGTAGCTGGTTTGATACTGAAAAGGGTGTTAAAGTTGATCGTAATAGAATCACAACCGTAGATATCAAGTCGGTATTAAAATCTGATGGCGTGTTCGTGTTAGCAAATTAAGTGACTCAAGTGTATTACGTTCCTAATGTTGTTAATACTCGAAGCCCCTGGTACATAGTAGTCACAACTAAAACACGTGCATTTGATGTTGAGAACATGGTTAGTAGGGATGAGGCGTTGCAAGAAGATGTTAGCAACCCTTTGGCCGTAGTGTTAAATGCTGAAGATGTGATGATTACTGATGTCATTGACGTACCTGACGATGAGGATGTCGAGGAAAACGTCGTTGGGAATGATTATGTAGTCGTTGATGATGATAACGATGAAGAAACTGATCTCAAAATTGAGGATGAGGAAGATATCGAATCCAAGAATGATATACACGTTAAATCTGATGGGTTTGATAACGTACGTAATTGAAAATGAGCATTCATATTAGTAAATACCACATTGTTAAACCTTACATATTTATAATCTACCAATTTGGTTATTGCAGTAGCATATTCATGGCTAGACATAGCGGTGGAGGTCGCCGAGATGGTGGGCTTCTGGTTCGGGAGACGGTAGCCACGATGGAGGCTCGTCTTCAGGAGCTAGTAAGTTGTCTGAACTCGCATTTAAATATATCTCAAGCTGAATTAGTTTATGTTTATTGACTTAGTTTTTTTAATTATTACAGATGCACCTCGTCAACGACACCGAGGAACGAACCTTGGTATCTTTGGTCGTACGTCGGCATCTCCACTTACAGTATCGGTGGATGTCGCTTCTGGACAGTAAGTGTTACTCTATTGTCATAAGCCAAAATTTAATATTTCTTTTAGTTATTGCAAAACACAATTAACGTAACACATATTGTTATATTTTTACTGTAGTATACTAGACCCGGTCGCTAAGCATACATTACACGCGATCTACTTGACGCACCTCCCGACCGGGTGCATACACTTTACTCACTACGAGTGGTACGATTGCTCCTTTATGGATACTATGTTGCGGGAGTTTCATGTAAGTTAATAAGTTTATATTAGCCAGTATTATATTATTACATAGTTGTAACGTTTAAGAAATAAGTTCCTTACTTTTAGAATTTTGTTATAGACTTATTATAGATTTGCCGAGGGCGTCTCTCAGACAGCCGGTGATGCAGTGATTATTGGACATGTCGCTGCGAATTACTCTGGCTGGCTGTATAAGTTGCGACGATGGGAAACCCGGGCAATTGATGACCAGCCCGAGACCACCATCATAGTTCACCAGCCCCGCATAGTCTCCGATCTTGTATAGCAGGATATGTGTGCCCACTGGCAGGCTGAAGATTTCTAGAAAAATTTTGAGTAGGCAAAGAAGAACAGGGCCAAGCTCCGCATAGTACACACGACCGACTCGCAGTCTTTCGCGGAGGCGAAGACGATAATCGTAATGTATTTAGAAATAACTTATCAAATTCTAGCACGAATGATAATTAATAACTATTTTATGACTGTATCTATTAGGCCTTGGGTCTTGGGTCGGACCTTGGGCAGAGCTCCGACCATGTTAGAGTTCTGGGACCGGGCCCACACGCCTAAAGAGGAGCGTGCTTTGTCTTAGTCAGCTTTAGCTATACGGGTAAAACTACTCTTACTTGTTATTAATCTCAATATTCACAAAATAAAATAAAATGATATAATTAAATCACGTATACAATACAAATTACAGGACCAATTTCAGAAGCTTCGGGACCAGCGTATAGCTGAGTTTGAGGTTGTTAGGGGGTTCTGAGCCATTAGATTCGACCATCCCCACTCCCCAGATTGAGTTATCTCTAGATGAGAAGCTGAGACTATGGGTCGAGTCTCAGGATCCCCCTACTAATAGTATCGGCAGGTATCGAGTGGTGGGTCTGTTGAGGATACCCGCATATACACTACCTGGAGGTAATACTATTAATTCTTTATATTTCACGAAATTCTCATAACTTATAAATTATTGACGATAACCATGTTATATATATTTTCGAAGAATCTAGCCATCGCCAGTGTCCGAGAGCATCTATTGGACCATCTCATACGGACGCTGGCTTGGATGACGAGTTATTCTAGAGGCTAGTCGCGGCGGTATCGGATATGTTCCATACCGATCCGGTGTTTCTTCGTCAGCAGTTGCCTAGCTGGAGTCGTCTTCACCAGCTCGTTCAGAAGGTTCTAGCTGGGGCCTCCGTAGAGAGTACTGGCTTACCACAGGAGCAGTTCGAACCAACCCATATGATGCCAACCAAAGAGATAAAGAAATTCAATTTAAATAGACAAAGGGTTCCATTACAATCTTAGAGCTAATATTTAGTTCATAGCTAGTAAACTAAATAAAAGTATCAACATATACAACATCTATAACAAAATCAAAGGAAAGACTAGAGAAGAATAAACTTTGTCAAGGCCTCTTCAATCTCCAAGAACTCTCTTCCGATTCCTTTCAAACCGGTGTTGCTATGCCGCTCTTGAGCTCTAAGGAATCCCTATCTATCCCTAATCTATATGTACAAACTAAGCTAAGCTAAAGAAACAAAGAAAGTGAAGGAAATGGCTTCCAAGTTTCTTTATATTCTAGAGTATTATCTAGAAGAAACTCTCATAAAAAGAAAAATCTATCAAGCAAGAAGAAAGAGAGAGTCAGCTCTCCTCAAAATGGCAGCCCAAATGATATATATATACTCCCTTCAGCTGCTAGGTCATTTTCCCAAAAGATCTTTAAAAAACAGGTGCTGGCGCTGCGGCGCCAGCTTTTTAGCCTTGGGCACGCTGGTATAAGGGCACCGTCATTAAGTTGGCGCTGCGGCGCCAGTTTGTGAAGGGTTGAGACGCTGCAGCGCTAGGTGGCCAGATCTTTTTGAAGGGCACTGGCGCTGCGACGCCAGATTTATACTGGGAAGCGGCGCTGCGGCGTTATGTCTAGCAAAATGACCATTATGCCCCTGAAAGCTGGAAATGACATGTAAACTCCTACAAAACATATATTAATCAAAGTAATAACAAAACAATATAAAAGCGATATAATAGTAATGAGAATAAGCATTATCTTAAGTATAAAAGTAGTCGATTTATGGGTATAAAACCCACTTATCAAAAATCGCACCAGAATCAGAAAATTCTTCTTCTATAATATTGTCCGTATTTCTTTTGACTATAAGGATACTTTGAGTGTAGCTTATAGTGTAAGATTTTGTCAAGATAATCTCCGCTATACCAGTCAGATTTAGTCTCCTACTAAGGTAAATGATATCATTCTCTTTCAAAACTCATAAGGGTTGTTATTCTATTCCTTATTAATCTGTGGGAATAACCTGTCTGCGTGGACTACCGCATGCATAGTGAATAACCTTTCGTATTCATTCTTTATTAAGCTGTACAAATGATCTGTTTACGCGGATTACCATTTGACGGGTGAAAATCCATTTGTATTTTCGTATATTCTTTCATACTTGTATGAGATATCATTTCTTTTGTACTCGTCAAGGGATATCGTTTTCGTTCATATTTCTCCATTTATGGTACGAAATTATTGTTTGTTTCCATAACCTTATTAATAAATGGTGAAAATCCCTAAAATTAGTAGAATATCCTTAATAGTTTGTGCTCCATCTAATATCATTTCACTGGAATATTGGTCTGAACTTTTTTATAAAATTTTAAGATTTTCATGCCGGGATACTATTCATTCGGGGTACTATTCATACGTTACTATTCACAACGAAATTAAATTTTCTTTTCTTTGTCCAAGTTATCTTTTATGAATCTTATTTTTGAATTTTATTCCACAATTGTTTATCATGTTGACAATTTAAACATTCTTGAACTTGGATAAATTAAATTATAAATCTTTAATATTTGTCATTGATCTCACTTAATTCATTCTTTATATCATTGTCATCATCCTCATGCTTAAATTATGGGGAAAAGTTATCTTTGACTAGTAGTGTAAAGATGAACTGCTGATTGGTATGCTTATGACCAGGAATTGTGTATTGGTAAAATCATGACCTTTGGTGTTACAGAAAAATGCTTGTGGTGAAAGTTCTCTTTGGCCCATAGAGCAAAGATGAACAGGTGTTTGGCATGATCATGACCACTGGTGATACAAACGAATATCTTTGGCCCGTAGTGCATAGATAATTCGTTGATTGGAAATAATTATTGATTGGTGTTACAGTGATAAAATATTAATGATGGACTTTTAAATCATAGAAGATTGTAGACCTCGTGTTTTACTTGACTTTTCTAATGGATTGTTATTTCGGCTGCAGTTGTTGATCTAAAACTTGTTGTCTATTATATTTTATTAGATTTTTTCCTGTTGAGGACTAAGGATAATTTGTTCTACATTATCTTAGTCATAATATTCTTTACTGGGCTAATTGAGCTCACCATTTTTCTTTTGGTTTCATTGTTCTTCTCAGGAAGTGAGAGTGTAGCTGGGACTAGTCGGGGAGTGGAGTAATGGTCCAAGATGGTTACTATAGTAGTCCTCACTATTCTATAGAATAGTGTGACAATAATTATAATTAGCACTTTATTTGAGTTAGGATATTGTCTGCAAGACAATATTTGTATTGAAACTCACATCATATGTTTTGTCGTATTTGCACGATAGTTTAATAGTTGTAAGTAGGAAGTTTGTGTTTGGATTATGTACCATGTATTTGGCGACTCAGAATGGGTTGTGTGGACTTTTTTTAGGGGCGTCACATTATAGCACAAATTAGTTTTGTTCCAAACTTGGTTCCGCTCTTTTCTTACTAAATAATGTCTTAATAAATTGGGTCCTGATTAAATTAGAATTTAATTAAATTTAAATTTTAAAATATATTATCGTATTTATATTAGTCGTGAATTTTCTTAGTAAATTAGTTTTCTAACTAATTAATATTTATTGAAAGTTGAAAATTTATCTTTCCTCATAACTTAATTGCATCAATATTAGTCGTGAATTTACTTAGGTATATAATTTATTTATTTTTACTAAATTAGTGTTATAGTTAAACAAAAATTCCTTACAACTTGAATACCACAATTCTATAGTAATCATATTTGTCATCATTGTCAGATGATTATGATTGGAATATCAAAAATATTTAAATTAAATGCAATACATGAAGTGCATTATGCTCTACGCAAGAGGTTTGTGAGCTTTTTATAAATGTATTTTATGAAGTACATAAAATGACATACGTCATTAATTTGTTAAAAGAATATGAGGTACCTTAAGTATAACTGTTAAAATTTGGCTTTTTATGGGTCTAATACTATTGTAATTTAACCCCAAAACATAAGAGTTATTTCATTTTGATCCATAAAATTTACATAATATTTATTTACGGCTCTATGACTCATGCATAATACTCCCTCGGTTCATTAACATATATCTGACGTTTTAGGATAATTTTTTTATTCCTAACACTACAAAAAAATAGGCTATCTGCGACCTCATATCAACGATCGCCTTCGGTCGCTGATAATTATTTGCGACCTACTCCGGTTGTCGATATTCCGGTCGCTAGCTATCCATCGGCGACCACTATCAGCAATCGCATTATCCGCGATCAACAATAGGGACAAAATCGGTGGCCAGATTGTGTCAGGCTGAGTCAGCCTTTAGCGTGACGTGGAGTCACATGGCAGTGACCAGTATTAGTGATCGCATGCAGTCGCTACTATTAAAAAAAATTAATCAAGTTCGGTCGCTGAAAAGTAATAGCGATCGCTTGCATTCACTGATACTAAATTTAAAAAAAATTGTCTGCTTTGTGGATTTCCCCAAAAAAAGATCTGTTTTGTACCTGTTTTATATCCCAACACACAACAATATCTATAAATAAACCAACATCCTACAAATCCATCCATACAATTAAGACCAACACAATATATATAAACCTCCACGCATGTATAAACATAAACAAGTATCATCTCGACCAAAATTTACAAATGAATATAAACATGTTTGTACATTCTGTCGATAAAAAAATGAATAATACAAATGTAGAACAAGAGAAGATCAGGAGAATACAAATTTTTGTGTCGGATCAAATATCATCCAAATGGGGTTGTAACAAAATAAAGTTAAACATAAACAAAAAGTTCAACTAAACATGCAAATCTAAGCATAAAGCTAAACAATGACAAGATTACCTCATCTTGATGATGTGCTGCTCTCGCCACTGCATCTGTTAACTTCTCAGGACTCAGACACTGCAGATGCCCGCCAAATGTAAGAAGAAGAGTTCGATCTTGACATAATATTGTTCTCACAAAATCAGTAGGAGTGTGCGGCGTCGGATGACACGAGGACTGATGAGTAGACTGACTACCAGAGCTGTCGTGCTGCTAAAAGTCAGTCGTCGTCATTGCCATTGGCCTTTGACGTAGTTCTTCTTCACAACTGACACTCATTCCCATAATTCTTGATCAATCGACGGCCGTGGGTGCCTTCAGGATAGCGCTCGTTCATTAGGCTCTTGTAAGTGTCCTGTCAGCATGTTAAAAATAAAAGTTAAAAATAAATATAAAATGCTTAAGAATGACGTAAATATTTATAAACATATCAAACATATAAAAATAAATTATCGCTATCTAGACAACCTCAGGAAAACCATTGCGAGTGACCACATACACATCCAGCCAATTAATAAGCTAACCGGCCTGAGATTGAGCCTCATACAAAATATGCTCGTATATTAATATGTAAACATGTGGTATACTAAAACTAATTATTGATATTTGTAAAATACGTACCCGTGCAACAAAATGTTGCAACTGCGATATACTGTCGCCCCTATATGTGCCTTTTGCCTTGTCGCCTTCAGGTGCACTTGAGGCTCTGTTACTAGCTGCAGTCTTGGGTCTTTTCACCAAGCTCTCAGCTCTCCACTGCGCACACATCTTAGCCCATATAGGTTGCGCGCACCACCAAGGGCTATGCTCGTGCATGAATTGTTCACCATGCCTTAAATGATCGACCTCTGCATTATGGAGGGCTTTTTATCGTTCCTTATGCAAATTATCTTTTGTTCGGACGACACACTTTTTCCAGAAAAATGTCTATAGTATTGATGCACGTGCGTCGTCCCATCTATACATTCTCTGCAAATAAAACAACAGTAATAATATTAAGATGGTGCTAATACAAACCACTACTACTACACAATATTATTGCATTAATTATATTATCTGTCAGAATTAAAAAAATATACCTGAAATTTAGCTCACAATGCATCCTTGTGGGCAAGAGGTGTGCTCGCCCACGTAATCACTGGCATAGGTCAGTTCTGTAAGCATAAATGTGAAATGCACTTCACAATTTTGCTATCTTGGAAATCACTACAATATATAAAAAATTTCATTAAAGATAAGTAATTTTATTATAATATTTAAAGAAATTTACATTAGTATATATCTAGACCATTCATAATATAAAATGCTTATATATAATAGCTAGATAACGTACGTATTGTCAATAATCTGTATAAAAATTCAGTCATTCGAATTAGCCGGGGCCTTGGGGACATGATTAGGCCCTCGAACCAAGCCGCACTTTCTTGTCGCTGCTTCAGAAGACATCTATAAATAAAAATTTTAGGATGTTACTATGAGTTATATGACATTACATATACAAATAAAATGACAATAATGAAAGGTAATTGTATGAAATAGTTAACTACGACAATTTTAAATGAAAGGTGCATAATAGTAGAAAAGGATATAGAGAACATGTATATATGTAATTGTATGTAATACAAGTAAAACTAAACATACAGTTTAATGAAAATCATTGTCTGAGTCAGAATTATTTTTAACATCATTTGGAGATTCATAACCATCATCTTTTTCAGATTCAGTGTTAGTGTCAGTGTCAGTCAATAACTCTTCCTCCTTAATATCAATGTCATTTGGCACATGTACTGACTCGGGATCCAATTCATCAAGTTCATCTCCACCCTCTAACTGGTTTACTTCATTGTTGTCCTCCACATTTATTATAAGAGGTCTATGAAACATCTCCTCTTGGGAGAACTCCTCGTCTACTAATTGGACACGACTGCTCACGGAAGTATAAATTATAACTTGCCAATCTGCAGGCTGTCTATCCCTTTTTCCTAACAGGACTAGGAGTGTAGTATACTTGTATTGTTTGAGTTGGAAACAAATAGTGCGTTGACGTACGTGGACCTATGGAGGTCAACATCGACGATTGCATGTTGATCGACACGTATCCCTTTTTTTGAATCAAACCAACGAAACTTGAACATGTTAATCTGACCCCCAAAAGTTCCCTTATACGATAACTCCATGATTTACTCCAACTCCCAATAAAATGCACGACTAACCTCATTGTGTAACAATCTTCTTGAACACACACCCTAGTGTTAGTTGTTTTTTTACGTGAGTATATGTCTTCGTATGAAATTCACAACCATTTATTTTGTAACCATTGCGACTGACTTGGTCCTCGCCTGGGCCCATAGCTAAGACTTGTACATTTGGAGGAATCGTTCCCTCATTAAGAGCCTAATTTTTTTTTATTAAATTAAATGAATTCATAAATTAATACTTTTCAGACTGGTACCTTAATTAACTTAACTTACTTTGTCCTTTAGTCAAAGTAATTTTTTTTATCATGACTGAGTTTAATATCTTTATTAGTGATGTCGGACTGATTTGTTTTTAACTTGTCATCATATAATCTATATAATTTTATAAATATTAACATATAAATAAATAACTTTGCAGGTTAAAATATATGTCCAATAAATATAAATTTTACATGTATACTTCACAAATTCGTCAATCTCCTCGCAATCGAGAAGAATGTAAGTATGTACAATATTTAATTTTTGCTCAGAGATGAATATGTGCTTCTCTTTTCCATAAGCGTGACTCGATAGACCAAATACAGAAAATCGACCATTTAGTTCAACATTGCCCCCATCATCATGTCTCGGGACTCGATTGACCTTTGTCAAGACTTTGTCGAAAAAATAATTTGAGATAAACGTAGATATCTCATCGAAACTGTATGCCTCACATATCGACCCCTCAACGTAAGCTCTATTCTTCACATTCCTCTTAAGTTTTCCCATCACCCTCTCGAAAGGTTACATCAATTTATATTGAACTGGACCATCAACATGAGCTTCATAAGGTAGATGGATTTACAAATGCTTCATGGAGTTAAAAAAAAATAGGTGGGAATATTTTTTCAAGCTTAATATAAGTGATCTCAATGATGTTCTTCTCAAGTATAGACATATCATTTTCATTTAACGATTTTGAACATATGTCTTTAAAGAAACGACTAAGATCAGTCAAAGCATCCCATATTAGTTTATCAAGCAAGTCTCGAAATGCTATAAACATGAGTCTCTCCATGAACACATGACAGTCATGACTCTTCATCCCTTGTAATTTTTCACCTATAACACACCTTCCAATATTTGACACATATCCATCTGGTAGTTTCAGAGACTTAATCTATGTGCACACATCTTCAACCTGCTTTTTGGACAATGTGTATCTTGCATGCGGTTTGACCATCTTACCATTAGGAGATTCATAAAATTATAATCCAGGACTGCTTACAAATATCTTTCATGTCTAACCGTTCCTTATCATTATCTTTTGATGTGCCCGTAACACTCATCACGGTATTAAACACATTTTTGAACACATTCTTCTCAATATGCATCACATCTAAATTTTGACAAATTAAATTTGTAGACCAATAAGGCAGTTTCCAAAACATGCTTCTCCAAAAAAAATTATGAGACTTGCCAAACCCATTAATCAAGGTGCAAGCATATCATTGTCTAATTTCCATTTCCTAAAGTGTTCTCTATTTCTTCAAAATAGGTAATCTACCGGCAAGAAACGACGATGTCAAACCAGCAAGGCTTTCGACCTTATAGATTGAAAGACTTTGAATTCTCCATAAAATACAAACAAGCCAACTTTTCGTGTGTACTCTATCCAACTAACATACCATAAGCAGGGAAGTCAGTTATAGTCCACATAACCGCTGCCCTAAGGCTGAAATTTGTTTTGGTAGAAACATCCCAAGTCTGTACTCCATCCTCCCACAATACCTTCAGCTCGTTTATAAGAGATCTCAAGTAAACATCTAGGTTCTTTCCAGGACTTTTGGGACCAAAAATCAAGAGTGAAAGAAACAAGTATGATTTTTTATACATATCTAAGGAGAAAAGTTATACGGAGTATCAATCACAGGACAGCAGGAGTACGAAAAAGCTGAGTGGCCGAACGGGTTGAAACCATCAATGGAAATCCAAGCCTCACATTTTCTAGGTTCCAATACAAACCCAGGTTGTGCTAAGTTAAAATCTTTCCAAGCCTGCCCATCTGCGGGATGGTTTAGTTCTTCGTCTTTGTTGGAGATTTCGTATGACAAGTCATATGTTCAGCTGTTCTTGAAGACATGTATAATCTTTGTAGCCGATGTGTAATTGGAAAATACCTTAAAATCTTAAAAGGTATATTTAATTTTTTTGTAGTCGCACCCTCTTTATTAGGCCTGAACTGATCATGACTGTAAAATGTGCACCTTATCTTATGTTCATTTTCCTTATAAAACAACATACAATTGTTCGTACATGCATCGATCTTTGGGTATCAAATACCCAACTTCTTCACCATTTTCTTACAATAGTAATAGTTATCGAGCAATTTTTTATTATCAAAAAACATACTCTTAATAGCCTTCAAGAGCGACTCAAAACACTCATAATGAACTCATGTTGTGACCAGCCTTAATGTTAAGTAATGTCTTCACTGCAGACAATGTAGTGTGTTTGGTGCAACCATGCCACAACGCTTCGCTACCCTCGTCTAACAACTTAAAGAACGCTTTGGCATCAAAATTCATAGGTTGTTCTCTACCTTGTTCTCAATCAAAATGTGCAACATTACCTATTGATAAATCCCTAACGTTAAGCGACAAATGGGAAATTTATGGAAATATCATGCACTAATTCATTCATACGATGGGTACTGCCCGAATTGTGTACTTGTCCGATGCCACTATCTCTTCTCTACCCGTTTCTTGTTCTGACCATTCACACATTTCGGGTGATTATACGCATAATCTAGAAACACTTGGCAACCAGTTCTAAATTAAGTTGTAGCACCTATCTAGGTACTTAAATTTCGTCGAATCATCCAACTATGGTATAAATAAAGGTCCATGATACCACGGTATCTACTGCAAACAACATGAGCTTATTAATGTATAGTATGGTCAGGCTCTCTAAGCATACTTGTAAGCATATGACTTGAACATACTTGTAAGCATATGATTAACATTTAAACATACTTATAAGCATATGACTTGAGTATACTTGTAAGCATATGATATTAACACTTAACTAAGTAAATACGTACTAATTAGTTCATTATATTATTTTACTTGACTTGACTTTATTTTATTTTATTTGTTTTTTTATAATATTTTATTTAGTATTCAGAAACTAAGTAAATATGTAATAATTAGTTCATTATATTATTTTATTTTACTTTACTTTATTTTATTTTATTTTGTATTATTTTATTTAGTATTGAGAAACTAAGTAAATTCTACTTAGTTAATATATTATTTATTTTACTTTATTTTATTTTTATTATTTTATAATATTTTATTTAGTATTGAGAAACTAAGTAAATATGTACTAACTAGTTCATTATTTTATTTTATTTTACTTTAATTTATTTTATATTATATTATTTTATTTTATTTAGTATTGAGAAACTAAGTAAATACTACTTAGTTTATTTAGTATTGAGAAAGTACCCACTTAATTCCTGTTACTACCTGAGGTAGATGGTGAAAAGCTTTAGCACATCTTTTAGGTTTGACATTGATTAGCATCCGAAGAGCAAATCTAACCAAGACAATGGCATTTGAGTTGGATAGCTAATATTATCTCTAATCTAATTTTGCTTTTTTATCTTTATTTCTTACATATATGACAAACCAAACGAAGACCAACTTTAAATGCAACCAACTGTAAATCAACCCAATCCCATGAGCTCACGGGCTTTGTAATACAAATTCAAAAGGGGCATCCACTGATTTTCTCAAAGATAAATTCATTTACTTTTGAGGAATTAGAGATGTAAAGCAGATCCTTTGTCAACTAA
The DNA here is from genome assembly GCA_020205555.1 of Panax stipuleanatus. Classification (NCBI taxonomy): domain Eukaryota; kingdom Viridiplantae; phylum Streptophyta; class Magnoliopsida; order Apiales; family Araliaceae; genus Panax; species Panax stipuleanatus. The sequence goes on from CM035116.1 coordinate 133,741,984, forward strand.
ACCAGATAAAGGTCTAAAATTCGAATAAAATCTCACTAACACTGCAAAGCTTATATGATGACTCACCAAATTAAAAAGATCAAGAATCAGTTAGTAATCAACATTCGAAAATATTCATCTCAATTAACTAGAACACACACTCCCTACAACGAGTAATTCCACACAATGTACTTAAAAAAAATCACATCACAAAATTAAAATATCATATCTATAAACTAAAATAATAGTAAATCAAACAAATTCCCCAAATGGGACCTGCCAGTGGACAATGATAAAGGGATTAACATTGAAAATAGAGATAAAAAGAGGTGGGTACGACAAAATTACAAGTCTAATTCACGAATCCTCATAATAACAGCTTGTTCACCAACACTTGTTCACAATCTATATATCTAACACTTGTTGATCAAAAACTATAACTACATGCACAAAATCTACACTGAGATTCTACATAAGATTTCAACATTTTTCTAAAAATTTTAACTAAGAACAACTAAAATTTTCATACCTGATCAAAAGAGCGACTTGGGCTTGGTCGACGACGGCTTCGACGGCGACAACCTTCCTCTCTTCTCTCTTCTCCTTTTTCTCCCACTTCTCCCACTTCTTTTTCTTCCTTTCCTCCGTCTCCTGGTCTGCTCGACTGCCTATTCTGATTAGATTAAAAAGGATCGGCGACCGTTTTCTGCGACTGCCTGCGGTCGCTGTTTTTTAATGACGTGGATGTATTAGCGACCGCAGAGTGATCACTGAAATTTATTAGTCGCAATAAACCTCCCCACCAACATTTGCACAAAATTTATGGTGGCAAAATTAAATCAGCGACCGCTCAACGACTGCATGCGGTCGCTGATATTAACTAGCGACTAGATTTACGTGCAGTCGCTATTAATAAACTTAGCGACCAAAAAGTTTTGGTCGCTGAAAGTTTTGGTCGATGTTGGACCATCTTCTTGTAGTGTAAATATCTGTCGTTCTAAGATTTTTAGGAGAATTGGTTATATTTTTTCCCAAATTACCCTTAAAATAAATTATCTACAATTTTCAAGACTCTTTTCTATTCTTTATAAATATTTGTGCAATCCACATACTATCATCTCTCTCTTCTTTTTCTTCTCTCTCCTTCCCTATCTGAGTCACTCTATCTATTTTCTTTTTCTTCTCTCTCCTTCTATCTGACTCTCTCTTTTCTCTATCTTGCAATCATTCTTTTTAATATAATTAATCCAATTTTCTCCACACACAAAAGTAGAAATAATTTTGTGTCTTTTAATTGTAAAATATTTAAATTTATTTCTTTAATTAGTTGCATCAATTGTTAATATAGTTTATATTGTTCTGTTTTATAAGAACATACGTAATCTAAATACTCCATGGAACAATTTTTTAATTATAAGGAAAAATTATGGAAAACAAAAAAGAGAGAAGAAAAAAATTTTAGGCAACTAATAAAAAAATAAAATAAAAATAAAAAGGAAGAGTGAGATGACGAAGATAGAGGAAGTGTGTGAGAAAATTTAGTTATATGAGAAATTAAGTTTATGGGATAACTACATATTAGTTAAAGATGACCAAAGAGAAAGTAGATAAATAAACAAATGAAATGGTGTTTTGGGCATTTGATAGCATATTTAATTAACAATAATTAAGCTTCTTAATATATGTGCTCAACTCTAAAACCTCAAATATATTAACTGAGGGAGTATACTATGTGAAATGGACCTAGATGCGCGCAACCTTTTTCTTTAAGGTACTTCTATAACAACCCGAAAATTTAAAAAATCTTAAATGATTAAATTAAGGATTAAAGTTTAAAACCTAGAGTGAAAATAAAGAATTTATTTAAAATTTTTAAGAAAAATCTATATGATTTAATAATTGAAAGAGATTATGTAATAATAAATATGGCAAGCCATATGAAGAATGCTTATTGAATGTAGCAAAACGTATTCAGAGGTTTAATAAACATTAAATTAAATGTCTAAGTCTAATATATGAGTATATAAATCATTCTGTGATTTATGAAGAATATGTATGTTTACGTAATATGGTAAATATATTAAAATTATATTTGCTATATGTAAATAAATTGATATAAACAGCTTATAATGCGAGAAAATAAAATTATTAATTATTTTCTATATGTGATGTGTGTATGTGTGCTGTAACGTGTAATTGAGAATTCATAAATATATATATATATATTACGCGAAAAAAATAAATTTATTGGGAACAATTTGCGTAATGAAGCAAAAAGAGGCGGGTTAAGCATATAATATTTATATATACTTTACCCAAGAGTATTAGAATAAATTCTTATAGGAAATTAATTTAATAAAGAAAAGATATTATATTTATCGTAATATCTTAAGGAAGTAAATAAATTCTTAATTGAATTTATGTTAATGAGGTAAGGATATTATATTATAATATCTTGGGTATGTAAATAATTGTATTATCATAAGAAATTATGTGTAACATATTTATTTTTGTAATTATAAAATAAATATGTAATTTAAGTAAATTATGTTATGTTTTATATAATTTATATATCAAAGATGAGATATATAAAGGTAGAGTAGTATAAGGAGATTTATATAGTAACTAATTTAATTAAGTTATGATACTAAGGTTGAGTAATTAAATTACTTAACAAAAGAATTAAAAGAATAATTGATTTAGTTATTTAAGTAAGCAAATAAGGCAAATTAAAATAAATCAAAATTGGGTCAAATTAGGAGCATGTGTCGGCAATGTGTAGGGTGAATAATCTCATGGGCAAATCACTTATTATAAACCTTTAATTTTTCTTTAAAGAATAGTCAATTAGTGGTCATTTATACTCATTTATTATTTAATATTAATTAAATAATAAATAATTATTTTATAATGCTAATGTAATTAAATAATCACATTTTAGTCCTTAACCTTAATTAAGCATTCTTTAATTATTATATGTTCAATAATAATTAATTAGTGAAAACTTTAGTTAATTTTTCTAACTTTTCATTATACGTTTCAAAGTTGAGGTCCTTCACGGAAACGCTCGTAAACGGAAATCTACAAGTTTGATGTGGGCCCACTTGGTATCGTTGGAAAGCTGACTTCCCGAACTACACTTTTGGCTTAAGAAGCAGCCACTTTGGACAAGTACAGGCCCGGTAAAACAGGCCACTACTGACTGTCCATATAAGGTTTTGAAAATATTTTCTGTTTTGAGGTCTTTTACGGAAACATTTATAAACGGAGATCTACAACTCCGATTTGAGCCCACGTAGTCTCGTTGGAACCGTGACTCCCTGAAATTTATTATAAAATTATCAAATAATTTTTCCAGAACAGTGACAGACCCAAAAAATTGCTACTAGTCAGACTGTCCATGTTTGTTTAGCTAGTTCAAGGTGTTTTGCTAATAAATTCATAACTTGCTCATCTTAAATCGGTTTTTAGTCGTTCCACTTGAAGAATCTTTGTATCTTATAGCTCTAATACCCAGAGTTGACGGATCATGAATCCAACTTATGAAACTTAAACAGTAAAATTCGGGAGCCGGCTATTCAATTTTAGTTTTCTAGCTTGACCCTCTTATACTAAAACAATCATAACTTTTTCATTTTAAAACGTTTTGGGGACGATTCTTGAGCCCATGAAAAGCTAACTTCCGGGAATACAATTTTTGTTCTTGGACCATCTTCAAACTCTAAGTACAAAATTCTAGAAATTTCGTGCAAGGGGACTGCCCCGAATTTTCTGGACAGATTCGACTCTACTACTTTGAAATGTAATAACTTTTTGCTACGAAGTCGGATTTAGTCCGTTTCAGAATCTATGGAAAGCATATTCAGTGAACTAAAACATCCCAAAAGCCCAGAATTTTCTGAATAATCTAGCTAACCTCGAATTTTCCTTTTAGGGACAGCAGTCCACTAGATTTTCTAAGTTTTAAAAACTGTTTTGCTTTTCTTTCTCTTGATCAAGCTTGTTAACATCCAACATGATTAGATCCATACATAATGCACTCTAAAACATGTAGATTTAAGGTTTTTAGAGTTCAAGATTATAACTCAAGATTTGATTCAACATAACCAAAACAATATACATAAACTTAGTTAGGAATTATACCTTTGATCTTTGGCTATTTTTCTTCTTCTACCCACAATAAGAGATGAGGTGTGGTGGCATAAGAATCAATTTTCTTCTCCCTCTTCCTCCTCCATAGTGTTGCCGACCAACTCCTTTTCTTCTCTTTCTATTTTGCTTCTCTCATCTTCTCTTTCTCATAATCTCTTACATATCTCTTCTTTCTCTTTCCAATATCTTTTCTTTCTCTCTCTCTATCTTAAGAGATCTTAAAAGATATGCAAGGTGTCAAAAAAAATTGTATTTAGCATGTGTTAGTAATCCTTCCTTTTACTCGGTACATTGCACCTCATTTAGCTCTCTTTTTGTTTTATTTCCTTAGCTTTCTCTCTCTCCAATATTTTGTCAATCTTGCTAAATAATAAGGCTCAACTAATGATGTGATTAATTGGTATTTAAGTAAACATTAAATACTAAAGTATATTTAATTAGTTATTAATTATTTTAAATAATAACTAAAGGTAATTAATTACTATTTAATTAACATTAAATAGTACATGAAGGTATAGACTATAAATAAACGAATTTCGACTATTCATTAATTGAACAATTATCATAAATTGTTTAAAGGGATATATAACCTAAAGATTGCACTTTTTCATTAATCTAAGATTTATTTACGTGATTAATGATAGTTTACTAAGTTATGTGTAACTTGTAATAGTTATATCTATTAAATAAATAGCCAAAGTGACATAGTATTGTACGTTTAAATGCTATACTAATAGATAGGCCTATATTATCAATGTTAGGTCATTCAAAAGGTTGTAATTAAAGCTAGATAGTGATAGCTCGCAGCAAAGGCAAGTTCTCTAACTCAAATTCAAGTTATATTTTCAAGCATGTTAGTGAATGATTATTGATGATTATTCACTTCTAAACTGATTATTGATTCGCACGTAGTGCATGTTGCATATGTTCATCAGGTATGAAAGGCTGGTCACATTCATTACCATAAGGTTCAGTTAAAGTGTTCATGGTCCTTGTTGACATTAAACATTATTGATTCAGTTATTCAATTATTGACATGTTGATTCATGCTATTTCACAATTTTTATATTGTTGAAAATTCGAAAGTTGATTCTTTCTTTCAATCATAATATATCTTTATTGAATTTAAACTTGCTGGGCAAAATTTGTTGTTCACCCTTGCTATATCATGATAATAAATTTCAGATTAAGGCGAAGGCTTGAAGAAGGACAAAGGCAAGAGCAAAGTACAATAATATACTGTTAAACGAATAACTATTTAGTTATCTTAAGTAAACCTTTTGTATTTGAAGATATGTATTCAGTTAAGGTTAATAAACCTAATAAAATGTTATAGAATCATGTGAAATAAACAATATATGTTTATTATTTTCGCATTAGATGATAGAATATGTATGATAATGAAGTACCGTAACGTACCAGGTCCGAGGTTCTTGAGACCCGAATTTGGGGGCGTCACAACCTCTATATAGAAAAAAAGAAGTTTTGTCTGTAATATTGTATAGAAAATGTTTCTTGACCCTCACATGTATTCTCCCCGTTTTAAAATTAGAAATATATTGTAAAATGATGACTTTTAAAGATAATTTTATATTATCAAATGTAGCCTTAGTATTACTTAAGAATTTAGCTATGTTTGTTTGATAAGAAAATTAATAAAAAAATAATAATGACAAATTAGGAATATCATATCACTTTATAGCCCTAAAATAGAAATATATCTCTAATTTTGAAACAAACTAATGTATTTTTAATTTTAGAACAGTTTAATTAATGTCTTTATATACAAATTTTATAACAAAAGGTTACATGTATGACAATTTCTACAATATTCATCTAGTGCCCCTTATTTAGCCGTACAAAAACGAGAGCCATCTGTTAACTTGGTCACGGCAATAAAGGACATTTTGGGAAAAGGGAAAAATATCTTACAATGCATTATTATGGGTCCATTTTTAAGGATCACAATTAATATATAATTAAATCCAAACTTGAAAAGAAAATTACAGAAATTTAAGCTCTAATAAAAAAGTTTTCAAAAAGAAAAAGAATTTTGTATGTATTTGTTTTGGGACCCATTATCTAATAATTGTAATTAATATATGATTAATATTCTAAAAGAAACTTCACATAAATCTAAGCTCTATAAATAAGTTCTCAAAAAGTAATAGAATCTTTTAGTGTATTATTTAAGGACCCACTAATTAAGTATTGTAATTAGTACTCCCTATCTCTAAATTATAAGATTATTATAAAATTTTTAAAAATCAATTTCAAATATTTTTAAACTCAAAATTAGCATGAATTCATTTAGTTTAAATCAATACAAATATGAATATTATAAACTATTTAAAAAGTAGTACTAGTTATAAGATTTATTGTTTTTAAAATTTAAATGAATCATGTCAATTTTAAATTTAAAAATATCTCAAATTAATTTTTAGAAAATTAATATTGATCTTATTATTTGAAACGGAAGGAATCCTACATATAATTAATCCAACTTTGTATAAAATTAAACTCTAAAATGGCGTAAGTAGATGTTCAAAAATTAAAGTGGGCTTCAATTAAGCAGCCCCTTTTCTATAACTCACTGATTAAGGCCAATAGTTTGCACCATTATATTCGCTGTTTTCATATTACAATCACTTAGCATTGTAACAACTATTTTTGTTATTTACCTTTGTAACATATATATTTTCTCGTTATCCGTTATCACAAAAAAATATTATTTATTAACTGAATTGGACATAAATAACCATCCATGTTTGTGCACCATGTGTTCCATTTCCATCGCTAACACAAGAAGACAATCTCTAATTTTTATTTTGGTAACCGTTTAAATGATTGAATATATTGAAACTAAACCAGCAGCGATTGGCGCAATGGTTTAATCTTAGTCGTGGGACGAACCGTAAATCCGAACGTTCTGGGTTCGAGTTCCACTTGCAACAATTGTTAAGCCTGCAAAGGTAATGTTGGCCACGGTCCCCCTTAAGCGCAAGCTGCGAAGCAAAAAAGCACTGGCACCGGGCTGGGGAGACTAGTCGGGTTGCAACCCGGAAACTCCACATTAGCAAAAAAGAAAAGAAAAGAAAAGAATATATTGAAACTATTATAATAATAAAAAGATTACAATAATTGTCAGACTACAAATTAAAATCCTTTCAAAAAATAAAATAAAATAATAGATATCAAATCAAAAAAGGGTTAACCATAGCAATACTTTATATATATATATATATATATATATATATATATATATATATATATTATTTTTTATATAGACCAAGCAATCCAAAAGATTGAAATATATTAAAACCGTAATATGTTTCAAAAGTTGAAAGGATTACAATAAAAGAATTCAAATAGTAATTCTTTCAAATAAAATAATAGGTAATTAGGAAAAAAGACCAATTGTAACAATACTAGTAGACACCAAACACACTCCTAAAATACTGTCATATCCCCAAAAAATAATAAAATACGCAGATTCGTACCGATTTTTAATACGGGCAATGGAAGAATAAACCGCACCATATATAAAAGCGTCATATCTAAATCTGAATAATATATTTTCAACAATTCATGTAATGAAAAAAGTCGCACGAACAAAACAAATCTCTTGAACGGAGAAAACAAAATCTCCTAAGAGATGATAATAACATCTCCTCACAAAAGATAAAGAAATAACTCATATATCATGAAGAAAACAAGTTTCACAAAAGAGAAAAACGAACTCAACAAGAATGTAGAATAATTTATTAAATCGAAATGAGATATCTAGGGGAGGGTACCGATCTCCAAAATGAGAGCCCTCCCCTAAATCTAAGATAGAGACTAGGGATCTTGACTAGAGATAAAAGAGATTAACCATAGCAATCCTTAGTAAAATTAAAAATATCCGAAATAATAATAAGTTAATCGAATAAGAAACACATTCATAAAGCCAAAATAACTATTTTCCTCCCTTGCTCTGAATAGAGTTCATAGATTTCTACTGATTCCAAACTGATCTTTCATCCTCATCTGTGGCTTCCAATACTTGTTGCAATAACAAGGTCATAAAATACCCATTTTCCGGAAAATTCAATCTCACTGGGTGCGGATCACAAAAATTCATCCCAAAATTCAAAGGTTCAAAAGCAGACATAGTTGATGGTACTGACATAGCAGACGGTGCCATAGCTGACAAAGTTGGTGGTGCCATGTCAGACATAGCTTGTAGTGCCATACCAGACGCAACTTGCGATGCCATAGTAGACATAATTTGTGGTGCCATAGCAGATATAGCTTGTGGTGCCATGTCAAACTTAGTTTGTAGTGCCATAACAGACATAGCTTGCGATGCCGTAGCAAACAAAGCTGGTGGGGCCATATAAGACAAAGCTGGAGGGGCCATAGCTGACATAGTTGGTAGTGCCATTGTAGAAAAATTAGTTGGTGGTGTCATGATTGACATTGTTGGCGGCGTCATGACTGACAAAGCTGACGGTGACATAAGAGATATAGCTGGTGGTGCTAAAACAGACATAGTTGGTGGTGCCATGGCAGACATAGTTGGTGGTGTTGTACTAGACATAACCACTGATGTCGTACCTGACATAACCCATGATGTCGTACTAGATATAGCCGACATTGCTATACAAGATATAGCAGGTGATGTCATACCAGACATAGCAGGCGATGTCATACCAGATGCCATACTAGACATAGCTAGTGTTGACATAGCTGATGGGTACATCTTTCTTAAACCCTCCTTCACCGGTGGAACCTTGTAAGCAGAACTCATAGAAGAAGAAATCGAATCAAGCGAGCGAGACACTTGGAGAATTCCAGAGGAAATGGATATAGGTTGAGCAGGAACAATGCCATTGCCTGTAGCAGCGATGATGGAAGGCTCAGCCTCACGGAGGAGCCACTCAATGGTCTTACCATCAGAGGCATGGCCAAGTTCCTCAGTCAATTGGAACACACGCGCTGCACATAAAGCTGGAATGCGGACACGTCGTCCACGACCATTCACTTTGATGTGACGGTCTTTCTTTGGAGCGGCCAATTGAGTATTTTTGAAATAAATGTTAGGATTTATGGAGAGAGGATTTGGAGTTGGATTTGGTTTAGGAATGGTTAAAGCGGCGGGGGTCTCTCTGTGAACCCATTTTTGAGATTGAATGCAATAGGGAAAAAATTAGAGCTTGAAGTGGGCGGTAGAATTAAGTAGGGTTTTTATCGAACGACGACGATGAGTATATATAATGGAACTCATTCATCCATACATACGCTCACGCTCTCCTTCTAAAATATAAGATATATTATTTAAGAGTTTTACATTTCAAAAAAAGAAACAATCTCGACGTAATTAATATATTAAATTTAAAGTAATAATCAAGTTTTGAATAATTCTTTATGTAAAAATATATTTAAATATATTATAATTTATTAACATTAATTAGAAATAATTGTAAAGTATCTTAAATCTAAAGTATACATTTGCTATTTAATTTATAAGATTATAATTTACAGCAACTTAATATGCTATAGTTATATTATAATTTGAACTGAGCACAATTAGGAAGTTGTAAAATGGTAATATTCATATTATAGATAGTGATTCATGTTTGAATTCACTAAATTCAATTTATTAATTTTTTTGAAGTTCATAAATAATTTAATTAATCTAGTTATCATAATTTGATTCTAAACAATTTAATAATCAACGTGTCCTAAATTTGATTTTATTAATATTCATTTGCACTATACAAAATGGGAAGGTGATATTAATATGAAATTTTTTTTGGGATAAGACAATTATTTTATTTTAAACGATTATAATTTTTACAGTTCATTTTCTTATTTTCACCCTATTTTAATTTTAAGGATACTTTTATCTAAAACAAAATAATTGCCAACATACTTTGGTGTTCTTAATATCTATCAACTCCCTACATAACGTGAGGGTGCTTTTTTGCGTTGTTTAATATCAAATTCCTGCCTAACGTGATATATTTATTATTATTTGTTCCATTTAGATATCCTACATAACTTTATATGCATTGCATTAATTAAGTTTCTTTTAATTATTAGAATGAAATCATTACGAGATAGGATTTGTGGTGGAGAAAATAAATGACTGATTTGATAAACAAAATCGAAGTTAGGTCTTTCGCCTAACTTTTAATCTGGTTACATCTTTTTATTTTTGTAGTTAGGTCCTTTTTGTTAACAGACGTTAAAAATTGCTAATGTGGTAATGAATTTTCTAACGTGTAATTCAATTTCTTGATATGTTAGTTGGCTTACATATTTTTGCTCATGTGGTAATTTATCTTCTCCTCCTCCTCCGTTGTATATATATATATATGTAAATCCAACCAATAACAATCACCTAAAACAAATCCTATCGATATAGACCTCCAAGTAATGTATAAATTAGGGCTTAGTCTCTCGAAATTCCAACTGTTTGATAATTGAATATTTAAAGTACAAATCCTATCGATATAGACCTCCAAGTATGTATCAAATAAACATGATAGAACCCCAAGTATGTAAAAATGTCACATGATTAAAAATACAGTTTGACCATATTTCACTCGCATATTGAAGCTGTATAAATACAAATATTTATTATTAAGAGAGGGCCAATATTAAACCCAAACAATTAAACTAAAAAAAACTAATCTCATCTTCCACCACCACTTTCTCTCTCCTCCCCACTGCCACTCATCTTCGACCTATTTTCCTTCTCTCCACCACCGCTTCATCTTTCACCTTTTTTCTCTCTTCTCCCCCTCCCTCCCACTTCATCTTCTTTGAAATTATCCATTCATTTTCAACCTCTTTTTCCTCCCAATCACCACCATGCATCCCAACACAACTATACCATCAACACCAGGTGCGGAATGAGGATTTGTTCTCGGTAGGAACGGATTTTAATTGATCACCAAAAAAATTGAAGTTCATTTAACCCCAACCCATAACAAATTTAAAAAAAATTTAAACTACAAATTATCAAACAAAAAAAGTCCTAATTTAATTACCTCTTAAGTCCAAAATACAACAAAAGTATCAAAAAAGATTTAAGTTCATTTAACCCCAACCAACAACAAATTAAAAAAAAAACTACAAAATTTAAATTATCAAACAAAAAAAAGGTCATAATTTAGTTATCTCTTGAGTCTGACAAATCAAATCAAGGATGTGGTTTGATCCGTGTGGCATTTGATATGCGCAATGACGGAGATGAGGAGTCGCAAAGGTGTAGGAGATTTTTCTGTTAGAGTTGATGGAGAAGAGGAGATCGATGTTGTAGTTGTGAATGTAAAGGAATCAGGAAATGAGCAAGCAGGAAAGAAAAAAAAAATAGGAGCATGAGCGTGTGTATTTTCTAAAGTTTTTTTTAGAATGGAAGTATTTTTTGCTCCCTCCAAGTTTCACCTTTTCATAAATTTACTCCTCCTTAGTGTATTAAATTATATTTCGCCCCTACCAAAACAAAAAAATAAAATAAAATCAGTATAGGCAGCTGCCTATGCTACCATGTGAGTAGTTCTTCCCCTGATCAACACTATCAACAACATCATCAATGGTCGTTGCCAACCCGTAACCCTAAAGCACCTTCATCAACAACTGCCACCACGACCACCATCATACGACCCAATTAATTACCTCAGATTGTTCAACCTAAGGCACCCAAAGACAGACCTATTACCTCAGATCTGTCCGACCATCAATCATTCTCTCATCCTATCAAATTCAAATTTTGTTATCTTTAAGCAAGAAAAATATCAAATACAATAAAGAGAGAATATGTGAGAGAATATTTTAACGTGTGCTAACGGAAAAACTTGAATACTAAAAATTAATTAGTAAAGAAAGTAGTAGCCAGATTAAAAATTAGGTGAAGTACTCAACTCTTAAAATTGTAATAGTTCATAGACGAAATAATTACTTTATCCTATGTTTTAAGTGTGTCGTTATATATACATATGGACTTTTGTTGGGACTTGTGACTCATAAGTTAGAAACTACTGAAAAAGGCTAGTGCGAAGCAGAGCGGAGCGAAGTCTTGAAAAATGTGAAGCCTTGGAGAAGCCTTGGAGCGCGGGGCGCGCCAAGAGAAGTCTTGGAGCGGCGCGGGGCGCGCCAGTCGGCGAGCAGTTGTTTTCTGTTCTAATTAGAGAAGGACATTATAGGTATTAAGGTTATAATGTGAAGTAAGGTTGGAATAGGATTAGTAGGAATAAATACTATCTATTGTAAAGCTCTATGTAACTCAATCATTCATAATAAGAAAAAGAACGCCTTTACCGTGGACGTATCCATATTAGGGAACCACGTAAATCTCTTGTGTTAATTCCTTATTATCGTGTGTGTGTGATCATAATTCTAACAACCTTCTTATACATATTGTATAAATTAATTATTTGAAGTGGAAAATGTATTTTGTAAAAACCAACTTCGTCAAATGGTGATGTTAAGATGTGATTATTTGGGTCTAGCCAATGTGTAACCCAATTTATTTAATGGTCCGGATCTAGTGTTGGTCCATATACATTTATTTTGATAGCAGCGGGAGAGTCCTTATTAAAGTAAGATTGTGTTTCATTATTTGGTGGGATAAGGAGATCTAATTTGAAAAGGAATTAATCAGCTATTAATTGCAGTTATAAGGTGATTCTGAAAAGGATTTCTACTCCTAATTGGATTCGGTGGATATGACAACTATAAATACAACAACAAGCAATTATGGTTTAGGGGATAGAATAAAAAAATAACATATTACACAAATAAACAATCTGTACTCCCATATTATTTTATAATGGATTTCTCATCTCTCTCCGTGGTTTTTTATAATTGGGTTTCCACGTAAATTCTTGTGTCCATGTTTTATATCTCTTACAATTGATGTGTGTATGTTTATCTGTGTGTATTTCGTGAGTTTGATTTCACAATAATATACAATCAACCGTTAACGCGATTTTGACCTGCTGTTTTAGTTATTTCGTCAAGCGTACAAAATCTGGCGTTAACATTAGCGCCGTCTGTGGGAACGCAAAATTCTATTCTAAAAATCATCCAGAGTTAAGTATCAAATAAATTTATTTATGAAATTTATACGCATGATTACATTATATTTATTTATGCAATTTGGATGAATGATCGCATGCAATAAATAAATATAATTAGGATGATACAAAACAAGTAATATATATTGTTCGGATATAATCCATCGACCCCTATATGGACTGAAGGCCTGGGCCGAAAAAGGTTCATCGAGCCCAATGGGACGAAGCCAAACATGGTTTAGTAGTACTCGGGATCCGGTGTCTGAGTCCTTTGGGCTGGAGCCCAGACCCAGCTGATGGCATGTGGATCGGGGCATCCGAGTTCATCAGATCGGAGCCTATACCAACATGATGGTGTTCGGGGTCGGACTATCAAGCCCTTCGGGCCGGAATCTAGACGGGATTGGTGACGATCGGGATCGAACTACCGAGACCCTCGGGCCGGAGTCCAGACCACTTTATAAGGCCCATACCGAGGGACATTCCTCGGATGGAGTCCGGAGCAATAAGGAGTCTAAGTGAATAAGGGCTCAAACCCTAATCATATCTACATACCAACTCCTATAAGGCAAGTGGTTGGATAACCACCAACTTGCACTTTTAAAGGAGATTGAGTTGGACCCAAACAATAGTAAGTACCATGTTTAAGAGTCCTAATCCTATTGGGACATGGACTCTAAGACGGTGAGAATGGCTATAAATACAAGGCTTGACCTAAAGGTAACATATAATACTCACTTAAGCACTAAACATTACTGCCTCTATTGTTAAACCTTGTGATCGGCATGTACTCATTCTCACATCGGAGCTATCACCCGGCGGCCCCAGCCGTCAAGCTTCGTTTGTGACTCATTATTGTGCAGGTTTAAGTGTGTGGATTCGGTGATTGGACGCACCGGTAAAACTTGGCGTTAACATTAGCGCTAGAAGGAGGGATTTAGTGCTTTAGCAATCACTTTACACTTTTCCAGATTGAAAGCCATGGTTAGCAAGGATGGTGGTGCTTCAAACTAGGAGAAGGCCAAGACTCACACGACGACCCCGGTCAGGGCATCGGTCAAAGACTGATAGGGACCGAGTAACCAGAAGGGCAATTCAGTACAGGTCCAGTCAGCATGACGGCAACTGTTTGTTCCCAGTCTGCACATTCAGATTCCCCAGCACACCCACATTGAGGACAATCAGTCCCAGGCCTACCAACGAAGGGATAAGAATCGGGTGGAGAACAGCAGGGACCAGCGTTAATTTATTCTGTTGACAAAAATACAGCAGAATAAGGACGCCATGTTGGCCCTGCGTCTCCAACAAGAAGAACTGGAGTTGCAGATGGCTAAGGTGGCTGGAGAACAGGAGGCTTCTTCGATGAGGCACAGGCATCCAGGCCCATCCAGATCGCCACGACGAGACGAGGCTGGAAAGGACAGGAGCAGACACAGAAGTCACTCTCGGGAAAGGAGGAGCCGAAGAAGGAGTCGTTCCTTTGAACGAAAATCTGATCATCCGGGCCGATCGGGACAGAGGGTGAGGATCGGATCTCCTGAATACGAGAGGAACAGGCGTAGGCCATCCCCCCGTAAGAAGGAGACCGACCCCCTGCTCGACCAGTTGCGGAGTTGGAAAAGCTTCTGGCTGCAAAGAGTCATATGGGAACACCCTCGAGCTGTCACAGTTTGCCTTTCTCGCCCGAGATCAATCAGGTTACTGCGGACCCAAAGAAAAAGATGCCCCCGATGGAGACCTATGATGGGATGGGAGACCCTTATGATCATTCGGATGGATATGACAGGCTGATGACATATTACGGGCATTCGGATGCCGCTAAGTGTCACATGTGACGCCCCCAAATCCAGGTACTTGAAACCCAAACTTGGTGCTACACGATATCATTTCTTTGAGCGGAATAATTATAACAAACTTAATTTACATATCAGAGTTGTCTAATCCCAGGTACACGACCTTTAAACATTCATTACATGATGGATAATAAATAATATTATCTTAAGAAAGTCTAACTATTACACACGATATCATAAAGCTTATTCTTGCAGCTTTCCTTTCCCCTTGTTTTTGCCAGAGCTTTTTGGTTGATCACGCTTAGCTGAAAACATTTAATTTAAAGCAAGAATGAGCATTTAATTGCTCAGTAAGTAATAGCAGTTAATAAACTTTAGCTGGAAGAAATAAATGTTTTCTTTGAGGTATACTTCTACAACGAATCAATAGTTGTGAAGTCTTTCAAAACATATCTTAATAACATATCAAATCGTTTAAAATTTTGAAACGACATAGTGACTATAAATGCTGAGTGGTCAATAGACCATGAACTTTTATTTTTTTATTTTTGAAAAGGTTTAAACAGAAATTCATCTGCAAACCGTTATGTCCGTTCTGGGCTTACGGACATGTAGGGTGATCAGCCCCGTTATGTCCTATATTGATCAATACTATCTGTTTGAACGATAATTCGTTCACTCTGTTCGCCTTGGGCACAAAAACAATTTCCCCATTACGGGTTGTTCATACTCAGTCTGGAGTCCTATCTAAATAATTCAGTTGGACGACCTTATCATAAACAATAAGATTCAATAGTACAATTCAACTATGTCTAGCCGAGTTAAATAGCTTAGACAGTCTTTAAACCATAACTACATACCGAAAATTAATAGTATGTAACATGATTTGTCATATCAAAGAAATTTTAAATCTAAGAGTTCTTGCAGGACTACAATAGTTCATACAAGTGGGGACACTTGTATAATAAGAGACAATAATGAGATATTAATAAATAATAACTGAATTGAATAAAATTTCACAATATAAGAATAATTTCATAAACGAATCATGAATTATCATTATGGATATGAATAATTTATAATAATTATTCATGAACATGCCTTGTATTGGATACTTGCTCAATATAAAATTTTGAGTAAGGTTAGAGTACTTGCAAAATGAAATTAGAGTAGTTCAGATACTTGCTTACACTTGAAACCATAGAATAAAATAAATGCAGAGGTTAGGATACTTGCCTTGATAGCTGATTACTGCTACGTAGTATAGATTACGCTTTTATCTTTAATATGAAGTCCTATCATCAGTAGAATTATTCTTTCGATTAGAATAATACATCGTAACACATAGTACTGCTATTTGCAGTCAACACATAGCTTAAGCACATTGTCATAAATTCATGTCAGACATTAAAATACGTAAGAACGTATACCTAGTCAAACTATATCGATTTGGTTTGAGTTCCGTATCGTTTCGGCATCCCGATGACATTATCGGATAATTAACAAATTTATTTTTAATGAAACTTTGTTCAAAAACTTAAATATTATATTAGATAATTTAATTATCATTTATAATATTTTTCCAAACATTAAAATCATTTATAATAATTTTTCAAACACTTATATCATTTTTATTGATTTAATTGTTAAATAATTTCATTATCATTAATATTTAAATAATTTAAAATATTAATGAACTTCATATCAACACTTTAAAAGTTATTTATTATAACCTTAAAATATTTTTAAAATCTTAATATTACCTTTAAATGATTTTTAAGATATTAAAATCATTTTTAAATAATTACCATTAATATTAAAATATTAATGTATTTCATTTCCAAATATTAAAAGTTATTTATTATAACTTAAAATATTAATATTACTTTCAAATGATTTTTAAAATATTAAAATCATTTTTAAATAATTATCATTAATATTAAAATATTAATGCTATTCATATCAAAATATTAAAAGTTATTTATTATAACTTAAAATATTTTTAAAACATTTATTTCACCTTTAAATGATTTATAAAATATTTAAATCATTTTTAAATAATTTATTTAATATAATTATTAAATAAATTTATTATCATTAATATTAATATAGTAATGAAATTCTTATCAAAATATTATAAGTTATTTATTATAACTTAAAATACTTTTTAAAACCTTAATATCATTTTTAAATAATTTTTAAAATAATAAAACCCTTTTTAACTAATTTATTTAACATAATTATTAAATAAATTTATTATCATTAATATTAATTAATGAAATTTAACTCAAAATATTAAAAGTCATTCATTATAACTTAAAATATTTTTTAATACTTTAATGTAATTTTAAATGATTTTTAAAATATTAAAATCATTTTTAAGTTATTTATTTAATACAATTATTAAATAAATTTAATATCATTAATATTTAAATAAATTAAATTATTAATGAAATATATCTCAAATTATTAAAAGTTAATTTTTATAACTTAAAATAATTTTTAAAATAATTTTATTAATTTTTAATAATTAATTTTAATTTATTTCTATTTATTTTAATTAATTTTAATTTAACCGTCGTTAAAGGGCTATCGCGACGGAAAGTGTCGCCTTAGGTTTTCTTGAACCTTCAAGAACAGCCCTGAGGTACCTACTTTGACCATCAGTAATTCTGTGTTCAAGTTATTTTCTGGGCTTGAAAGTATACTACCTATGTATTATTAATGTAATACTACAAGCGCAAACAGTTTTTACGGCTAAACTACATCACAACTAGAAGTTATAAGCAATCAAAGTGACTGTCAGAGGTTGTTCTTCATTTTCTGGGCAGCCCAGAAACTCAAAGTCATGGTCAGTCAACCCACTTTGACCTTAAATAACTTTGATTCTATTGTTAATCTAGGTGTTATAATGGCATGATTATGTAGTCCATATGTCAGACTACAAATACCAAACACTAACATGGTCCAAAATATTAACAATAGCAAGATACGAGATTTGCAAAATGGTTGTCAGAAACTGTTCAACACTTAGAAAATTTCTGGGTTTTCCAGAAATTAAAAATCTGATCGGTCAACCATGTTTGACCACTTATATCTTGAGATATAGACATGGTATGGACTTGATTCCACTTCCAGTCTACTCTCCTCATGGCATAGAACAAGTCTATAACATCAAACACACATAATATCTAACACACAAAGATCTATAAGCTCTGATATATGGCTGTCAGACCACTTTTTTTTTTAAATTTCTAGATTTTTGAAAACTTCAAATTCTTGCATCTAGATGTTATAGATCTATCATATACTAACCCAGATCATCAATAGACATAACATACCACATATTTTAACACTTAATCACAATATCCAACTTAGTATACAAGATCAAATTTTAGGTTAGGATTTTATACCTTTCTTGAATGATTTTTGATTTTCACCTTCTGATCTTGATGTTGGATTGCTATGGAATGATATTGAATAATATTTGTGATAAGTTTAAGGGAAAATTTCGTGGCTTGGGCAGAGAGAGGATGTCTTGGCTTGTGAGAAAAAAATGAACTTTGTTTCTTTACTTTTTCTTTCCTTTCTTTTGATCCGATTGATTCAATGTATCAAGTATAACTAGCTATCAAATTGGGTTGGTAGAGGAGAGATTTGCAACATTTGTGTAATATCTAACATAGATATTGGCAAGATATGCAAGTAATATAATAAAACAAAACCAAAAATGTCATTTTTATAAATAATAAAGCATTTAAGGGTATTTAGGTCATTTTGCTAACAATTTTACTGGCACTTAAGTCATTTGTCAAATCCTTAGGGTTTGACCCTTAGGGTTTAACCCTAAAAAATTAATTTTTAGGATTTTATAATTAGGTTTAAAATAGAAAATTAAAGTTTTTAAAAGAAAATTAGGGTTTCCTTAATCATACTTAGTTTCCTAATTACATAGAACATGAAAATTAGATTTACAAATTATTTCCTTAATCACATAAATACCCACTTTCATTTAAATACCAACATATTTAATTACTATGTTTAATATTTAAACAAAATAAATAAATAAATTCTTAATATATATTCATATAATTATGCTAATTATCACAATTATATATAAAATTCATAATCATAACTTGTATCAATGTACTTACATATATTTGAATACAAATATAGTTAATACTAGTATTTAATATTCAAATTTCTTAAGAGAATAATTTCTTATTATTAATAACATAAATACACTTTTCTTTTAAATACAATTATACAATAATTGTATAATTCATGAAATTTCATAACCTAGATCAAAAATTAGGGTTTTGATCTATAATCACACTTTACCTTATATCCCACTATTAATTAAATTAAAATAATTAACTTAATTAATCTTAATTAATTCATACAATAAAATAATTATTCTAATAATTCTAAAAAAAAATCCCTTCTTATATTATTGAAATAATATATTAAGCATATTTTCATGAAAAAATAAATAATAAAATATTTTTACTACAAAATTAATTTATTATAATAATTAACAATTCCTTTCTTGAAAAATTTATTTAAAATTATATATGCAATAATTAAATATATATTTATCACATATTCACATATACTTTACCTTACACATATTCCCACCTTTATTTTGATAGAAATAAAAAAAAAAGTGTACGCGAAATTTCTTATCTAATTATATAAAAAAATATTGGGTTATTACATCACATGTTTGCAACCACACTGAAGAAGAGATGTCAGAGAGTGTATGGGAACTTTGGCATCGGGAACAATCAGTTCATGGAGCGATCTTCGGGAAAAATTCCATGCCAGGTTCGAGAGTAACAAGAGAAGGGAAAAGATCACTGCTTCTCTCATGCAGGTGAGGCAACGTTCGGACGAGACTCTCGGCACATATGTCAAGAGGTTTCGGGAAGCTGTGGGATCGGTGGCAGAGTTGAATTCACCACAGGCCTTGGGATTCTTCACCACTAGGTCTGGATATAGGAAGGTCAAAGAAGCTGATGAAAGACCTCGTGATTAACCCACCCTTGGACCTGACTGAAGCCTTTCATTGGGCCGAAGGGTTCATTGCTATTGAGGAAGCCATGGGAAACTTCAGGCCCCACTCACACGATAAGTCTAAGGACCAAGACAGGCAGACCCATCCACGGTCGGACAATAACCAAGGAAGGTCAGATAATCAGGGGAGGAAGAACTACAACAGTGGGGGATCGGGCAGTGGCCGACCCCCATTCCCAAGTAGAAGTGTCAATAGGGTTTACACCCCCCTCAATACCGATCGAGCCAAGATATTGGAAGACATCAGAAATAAGCCATTTTATGAGCCCTGCTCGACACGGCCGAAGCCTGGGAAACTGAGCAAGGATAAGTTTTGTCAGTACCATCAGAATTCGGGCCATACGACAGAGGAATGCAGTGACTTGGGTGATCTCATAGAAAAGAACATACACAACGGGAAGCTGATTAAATATGTGGCGGGTAGAGAAAATACCGAGACTCAGCCGAGGGAGGAAGACAGAGTTCCGACCCGAGACACACAGCCAAATCAGAACCCACCAGCCCGTGGAGTGATTGATGTTATTTCAGGAGGTTCGGTAGGGCGTGTGATCGGGAGGAAAAGAAGCGAACACTTAGATGCAGTCCTATCAGTTACTGGGTCCTCAACAAAGAATGATAGGGCCTTCCCAAGGACAGTTATCTCATTTTCAGATGAAGATTACCCCACAAAACCCATACAATCATATGATGGGGCACTGATGATAACAGCTCAGGTCGGACCAGTGGACATAAAATGGATGATGATCGACAATAGGTCTTCGGTCGACATACTATATACACATGCCTATCAAAGGTTGGATCTAGAGGGGAGGAAGATGGAACTGGGAGGGGAAGGACCCTTGTATGGATTCAGTGGTGACCCGGTGCATGTATCGGGCACAATTGAACTGCCGATCAGGTTCGGCACGGCTCCTCAGCAGGGGGAGGTTATGGTCAGATTCTTCGTGGTCCAGGTGGATTTGGCTTACAACGCAATATTGGGAAGACCGACCCTGACAGCCTTGCAAGCAGTCACGCCCATACCTCATTTCAAAATCAAATTTCCAACACCGAACGGGATCGGGGAGGTAAAAGGTGATCTTGACATTGCTCAAAGGTGCTATCGGAATACATTGATCTCTTCGGGGGTTGGGGTAAGCAAGCAGAAGCAGACAATGGCTATGAGATAGAACCGTTTACGAAAGGCAGCACAGAGCCACTTGCCCTGCCCGCCTAAGAGACAGAGGACATACAATTGATCCCAGGGAACGAGAAGAAATTGATAAAGATAGGATCGGGACTATCAGAACCTTTCGGACCGGGCTGATTGATTTACTTCGGGCGTACGCAGATATCTTTGCATGGGTACCTAGTGATATGCCCGGGGTAGACCAATCAGTAGTAGTACACCGGCTGGAAGTGGATCCCAATAAGAAACCGGTTATACAAAAGAGGAGAGTTTTCGCCCCAGAAAGACAGAGGATTATCGATGAAGAAATCACCAAACTCCTTGAGGCAAACTTCATCTACAAAATTGATTACCCGGAGTGGCTGGCGAATATGGTATTAGTTCAGAAACAGAACGGGAAATGGAGAATATGCATCGATTACACAGATCTGAATAAAGCCTGCCCGAAAGATTTCTATCCCTTGCCCAACATCGACCAGTTGATTGATACCACTTCGGGATACAACATGCTAAGTTTTATGGATGCGTTTTCAAGATATCATCAAATCTCGATGAGTAAGGAGGTCATCCCGAAGACCAGCTTCATCACACATCAGGCCATCTATGCTTATTGGAAAATGACCTTCGGACTGCTCAATGCCGGGGCCACATACCAGCGGATGATGAATTATGTGTTTACAAAGCAGCTAGGCCGAAGCATGGAGGTTTACGTGGACAACATGATTGTAAAAAGCATGTCAGCCCGAGACCATTTAGCGGACCTGGAAAACTGCTTTGAAACAGTTCGAAAACATAAGCTACGTCTAAACCCAACTAAGTGTACCTTCAGCTTGGGGGTCAGGGAAATTTCTGGGTTATCTAATCAGCAAAAGGGGCATCGAGGCAAATCCAGAGAAAATTCAGGCAATCTTTGATATGAAGTCGCAGAGGTTGACAGGTCGGATAGCGGCTCTTCGGAGATTTGTGTCAAAATCAGCAGAAAGGTGTTTGCCATTCTTCGACACTCTAAAGGGGCCAAAAAACGAGAAAAGTTTCCAATGGACCTCTAAGTGCGAAGATGCTTTCTAGGGGATCAAGCTATACTTATACTTGGCACCTCTGTTGATGAAGTCGTTCCCTTCAGAACCGTTATACCTATATATAGCAGCAAGCTCGATGGCAGTGGGGGCAGCATTGGTACGGGAAAAAAGGGGAAAGCAGTTCCCGGTCTACTATGTCAGCCACGTCCTTCGAGACGCAGAAACCAGATATCAGAACCTGGAAAAGTTCGCCTACGCTCTGATCATCGCAAGTCGAAAGCTTCATCACTATTTCTAGGGTCGGTTGATGATAGTTTATACAAATCAACCGTTGAAGAAAGTACTGCACAGGCCAGAAGTCTCGGGTAGACATGCTATATGGGCTATGGAACTAACTCAGTTTGCTCTAGAATACCACCCCCGAACGGCAATTAAGGGACAGGCCTTGGCAGACTTTATCGTGGAATGCTCTTTCACCAAATTGAATGTAGCTTCGGTCACTGAAGCACGACCGCTACAAACAGCATGGACTCTCTATATGGACGGGTCATCTACTTCAGACATCAGCGGAGCAGGGGTTATTGTGATGAATCCCGAGGGATTCTGGGTCCAACAAGCCATTAGGTTTCGATTCAAGTCCACCAATAATGAGGCCGAATACGAAGCCATTCTAGCCAGACTTCGGTTGGCCCAAAGCCTGGAAGTGCAAAAAACAGTGGTGTACAGTGACTCAGCTGGTGGTTAAACAGATATCGGGGGAATACGAAGCCCGGGGGGCCAGGATGGCAAAATATCTAGCAGAGGTAAAGGACAGACTCTCATACTTCGGTTCGTACAGTTGTCTGGGGATTAATCGGTCAGACAACACAATAGCAGACTCTCTAGCCCGACTAACTACAACCGAAGCAAGTTCTTTTATTGGATCAATATATCTAGAAGTGTTCGACAAACCTAGTGTTCAGAAGGTGGATGTATTAGCCTTGGATCAGCTCGACTGTTGGCTCACACCGTACATCTCATAGCTGGCTGATGAGGTCCTGCCTTCGGATCACATGTACGCTAAAAAGATCAGACATAGAAGTTCCAACTTTGTTCTCATGGACGGGGATCTTTACTGAAGGGCGTTCACTTCTCCATTGCTCAAGTGTTTGACACCTTCGGAAGCCTAGTACACACTCAAGGAAGTGCATGAAGGAATATGTGGGGATCACATGGGAGCCAAGTTATTGTCTTACAAAATTCTGAGCTAGGGGTACTATTGGCCGACCATCTTCCAGGAAGCAAAGGACTATGTCAAAAAATTTCCTAAGTGACAGTTAAATAGCTCTATCCCTCATCAGCCTCCCGAGGAGTTGTATTCGGTCTTATCCCCGATCCCATTTGCTATATAGGGGATTGATATCTTGGGACCATTGTTGAAGGCCGAAGGACAAGTCACTTTCGTGATCTTCGCCACAGACTACATGACCAAGCGGGTAGAAGCCAAACCATTATAAAAAATTATCGAACAGGAATGTCTTAAATTCTTCAAGGAGTATGTGGTGTATCGGTTCGGCATTCCGATGGTCCTGGTCTCGGACAATGGCAGACAGTTCGTGGGGTCAAAATTCGAAGCTTTCTTGAAGGAGCTAGGCATCCAACACAGAAAGACGTCAGTTGCCCACCTCAGTCAAATGGATAAGTAGAAGTCACCAATCGAATTCTACTCAATGGGATTAAGCGAAGATTGGATGAACTGAAGGGGCGTTGGCCTGAAGAGCTACTTAGTGTCTTATGGGCATATCGGACTACCCCAAGGACGACAACAAGGGATTCACCATTCAGATTGGCATACGGAACCGACACATTAATACCCGTTGAGATCGGGTCTCCTACACTTCGGGTCAGTCAGTACAAAGAGTTGTGTAATGATGATGGCTTACGACTAAACTTAGATCTGTTAGAAGGGGTTTGGGATTCGGCACTGGTGAGGCTAGCTATCTACCAAAGGCGAACCGCCCGACACTACAATCAGAATGTGAAACAAAGGAGGTTTGAGATCGGAGATTTGGTACTTCGAAAAGCAGAAGCATCTACCCCCCAGAACACGGGCAAGTTAATGCCGAATTGGGAGGGACCGTATGAAGTGACTGAAGCGCCGAAGCCTATAACTTACCGACTTCGAGCACTGGATGGTACAGAAGTAAAGAATACATGGCATGCTGAAAGACTTAGAAAATATTATCAGTAAGAAGTTATGTAATTCTTCCCCTTGACTTATGTAAGCTGCTTCATACATCAATAAAACAAAATAGATTTCTCTTCAAAAAAAAATTTGTACTTCGTTTATATTCTAAATTTTTACTAGACCCATCAGACTAGCAGTGAACAGATTCAATCAGAAAAGTTACAAACAACTTAACTGATCGGACAAAGATACACGCAGATCCGATCGGGAAAATTACAAAGGAAATAAAGAAGACGAAAAATTATAAGTAAAGATCCAAGACTATGGATCAGAAGCCTCGCCATCAGCATCATCTCCGGCATTGGACTCATCATTGGAGGAATCTAGGACAAAAGCATCAAGTCCAGCAGCTGTCATTCTTGCTCGAGCCCACTTCTTATGAGCTCCATAGCCCTCGGCGAATTAAGCTATAATGGCATCTCGGAGTTCGACCGACTCTTGATATTCTTGCACAGCTTGCTGCTTGGCCTCGGCACACTCTGACTCCAGAGCAGTATTTTCCCTCAACAGCACTATTTGTTGGGCATGCATTTCGAAAACTTAGCTCTGGAGGATCAGAAGGGCGTTCTGTTGGTCCAGATTCTTCTCCTTCAGAAGAGTCCTCTCCTCGAGGAGCTATTTATTGTAGCCGTCAAGGGCAACGAACTCCTTCTAGAGATTGTGATGGAGTCTTTTGTGTTCGTTGGCTTGACGTTCGGCGAAGGTCACCTTATTACGGGTGTCGGCATGATCCTCTTTCTCCTTTATCAGATCAGCCGACAAACCCCGAACCTCAGCCCCGAGCATCTCCACCTCAGTCCGAAGTTGAACTTCATTTCTTGTGGCCTTGGCAAGGGGTGGGATAGCTCGTGCCAGGATAGCATTGGCCTGCAAAAAAGGGGAAAATAGGTGTTACTTGTAATACCACAGGATAACCAAAGTACACAAGAAAAGGCTTTCGGGAATACCTGACACTGGGCTTTGATGTAGGCAACCAGGAAGCCCTCAGAAGCATGCCCTTTGAACCGAGCATCATCTCTGAGCAGTTTGAAGTGCTCCAGCTATTCAAAGGGGAATACTTCAGAAGGGCTCTTTGGCCAGAAAGTTGAAGGAGGCGACCCCCTTGACGATCCGGCCCCCTTGGAAGGATTGGCCTCAGTAGAGGGCCCAACCTCAGTGGATGGTTGACCCGCAGGAGTCTGGGCAGCAACCGGTTGAACCTCGACCATCTACAGGTCAGGCTCATCTATAAGTTTCAGCTTCTTGGGACGAGGCCTCAGAGTTTCCTCTTCGATTTCCTCCAAGTCCTCAAGAACCTGAACCGCGGGAGGAGGAGGTAGAAGAGCCTGCTTTGGGACGGTCGGCTTCAGAAGAGATGATTTAGAGGAGCCCTTGGAGAGAGCCCTCTTCTTGCTCTTCTTCAGCAGAGCCACCTTCTCAGCTTGAGACAGCTCCAGAACATTTTTGGGTTCGGTCAGAGAGGAGTCGGCGGAGAGCTCGGAAATGGGAATAGCCTCCCCTTCGGCTGTTTCGACTCCAAGGGGAAGGCGGATCGGACTGGATTGAATGGGGAAGGGGGTTAAAGAATCATCAGCCTTTGCGGGCTTGAAAATGGTCACTGCAAAAACATGTAAACACGTCAAAAAATTAGAAAATAATGGAAAGTCAAAGGAGATCGGGAAAGAATACTTACGACCGTGCTTGTACAGCCATGCTTCATCAGACAGGACGTCTAGACCCCACAGGGTCTTCTTCACCTTCTGATAGAAGACTTTGAAGGCATCTTGTCGATCCTTCGGGAATCTGGACACCTTTATAATTGGGTCTTCGGGGGTGGCCCAGTTCGGTAGCAGATTGATATTGGTCCCTTTGATGAAACCCATTGTTCGTGCTAGCCCTTATTGCTGGAGGGGGTTTTGTTGAAGGTAGCTCGGTTAGCTACCCAGTTTAGTTGCCGAAGGCCTGGCTCTTTAGACTTGCCGACGGTGAACAGGACAAAGAAGAAATCCAACCCTAGGCTGACCCCTAGCTCCTGGCAGAGAGCGATGAAGGTGATCAGGTGGATATACGAGTTTGGCACCAACTGTGCGAACCCGATCCCCACAAAACAAAGGAAGGATACGATGAATTCATGGAAGGGGAATCGGACCCTGTACTTCAGAGCCCAGATGGGGACAGCCACCCATCCGCCTTCGGAACGCTAGTACATCCTCTCATCGGGCTCCGACAGCCAAAGCTTGTACTCCCTTGGGATGTGAAATAGGGTTCAGACGTATGAGATCTGGTGAGGAACAAGGGTGGATTTGGTGTTAACGTGGGAAAAATTCTGTTCGGATGAGTAGCACCGTCGGATCTGGGCCTCGATGTCGTCAGCAGTAGCACCGGCCGGGGCGGTAGGTAAATCGACCAGCACCAGGTCGGTGGCGTGATGGTGGTGACGGGAGTGGCCTCAATGGTAGGGGTTGCTTCAGAGGTAGAAGAAGCGGGAGGAATGCTGGAATCGGCCATTTGAACAAAAAATTGCTGGAAATGTGGTGATTTGAGGTTGTAAAAGGCTTAATCGGAGTGGTGGAGCTCTCTCGCCGGAAATTCGCACTTGCCAGAAAATTTGAAATATATAGTTTGAAGAAGAAGGAGTTAGTAAAAAAGTGACTGATGTGGGGGAAAGGGGGCTATTTATAAGAACTGTGGCACGAAATCCAAAGGCGGCTAATGATGGCGTCTCTTGGGTAACGTTTCTTGGGTAACGTGTACTACATTAAATAGGTCAGTTGGATTACCCAGGCGTCTCTTCAAATCTCTCATTAAATATCCTGTTAAAGGCTTGTTATAATGAGAGACTGGGGGGCAATGTTCGGATATAATCCACCGACCCCTATATGGACTGAAGGCCTGGGCCGAGAAGGGTTCATCGAGCCCAATGGGACGAAGCCAAACATGGTTTAGTAGTACTCGGGATCGGGTATCCGAGTCCTTTGGGCCGGAGCCCAGACCCAGCTGCTGGCATGTAGATCGGGGCATCCGAGTTCATCGGACCGGAGCCTAGACCAACATGATGGTGTTAGGGGTCGGACTATCGACCCCTTCGGGTCGGAGTCTAGATGGGATTGGTGACGATCGGGATCGGACTACCGAGCCCCTCGGGCCGGAGTCCAGACCACTTTATAAGGCCCATACCAAAGGACATTCCTTGGATGGAGTCCAGAGCAATAAAGAGTCTAAATAATTAAGGGCTCAAACCCTAATCATATCTACGTACCAACTCCTATAAGGCAAGTGGTTGGATAACCACCAACTTGCACTTTTAAAGGAGATTGAGTTGGACCCAAACAATGGTAACTGCCATGTTTAGGAGTCCTAATCCTATTGGGACATGGACCCTAAGACGGTGAGAATGGCTATAAATACAAGGCTTGACCTAAAAGTAACATATAATACTCACTTAAGCACTAAACATTACTTCCTCCATTGTTAAATCTTGTGACCGGCCTGTACTCATTCTCATACCGGAGCTATCACCCGGCGGCCCCATCCGTCAAGCTTCGTTTGTGACTCGTTATTGTGCAGGTTTAAGCGCGTGGATTCGGTGATTGGACGCGCTGGTAAAACTTGGCGTTAACATATATGTTATTATGTGATACACTGATGACGTTTGCAATGGTTTGTAATAACTAATATATGTGATATTGAAAACAATTAATTGACATATCAATATATCTCGAGTCTCGTGACAAGAGAGTGATATTATTGATGGATTCTGGCAGCGGAAAGATGATGATGCAAGAGTCATGACGAAAAGGGCAAAATTATTTACAGTACAACAACAATATAGTATCATCATGCCAAAACATTTGCACTGGTCATCCACTTCGGCAATTCGCTTCAGATGCCCCTAGCTAAGTCCACACCACCATTGGACTTCGACAAGAAAAGGAACCACCCAGCAACGTCAATCTTGACCAATATCATTTATCGCATTCGGGTAATAAAACGTCCTTCAGAAGTGGCTTTGTTCCCCCCGAATAGACAAAACGTCTTTCAAAAGTGGCTTTGTTCCCCCCGAACAGATAAACGTCCTTCAGAAGTGGCTTTGTTCCCCCCGAACGGACAAAAGCTTCCCAACGGATTGAAAAGATAATTTTAGCGTTATAAGGTCGGATGGTGTTATAAGGTTGAACAGTTCTTCGGAACGAATATCTTCATTAATTGTTATTTAGTTCTTCGGAATGAGTATTTTTTTTATTTATATCTTCAGTTGTGATAAGGTTGGTTATTTATCTTCGGTTCTGATAAGGTTGGTTAACTGTTCGGCGTATGGTGTTTGGGTGTGACAGTTCATCTTCGGCAAATACATATATTTTGTCGGTATAAATTTGTATACTCTCTTATTTTAAGTTCCTTATAAAAAAGAGACCGATGGGCAATGTTAAAATGTGATTATTTGGGTCTAGCCAAGGTGTAGCCCAATTTATTTAATGGTCTGGATCTGGTGTTGGCACATATACATTTATTTTGACAGGAGCGAGAGAGTCCTTATTAAAGTAAGATTGTGTCTCCTTATTTGGTGGGATAAGGAGATCTAATTTGAGAAAGAATTGTCCAGCCATTAATTGCAGTTATAAGATGATCTGAAAAAGACTTCTACTCCTAATTGGATTCGGTAGATATGACAGCTATAAATACAACAACAAGCAAGGGTTTAGGGGACAGAATAACAAAATAACGATATTACACAAATAAACAATTTGTACTCCCATATTATTTTATAGTGTATTTTTCATCTCTCTTTGTGATTTTTTTTAATTGGATTTTTACGTAAATTCTTGTATCCATGTTTTATATCTCTTACGATTGATGTGTGTGTGTTTATCTGTTTGTATTTTGTGAGTTTGATTTTACAACAATACAATCAACCGTTAACGCAATTTTGACCTGCTGTTTTGATGATTTCGTCAGACGTACAAATTTGGTATTAGTAGGTGAATAACTGATAATTCTACAATTAATAATTAATCCGCTTCAAAATGAATTCTTTCTAGACATTGTTAATTACCATAATGATAGTCCAACAAAAATTTATATATAACTTTTTAATGAATTAAAAAGTGATGTGACATTGGTTGAATTCAACGTACACCTATTTTTAATTGAAGGCTAGTCATAATCATATGGATAGATAATAGATGCGGAGTTACCTCGTTGAAAGACATAAATACAAATCATTAGCTACTTTATTTTACACACTTTAGTAAAAAATATGTAAGTTAATTATAAATCAGATACTGAAATTACACGTCATAAAATAGTGTCATATTAACAATTTTTAACTTTTTTGTTAAGTATATATTCTTAATTTTATCATAAAATTGATAAAATTATGCGATATCAATAATTTTTTTAACGTTTGCTAATGGAAAAACTTGAATACAAAAAATTAATTATGCAGGGGACACCTTTGTAAATTGACTCAATAATTTTGAAATATTTTTACTATACCCCTAGTTTTAGTCAAGTACTCCGTCTCTTCCACTAAAGTACTACGATCTAACTATTTGCAAACATTTTACTATGAATTTTTTATTTTTTCATTAAACAACTTAAACATCTAAATTTTAGTAATTTAACATGTTGTCAAAGTTTCTAATGTATAAGTTGTGAAAGGTTTTAAGTTCAAATCTTGTCGCACTTGAAGGATCGATGTTGGCTTAATATATATATATATATATATTGTTATTCTATTTCTTGAAATTCTTTAATATAGAAGTATTGTCGACCCAATTTTTTTAACAAATATTCACTACAAAAAAAAAAAGCTTATCTGGAACCGCCTATCAAATATCGCATTCGGTTGCATATGTGGATCAGCGACCGACTGCGATAGTTGATAGTGGTCGCCCATAATCTGGTCGTTGGGTGGAACACCGGTAACCACTATTAGCAACTAATATATCAGCGACCAAGTCATTCGCTAAGTTGATGTCACCGTGAGTCAGGTCTAAGGGGTGACGGGTACACGTGTCAGCGATCAACATTAGTGACCACATCGGTCGCTAACACCATCAAGCCATCCGCTATCGCTGATACTTAATTTTAAAAATTGCATATTTTGTGGATTTTCCAAAAAAAAACTGTACATGTTTATACCTACTTTATATCCCAACACACAGCAGTATATATAAACATCCATCCATGCAAACAAATAAATCAACACAATATAAACTATATAAACATAAACAAACTAACATGAACCAAATCAAATAAGTACAAATGTCATCCTCACCTAACATGAACCAATGTAAAAGAATGAATACAAAACTACAAGTTGTTGGCTGCCTAATCTCTATAGAATACAAACCGCTTAATGTCTCATCGTCCAAATTAGTACGAGCTTGTAACAAAAGAATAAAAAATGTTACGTATATAGTATTTAGAGTATACGGGTATTATTTATGCAAAGTAAAGTGAGGAAAAGCTAAACAATATGAAATATTTAAACAGAAGTAAGATTAAGTCTACCACAATAATATATATATATAT
Organism: Panax stipuleanatus; assembly: GCA_020205555.1. Classification (NCBI taxonomy): domain Eukaryota; kingdom Viridiplantae; phylum Streptophyta; class Magnoliopsida; order Apiales; family Araliaceae; genus Panax; species Panax stipuleanatus. Next base: position 133,772,982 of record CM035116.1, read on the forward strand.
ATATATATATATATTGATAGTCTATTTCTTGAAATTCTTTAATATATAAGTATTGTCGACCCAATTTTTTTGACAAGTATTCACTACAAAAAAAGGTTTATCTGAAATCGCCTATCAGGGATCGTATTCGGTCACAGACTGTGGATCAGCGACCGACTGCGGTCGCTGATAGTTGTCACACATGATATGGTCGTTGGGTGGAACATCGGTAACCACTATTAGCGATCGATATATTAGCGACCGCCTATTGCGACCAAGTTATTCGCTAAGCAGCTGATATGTATTAGCGACCGTATGCTGTCGCTGATAATTAATTTAAAAAATTGCATATTTTGTGGATTTTCCAAAAAAAAATGTTGTACCTGTTTGTACATACTTTATATCCCAACACACAGCAGTATATCTAAACATCCATCCATGCAAACAAATAAATCAACACAGAGCAATATATATATATAAACATCCATCCATGCAAACAAATAAACCAACACAATATAAACTATATAAACATAAACAAACCAACATGAACCAAATCAAATAAGTACAAATGTCATCCTGGTCTAACATGAACCAATGTAAAGGAATGAATACAAAACTACAAGTTGCAGGCTGCCTAATCTCTATAAAATACAATTAATGCTAAGTATAATGAAATCAATTATGGCAGAAAACTCTCTTGCCTACTGTGCTGCCTCCCACATCTCTATATATATTGATAAGAATGATTACATCAATTACAGGATAACTATAAATTTAAAATACAAACTATTTCAGATTATAGATATCTACTTGTTATACATAACAACCCATATATGTAGCAAGTTTGAATTAGTTAGAAAAGCCCAAGTAATGTTGGAAAGAGGATACCAAATAGAGTAGGAGATCAATTGCAGTTACTGTCTCAATACCCCCCGTCAAGCTGACGGTGGTGGGGAACTAACTGTTAGCTTGTCTCGAAGGAAAACAAAGCGTGTAGAATGGAGAGGCTTGGTGAAGATGTCCGCTATTTGATCATTAGTAGAGACATATCTTACCAGGAGAGTACATTTGGCTACACGTTCACGAACAAAATGAAAATCAACCTCGATATGCTTCGTAACGAGCATGAAATACAGGATTTGCAGCAAGATGAGTTGCACCAATGTTATCACACCAAAGTATTGGTGGATCTTTGAGAAAAAGTCCGAGTTCACCCAACAAGGATTGTAACCACACAAGTTCAGCAGAAGCATCAGCAAGCGCTTTATATTTAGCCTCAGTAGAGGAGCGTACAACAGTGCGCTGTTTCTTTGATGACCAAGAGATAAGATTAGGACCTATGTAAATCGCAAATCCCCCTGTTGACTTACGATCATTAACACACCCTGCCCAATCAGAATCCGTGAATGCCTGTAAAGCCCAACGATTAGAAGAACGAACAATAGATAAACCATGAGCCGAAGTCGATTGGAGATAACGTAAGATGCGTTTAACAGCTGCCCAATGTTCTTCGCTAGAAGCATGCATGAATTGACAAACCTTATTAACAGCATAAGATAAATCTGGGCGAGTGAGAGTGGCATACTGTAAAGCTCCCACTATTTGTCTATATAAGGTAGGATCAGAGAAAGCCACGTATTGGTCAAACTCATGACAACGAAAGCTGGTGTGCGAAGAGGTTTACAGTTGGACATAGTTGCTCGCTTTATGATATCTTGGATATATTTTCGTTGTGAAAGTAATATCCCATTGCGCAATGGAACGACTTCCACTCCTAGAAAATAATGTAAAGTACCTAGATCCTTAAGTGAGAACTCACGGCTTAACACAAGAATCAGTTCATCAATAGCCTCATTAGAATTTCCTGTCAAGATAATGTCACCTACATAGACCAATACTATTAAATGTATAGATCCAACATGAAATATGAACATTGATGTGTCAGAACGAGATATCACAAAACCCAATTGGAGGAGAAAAGTAGGCAAACGGGAGTACCATGCATGTGGTGCCTGCTTAAGGCCATACAACGAGCGATGCAGATGACAGACATGATGAGGATGAGTAGGATCCTCAAAACCAGGTGGTTGGAGCATAAAAACTATTTCAGACAGTGTCCCATGTAAGAATGCATTATTAACATCCAGTTATCGAATTTTCTAAGACTTGGAAATAGCTAGAGAAAGAATCACCTGAATGGTAGTAGGCTTAACAGCCGGACTGAAAGTTTTAGAGTAGTCTAAACCCTCTTCTTGATGATAACCCTTAGCAACAAGACGGGCTTTATATCTTTAAATTTGCCCATCAGCCTTTTTTTTAACTTTAAACACCCACTTGCAGCCAACAATATTCATCGAATTAGATTTGGGAACAAGATTCCAAGTACTATTAGTCAACAATGCATTAATTTTATCAGCCATCGCTTTGTGCCAATGAGGATGACGATTTGCTTGAGAGAAATAGGTTGGCTCAGAAAGAGGGTCCAGAACTGAGTTTAAAGCCGTTGGTGTAAAATCCCCAAGTCGATAAGTCATAGAGCGAGTCATGACTTGGGAAACTGGTGGACTGGAGTCCAAGGTAACAGATGGAAGAAGGACAACATTGGGTACAGTGGATAATGATTCTGAAGAGTCCATGGCAGCAGATTGTTGTGACATCTCATACAGTGGGGAGGAGATAGGGATAGTAAGAGCATAAATGTCGCTCAATCTTGCAGTTCGAATAGGTGTTGTATCAACCCTAGTATGTGACATAGGAATGGATTGGAGCAATGACATATCTGGATGTGGGGTTGAAACAGATTGCATGGACGTAGCAGAAGAAGCATGCGGGGAAAATTGTTGAAAAGCAGACAGGGGCGTAGACTGTCTGGATTGATGTTCATACTGCCTGGATTGAGCAGAATCAGAACCTGAAATAGGGGAAAAGTGCTGAGGCGGGAAAAATTATTGAAATACAAACATTGGAGTAGACTGTCTGGATTGGTGTTCATGCTGTCTGGATTGGACAGAATCAGAACCTGAAACAGGGGAAAATGCTGAAATACCCAAGGTTGGCTAGGTATCATAGGCTGAAGGTTAGTATCAGAAGAAGATACAATGTTAGACAAGGGATAATGGTCTTCATTAAAACGAACATGCCTAATAGTATACAAACGATTAGTTTTCAAATCAAGGCAACGATAACCCATGCGAGAAGAATAATATCCTAAGAAAAGACAAGGTGTAGAATGATAATCAACCTTATGACGATTATACGGATGAATAAGAGGATAACACAAGCATCCAAAAACTTTTAAGAATGAGTAATCAGGAGACCGAGTAAAAATGCATTCATAAGGAGATTTATTTTTAGAAGCAGAAGAAGGCATACGATTAATTAGAAAAACAGCCGTGTCAAAAGCAAAATGCCAGAATTTAAAAGGAACACACGAGTGTGCAAGCAAAGTGAGTCCAATTTCAACAATGTGGCGTTTCTGCGTTCAACCATGCCATTTTGTTCATGTGTATGTGGACAAGAAAGACGATGTGAAATTCCAATTTTTTCAAAAAAGGTATGCAGCGTACGATATTCACCACCCCAATCAGTTTGAATTAATTTAATTTTGCAATTAAATTGATGTTCTACTAGCAATTGGAATTTTTGAAAAATAGGAAAAACATCAGATTTATACTGCATTAGATAAAACCAAATATATTTTGAATACACATCAATAAAAATGACAAAATAACGATGTCCTTCTGTTGACAGAGTGGGAGAGGGACCCCAAACATCACTATAGAGCAATTCTAAAATAGAATGAACTTTATGATTTGTCAAAGGTAAGTGAATGCGGGAAGACTTTCCTAACTGACAAGCATTACATAAAGCTAACTTATTGACAGACACAGGTAACTTGTTACGACCAATTATTTGCTGAAGAACACGAGTGTGTGGATGGCCAAGGCGACTATGCCAACAACTAGAGGATGCTTTAGCTGAAAAAAATATTGAGGGGGTGTGGTTGACTGGAGGTCTGATGTTGAAGAGGGTATACAACCCATGATTACTCAGTCCTGAGAGGAGGATTTTCCCCGACTTGCGATCCTTCACATGAAAAACATTAGGATGAAACTCAAAAAAGACATTATTATCAGAAGTAAATTTTTGAACAGACAATAATGATTTTATGAGTGAAAGAACATGCAAAATATCATTAAGTTTAAAAAAGGAGGTAGGAGTAAGTAAAGAAGAAGAGCCAACGTGAGTAATACCAAGACTATTACCATTACCAACTTGGAGAGTATCAGACCCATTGTACATATCAAAATGACTTAGCGAAGAAATATCTGGTGTGGCATGATGAGTAGCACCTGTGTCAGGGAACCAAGCATTTATAGGAGTGGGTGACTAGTAGAATGAGGCTGTGTTCGCACTAGGTGGATTGGCATGGTTGTATAGTTGATCACAGTTTGCTGCTGTGTGATTAAAACAAAAACAAATTTGACATTTGGTGCTCCGATCATGCTGTCCACAAAACCCTTGGTTACGTCAAAAATTATTCTGAGTATTATTCCCATTATAGTTTTGCCCCTTGTTATTATAAGTATTCCCATTGTTAGGCCTGGATGAGTTGTTACCATTGCGAGGCCTAGCACCCTTCTGAACAAAATTAGCACTTGGGTTGACAGAAAGTTCCAGAGCAGAAGTGATGGAAGGGACAATAGAGCTGCTATGACTAAGTATGTTTTGGTGCAACTGTTCTTAGTTAAGAAGAAGACTATGAAGAGTTGTAAAATCAATAGGGGTAGCACGAGCATCAATGGAGTTCATGACATTGTAAAACTCTGGACGGATTCCTTTGAAGAGTATGACAAGGAAATCGGCCATGGCAATAGGGCTACCTGCTGCAGATAATTGATCCCAAATGCCTTTGGCTTTGTAGAAATACATGGAAACAGAGTCGTCATTTTGTCTACACTCTTGAAGTCGAATATGTAAATTAACAATTCGAGTAATTGATGGTGACGCATATGTGTGCTCAAGCATGACCCATATTTGTCGAGAAGTTTTGGCATCAATGATGAGGGGTATTATATCTTCCCTCAAAGAAGAAATTAATAGACTCAAAAGATTTTGATCTTGTTAAAACCACTGCTGTTTGCAGGATTTTCTGCAGGTGTCTGGTTTATAGGTGTAGATGTCTGGTTTGCAGTTGGTTCTGTTTTAACAGTATACTGTGGTGGGGGAGGAAAAGATCCATCAACAAACTTGAGAAGAGAATTTCCATGCAAAAGTGGGAGTACTTGTGCCTTCCATGACAGATAATTCTCTGGTGTTAGTTGCAGTCGAATAACTTAGTTGGGATAACTAATATTAATAGCGGAAGTGAGAGATTGGGTGGTTTGGTTAGGAGGTGTTGGTACGGTGGTGGAAGAAAAAAGTGACATGGCTTTGATACCAAATTAATGCTAAGTATAATGGAATCAATTATGGCAGAAAACTCTCTTGCTTACTGTGCTGCCTCCCACATCTCTATATATATTGATAAGAGTGATTACATCAATTATAGGATAACTATAAATTTGAAATACAAACTATATCATATTATAGATATCTACTTATTATACATAACAACCCAAATATGTAGGAAGTTTGAATTAGTTAGAAAAGCCCAAGTAATGTTGGAAAGAGGAGACCAAATAGAGTAGGAGATCAATTGCAGTTACTGTCTCAATAAATACAAACCTCTTAATGCATCATCGTCCAAATTAGTACGAGCCTGTAACAAAAGAATAAAAAATGTTACATATATAGTATTTAGAGTATACTGGTATTATTTATGCAAAGCAAAGTGAGGGAAAGCTAAACAATATGAATTATTTAAAAAGAAGTAAGATTAAGTCTACCACAACAATATATGTATATATATATCAGTCCCCTTCAGTTGAGGGATCCCTCAAATAGTTTTATTTGAGGGATGCCTCAACAACCGTTGGATCTGTTTGTGGAACCTTTATGTGGCTGAGATTGTTTTACATCTTTTAACCTTTTTTCACACTTCTGGCCTACCACAAACAGATCCAACGGTTCCACAAACAGATCCAACGGTTCCACAAATAGATCCAACGGTTATTGAGGCATCCCTCAAATAACACTATTTGAGATATCCCTCAACTGAAGGGAACTGTATATATATATACTGCAAATGCCCTCCCAGTAAATAAAGAAGATCATGATCTCGACATATCGCTCTCACACAATCAGCAGGAATATTGAATGAGAATTTATATACTATAATTACAAGTGATGCAGAATATACATGAGTAATGATCATGGGCATGGGGAAAACAAAGCATCCCCGCTACGGATATGCAGCAGACCAAAAGCCTCTGTGAGTAGTCGAGGGTAGATTTAGCAACGGACCAAAAGCCTCTGCAAATAAGGTAATTAACCCAAAGTCATGTTTTGACCTTGCATCTCTCATTAAGCTAGGGGTTATACAACCGGTAAGTAATTAAGCACTTCCACCAATAATGTACCTCTTTCTCTATATTCCAATTTATGCATTTGTATTTAAACTATCAATTTTATTTATTATCAGTTGCCTTCAAGGCTGTAGTTTTTGTTCTATGCTGAAATAATAACTATTATGTTTTGATTGTATATATGAGCATATCAGGTAGTTGAACTCATGCATTACTGTTGCTTAATATTATAGTTATTCATAGACTATTGTTTCTTTGGATTACTTGAAAATACCATACACGGCTAGGATTATCAATCTACTTACTAGAATGTTTTCATTTTAGTCAAGTAGGTTGCATAGTTTTAATGTGAAAATAGGAATATTATTACATTGCACATGTTCTCCAACTTATTTATGCCATCAGGATATTACAGTTTAAAAGCATTGCCTTTAACTTGAAATGAATGATAATACTGGAGGCGTGTTTACACACGTATACAAAATTTGCAAAATATTTATACCCCTCCCATATTAAACCACTAACTGAGTTAAGCCGATTCCCCATCAGTTCCCGAGCAAAAGAAAGAAAGAAAGAATAAAACCCTATAAACGGGTTGCTAGGAACATGTAATCAAAGCATCAAAACATGAAATTGATGAATGAAATTCCAACGGATATGCTAAGATACTTCAGTGTGGAGAGGTGAAGGGGTTACCTGGTATTCCATCGTATGGTTGAAGAGATCGCCGTTGAATTGGGTCATGTGAGTTCACTAAAACTTTTAAACTTTGATCTATCACCAATTGAGTTGCCAAAGAGAGAAAAATCATTAGAGAAACATGAGTTGGATAACTCGATTTCTGGTAGTTGTTGCGTTTCTGACAATCAGAATATTATTTTTACCAGAAACATTTGGATCAAAATCGGAAAAGATTACTACTTTCATTAAAATTACCCATCTATTGAGTTTATCTACTACTTGGGGCACTGCTCTTTGGGTCACCTCCATCGGTGGTATCATCATGTTTAAGTAAAACCCAATTACCCATTTCCTTAAACTGTTTTTGTTTACTTTTTCCCTTTTTAATTTTGCAAACGTGGTAACATTTTTTAATGAAATTTTAGGAATCTCCTAAGGCATCAGTTTGGAAATTTGCAGAGTAAAATGTTCCTGGCGTATTTTTCGATGGTGGGTGTTTGTTGTGCGGCGTCGGTGGCCTGTTTTGGTTACACACATCCATGGAAGTCATCTTTCATTGCTAAGAAGTACCAGCTGGGGTTTTTGCTATCTACCTTTGTGTTCAATCTTAGCAATCTCTTTGTCTTTACTCCTATGACTATTGAGGTAAACAATTATCTTTGTTTTCATAGAAAGATTTGTTAGTTGTTACAAGAATTTCCAAGTCTTTTGGTGTTTTACAACGTGTGTGGTAGTAATTAGTATGATTAGTTGGTTTTCTAATTTGGTTAATGACTAATGATTGTTTATTTATGTTTAGCTCATTTATATTTACAAATAATAGCATTGGCACTTCCTGCTCATGCGTAAAAAGGTTTTGATCCTTTTGTGTATTCAAATGTTGGTGTATATTATTTTGATGTGATATATACTTAAATTCAAGACCCAAAAGTTCTCTCTTTTAGATGCATGAAAACACTTTACCATACTTTTTTGGTGCAATGGAAAGTCCTTACCCTAGAAGTCTAGAACCAAGATGAATTGACACCGACACTATCAGCAAATATGTTAGGAGGCTGAATAGCTAGCTAGGGGTAGTTATGAACATAAAAAAATAAATGGAAATTAAATTCCATTTTAGCAAGTATCAACTTCAAGTGCATACCCTTCACGATATATTTGTCTCAGCTAAAACTCTTAATTTCTGCCCATGAGCTCTCGACAGTCACCCATAGGCCATGGGGTGGAATTCCACTTTTATTTTCTTAAGCATGATGATGACAACAGCTGCATTCACCTTATAAAAAGCTTTATGAAAGTCACGCTCCCCAGTGAACCAACCAACATCCATTGCCCAACCCTTTTAACATAGGTGTTACATTGTTAAAGTATCTCAAGCTGCAAGACAATCCATTGAGCTACATCTCTTCCTAATTGTTTACGAAAATTCTCTTTGGGAAGTGACGAAAAGATATCGTCCATGGAAGAAACCAAATAAAGGATCTATTTTTCAGTATGTTTTGTTACTTTTAGTTGGTTCCTTTGCTTCTCACATCTTCGCTTCTGCTAATACGATATGTAACAATTATGTCTCTGTTTCAATTTGTATGTATCTGTATGTGTTTGTGTGGATCTGACTAATGGATGGGCTGTTTTTGCATATTTTTTATGATGAAGATTTCAATTGACGATGGGTAGCCTCTGAGAAGGATGAATACCAAGGTATATTTAATTTTTATTTTATTTTATTTTGGATATGTTCTGTTTCTTTTTCTTTGATTTTGTCTTAATAGCTTGAGATCTTGAATTTTAATAGTATTGAGAAATCAAATGAGAATTCCGATGGATTATATTTTAGTATTAAAATTATTGATTGAAAATTAGCAGGATCTTGAGCAGAAGGAAATTGAGTAAAGGATTTGAGGAGGGTGGATTGTTGTTCTATTAAAATTATTGATTGAAAACCACGTTTGATGGAATGACACAACGAGGTCTTACATAGTTTTTAACCTTGAATTAGACAAATTAGCATATCCTTGACAAATGAAGTGTTACACCTATCACTTTGTTTGCATTGTATTTAAGTTGTTACAAATTTTCTTTACTTATGTGCAACTAGTATCTTATGCATAACTTGCAAGGAGTATTCATGAACTAACTGCTACTTCAGATCAAGTATGTCATCATTTTTACATCTAAATCCTTATCATGATCCTTCAACTTTTGTGGGTTGAAAAAGTTCTCAGAAACAATTAATACATCATGTGTTGCCCAAACTTGCCCCTACAATTCTGTTGACCCATCTTTATCCCTTCTCTACTTATGGTACGAACATTCTTTTCCTTCTGTTTCTCCACATAAACAGATTGAAAATTTTAATATTCTGAAAATTGTCTTTGCCTACATCTAATTGGAGTCATGTAGTGTATGGTTTCAATTATTAGATAAATTATACAATCTATTATTCAAACTAGGCCGTACAATTTATGTAATTTGATTAAGGATTAATTTTATCTAAAGTGTACTCTAATTTACAATCAGGATTACAAAATTTTAATCTTCCCGTTCCCACTCCCAAGTAAGGCTGTAAATTATGATCAATAAATAGTTCGGGCTCGATTCATACTCGCTCGACTAAAAGTTCGATTTGAGCTCGATTCGAAATAAAAATGATTCAAATATGAGCAAATTTTAAAGTTCGATAAATTACTAGAACCTCCTCAAAATATAATTTTCTATTGATACTAGGAAGATATTCGTTCGAAAAGTTCAAACTGTCCGGGCTCGATTTAAGATCGCGCTCGACTCGATAACTCAACGAGTCCCAATCAAACTTTATTTTATATTTGATAAATTTTGTGAACCAAATCTGAATAATTCAATACTTGGTTCAACTCGATTGATTTACACCATTACTCCCAAGTACCTATAAGTAACTGATATTGACCCTGAGGAAAAATTCAATGAAAAAAACAATTGGACGGTCACGAGTTTCAGCTAGGTGAGTATTTAAATACAGTTTGACTATATAGTATTCAATTTAATTGTATAAAAATATTTAGATAGTACTTAAATATTACCCCTGTGTCAACATTCTTGTGACTAAATTGACCGGTAATTAGTGTCCATCTTATTTATTGACTTATTTTAGGAAGTCAGTTGGAGGATTTAAATTTCATGATGCCAACTGTAACTAAATGTTTACTTCCGAGTGAAATATGTTAAAAAATTGAAAGATGATTGTGCGGAAGATTGAGAACGTATAATATTCTCTTACATGAAGTGGACTTCACTTACTATTGATATGAAAAGAAACTTGTGTAACTATTAAATTTATTTATAAAAATATCAATTCTCTATTTTTATATGAGACTGGTTTGTTACAATCTCCTCCACTTAAATGCCCGACTTTCTCTTTAAAATTCAGTCTGATCATAGTTTACAGTCAAATTCAAAATTAATCCTCAAGAGACGTGTAGTCTCTAGACCTACCATAAAACGAGGAACCCTCTTCTTTTGCTATCATCACTAATGACTGAGTTTGACAAAAGTAAGGGTGTAAATGAGTTGCTCAGATTATATATTAAGTTGCTCAGATTTGATTCACAAAATATATCGAGTATAAAATAAGGTTTAATTGAGGCTCATTTAGCTTTCGAATCGAGCACGATCCCGAATCGAGCACGAGCAGTTTGAACTTTTCGAACGAATATAATCCGAGTATTAATAAAAATTACAATTTGAGAAGGTTCGAGTAATTTATCGAACTTTAAAATTTGCTCATATTGTACTCATTTATATTTCGAGTCTAACTCAAATCGAACTTTTAATCGAACGAGTACGAATCGAGCCCGAATTATTTGCTCATTTTACAGCCTTAGAAAAAAGGCTTAATCAACGTCCCAACGGCCAACAGTAACAATTGAGTAAAATATTGATGCACCAAAAATAATAACAATTTATTCATAGTATTCATTTTAAAGGCAAGATCTTTTAAATAGTCCAATTTATCCAACATATTACTGTGTGGGACTTGAGTAATGTTACGATTATAAGAAATAGAACAATATGATAACATAAACTTCATGAATTTGAATGTACTTATTAAGTATATAGGACTCAGTAATTTCATGCATTACATACTCTCTCTACGTAGAGTATATTTATGTGCACAAATTGTGCAAAAATAGAATAGTTATTCACAAACAACACAAACGTTCTATTTTTTTAAAAAAATTATTCATGAGATTTATAGACATTTGTAAACTATTCGTGAAATTTACAAACAAAAGGTTGGTTGGAGGGATGAACACGTCGAATCCTATGCGAATCCACTAAGAAAATGAGCTTTCAAATCCACTAGAGAAGAGGAAAAGTCAAGATTTATTGATATGTTGTCCTTCCAATAGTGCAGATAGAATGCAAAAGGGCGAAAATCCAACGCGATAACCAACCATTCCTTGCATACTAAGGCTATGTTTGTTTGTATTATAATTTTGAGATTATAATGCGAAGATTATAGATCCTAAGATTATAATCCTGGGATTATAATGCATGGTTAAACATGGCATTAAATAATCTCTCATATTAAGTTATTTTATAATCTCTGGATTAATAGTTTTAAGTTTAAATTTAAAAACAAACAAGACACTTGTAATTAATTATATTATTTCAAGTATAATGTTTATAAACAAACATAGCCTATATAAGACTTTATTTTAATTTTCGATATTAATCGAGTATACATGAGTAAAAGGCAAGAATCCTAAGCAGAAAAATAAATGGATAAAACAATAAAAATAAGAAACAAATAAAAGTAATTAATTTAAACATAGTTATACATATAAAAAGGATGGATCTAAAGATTACCTCTTAAATAGCATACCTCTTTTAAATAGTATACCTTTATTAAAACTACTTCGTTTTAGAGATTTTTTTTAAAAAACAAAAAAATATTAAAAAAGAGTGGTCTCACTTTGGTTCTTTTTATTTACAAAAATGTCATCCGTGGCCCCACTTGTTTTTAAAATAATTTCTAAAATGACGTAGATTTAATAAAGGTATACTATTTAAGAGGAATATGTTATTTAAAAAGTATTCTTTAGATCCATCCTCTACATATAAAAACACTCCCACTTTATGTTTTTTGTTTTTGTTTTTTAAAATTTGGACTACCCATTTCTTCAATGGATGATTTGAAATGTATTTGTCTCTAGTGTCATAACAAGTATTTGTTATGGATTATGATCGGGTATAATCCACCGACCCCTACATGGATAGAAGGCCTGGGCCGAGAGGAGCTTACCGGGCCCATGGGGCCGAAGCCAGGATTGGGGTAGCAGAGTTCGGGATCGGGTATCTGAGCTCTTTGGGCCAGAACCCAGGCCCAACTGGTATTATCCGGATCGGGTATCTTAGTCCCACGAGACGGGGGCCCAGACCAACATAATGATAATCGGGATCAGACTACCAAGCCCTTCGGGCCGGAGTCTAGACCGAATAGGTAATGATCGGGATCGGACTACCAAGCCCTTCGGGACAGGGTTCAGACCACTTTGTAAGGCCCATACCGAAGGTTATTTCTCGGATGGAGCCCGGAGCAATAAGGAGTCTAAAGGATTAAGGGTTTTAACCCTAATCCTATCTCAATACCAACTCTTATAAGACAAGTGGTTGGATAACCACCAACTTGTACTTTTAAAGGAGATTGCGTTGGACCCAAACAATGGTAACTGCCATGTTTAGGAGTCCTAACTTGACTGGGACATGGGCTCTAGAGGTGGTGAGAATGACTATAAATACAAGGCTTAACCTAATGGTAACAGGTAATCATTTATTAATATTCTCTTGAGCACTATACACTATTGCCTCCATTGTTAACCTTGTGACCAGCCTGTACTTATTCTCACACCGGAGCTATCACCCGGCGGCACCAGCCGTCAAGCTTCGTTGTTGACGTGTTATTGTGCAGGTCTGAGCGCGTGGATTTGGTGATTGGACGCGCCGGCAAAACTTGGCGTTAACATTTGGCGCTAGAAGGAGGGGTTTAGTGCTTTAGTCAATCACGTTTGTACTTTTCCGGTAGAAAGGACATGGCCAGTAAGGACGGTGGAGCCTCAAACCAGGAAAAGGCCAAAACCCACCCGACGACCTTAGTTAGGGCATCGGTCAAAGATAGATTGGGACCTAGCAACCAGGAAGGCAATTCGGTGCAGGTCCAGTCGGCACGAAGACAGCTGTTCATCCCTAGTCAGCGTACTCCGATCCCTCAGCACACCCGCGTGGGAGACAACCAGTCTCAGGCCTACGAACGACGGGAGGAGGATCGGGTGGAGAACAGTAAGGACCAGCGTCAGTTTATTCTGTTGACCAGAATACAACAGAACAAAGACGCCATGCTGGCCTTGCGTCTCCAGCAAGAAGAATTGGAGTTGCAGATGGCTAAGGTGGCTGGAGAACAGGAGGCTTCTTCGAAGAAGCACAGACATCGAAGCCGATCTAGATCTCCACGACAACGTGAGACAGGAAGGAACAGAAGCCGATACAGAAGCCATTCTCGGGAAAGGAGGAGCCAAAGAAGGAGTCGTTCCCCCGAACGAAGATCTGAACGCCAGGGCCGATCGGGACAGAGGGCGAAAATCGGATCTCCCGAATATGAGGAGGACAGGCGCAGACCTTCCTCCCGTAAGGAAGATACCGACCCCCTCGCCCGAAGAGTCGCGGAGTTGGAGAAGCTTCTGGCCGGGAAAAATCAAGTGGGAACACCATCGAGCTGCCACAGTTCGCCCTTCTCGCCCGAGATTAATCAAGTCACTGCTGACCCAAAGAAGAAAATGCCTCCGATGGAGACATACGACGGAATGGGAGACCCGTATGACCATTCGGATGGATATGATAGGTTGATGACATATTATGGGCATTCGGACGCAGCAAAGTGTCATATGTTTGCAACCACCTTGAAGAAGAGTGCCAGAGAGTGGATGGGAACTTTGGCACCGGGAACGATTAGTTCTTGGAACGACCTTCGGGAAAAATTCCACGCTAGGTTCGGAAGCAACAGGAGAAGGGGAAAGATCACAGCTTCCCTCATGCAAGTGAAACAACGTTCGGACGAGACTCTTGGCGCCTACGTCAAGAGGTTTCGGGAAGCTGTGGGATCGGTGGCAGAATTGAATTCACCACAGGCTTTGGGATTCTTCACAACGGGTTTGGATATGGGGAGGTCAAAGAAGTTGATGAAAGACCTGGTGATCAACCCACCCTCGGACTTGACTGAAGCCTTTCATTGGGCCGAAGGGTTCATTGCCATTGAAGAGGCAATGGGAAATTTCAAGCCACCTTCACACGACAAGTCGAGAGACAGAGACAAGCCGAACAACCAGCGATCGGACAACAGTCAGGGGAGATCGGATAATCAAGGGAGAAGAAACTATAACAGTGGGGGATCGGGCAATGGCCGTCCACCCTTCCCGGGCAGAAGCATCAACAGGGTATTCACTCCCCTCAACACCGACCGTGCAAGAATATTGGAAGATATCAAGGACAAACCCTTTTATGAGCCCTGCAGGACGAGGCCGAAACCGGGGAAGCGCAGCAAAAATAGATACTGCAATTACCATCAGAACGTGGGCCATACAACAGAGGAATGCCTTGATCTGGGGGATCTCATTGAGAAAAACATTCAGAATGGGACGTTGGTTCAATATGTGGCCGGCCGGGAAAATGCCAGGACTCAACCAATAGAAGGAGACAGGACTCAGGCCCGAGAAACGCCGCCAAATCAGAACCAGCCCGCTCGGGGGGTGATTGATGTTATATCCGGAGGTTCGATAAGGCGCGTGACTGGACGAAAAAGAAATGAACATTTAGACGCTGTCTTATCGGTTGCAGGGTCCTCGGTAAAAAAATGAAAGGGTTTTCCCGGGGGCGGTAATTTCCTTCTCAGATGAAGACTACCCTTCGAATCCCATAGAGTCGCATGACGGGGCATTGGTGATAACGGCTCAGGTCGGACCAGTGGACATGAGAAGAATGATGATAGACAACGGATCCTCGGTCGACATACTGTATACACGCGCTTATCAAAGGATGGACCTAGGAGGAAAGAAGATGGAACTGGGAGGAGAAGGACCGTTGTACGGATTCAGTGGCGACCCGGTCCATGTGTCGGGCACCATCGAATTGCCGGTTAAGTTTGGCACAACTCCCCAACAAATGGAGATTATGGTCAGATTCTTCGTTGTTCATGTAGATTCGGCTTACAACGCCATATTGGGAAGACCGACCCTGGCAGCCTTACAAGCAGTCACCTCCATACCTCATTTCAAGATCAAGTTCCCCACACCAAACGGAGTCGGAGAGGTAAAAGGCGACCTGGATATCGCTCGTAGGTGTTATCGGAATACTGTGATCTCTTCCGGAACCGGGGTAAGCAAGCAGAAGCAGACGATGGCTATTGAGATAGAACCCTTTACAGATGGTAGTACAGAGCCACTTGCATTACCAGCCGAAGAAACAGAGGATGTACAACTAATCTTGGGGAACGAGAAAAAAATGATAAAGATCGGTTCAGGATTGATAGAACCCTTCAGGACCGGGTTGATCGATCTGCTTCGGGCGTACGCGGATATCTTCGCATGGGAACCCAGCGATATGCCCGGGGTGGACAAATCAGTAGCACTACACCGACTGGAAGTAGATCTCAATAAGAGGCCGGTCATACAGAAGAGAAGAATCTTCGCCCCGGAGAGGCAGAAAATTATTGACGAAGAGATCGCTAAATTACTGGAGGCAGGGTTTATCTTCGAAATTGATTATCCAGAGTGGCTGGCAAACGTGGTGCTGGTTCAGAAACAGAATGGGAAATGGAGAATCTGTATTGATTACACCGACCTGAACAAGGCGTGCCCGAAAGATTTCTACCCTTTGCCCAACATTGATCAATTGATTGACGCCACTTCAGGGTACGGCATGCTGAGCTTCATGGATGCTTTTTCAGGTTATCATCAAATCTCAATGGCCAAGGAAGACATCCCGAAGACAAGCTTCATCACGCATAGGGCCATTTATGCGTATCGGAAGATGACCTTTGGCCTGCTGAACGCGGGGGCCACTTATCAGCGAATGATGAACTATGTGTTTACAAAGCAGCTAGGCCGAAGTATGGAGGTCTACGTAGACGATATGATTGTAAAAAGCGTGTCAGTTCGGGATCATCTGGTGGACCTAGAAAACTGCTTTGAAACGGTTCGGAAATACAAGCTTCGCCTGAACCCAACAAAATGTACCTTCGGATTGGGGTCAGGGAAGTTCCTGGGTTATCTAGTTAGCAAGAGGGGTATCGAGGCAAACCCGGAGAAGATCCAAGCGGTATTAGATATGAAATCCCCGAAGTCTTACAAAGATGTGCAGAGGCTGACAGGTCGGATCGCGGCTCTTAGAAGGTTCGTATCAAAGTCAGCCGAAAGGTGTTTGCCATTCTTCGACACTCTGAAGGGACCAAAAAATGAGAAGAGTTTCCAGTGGACCTCCGAGTGCGAAGACGCCTTCCAGGAGATCAAGCAATATTTGTCCTCGGCACCCTTGCTGATGAAACCGATCCCCTCGGAGCCACTATATCTATACCTAGCCGCCAGCTCGATGGCAGTGGGGGCAGCACTGGTGAGAGAAAGATCGGGAAAGCAGTCTCCGGTTTACTATGTCAGCCACGTCCTTCGAGATGCAGAAACCAGATACCCTAACCTGGAGAAGTTCGCCTACGCTCTGATCATCGCAAGCAGGAAGCTTCGGCACTATTTCCAGGGCCGGCTAATAATAGTCTATACTGATCAACCTTTGAAAAAAGTACTGCACAGGCCCGAAGTCTCGGGAAGGCTAGCTGCATGGGCAATGGAACTAACTCAATTTGCCTTAGAATACCATCCCCGAACGGCCATTAAGGGACAGGCCTTAGCGGATTTTGTCGTGGAGTGTTCTTTCAGCGAACCAGATGTAACTTCGGTCATCAAAGCTCGATCACTACAAACTGCCTGGACCCTCTACGTAGACGGGTCATCTACCTCGGACGTCAGCGGAGCGGGGGTCATTCTGACTAGTCCCGAAGGGTTCCGAGTTCAACAGGCCATTAGGTTCCGATTCAAAGCCACCAACAACGAGGCCGAGTACGAAGCCATTTTGGCCGGACTTAGATTAGCCCAATGCCTGGAGGTGAAAAGGGTAATGGTGTACAATGACTCCCAGCTGGTGGTTAAGCAGATATCGGGAGAGTATGAGACCCGAGGGGCCCGAATGGCAAAATACCTGGCAGAGGTAAAGGACGAACTCTCATACTTCGAGTCGTACAGCTGTCTGGGGATCGATCGGACAGACAATACAGTTGCAGATTCCCTAGCCAAACTAGCGACAACCGAAGCAAGCTCCTTCACCGGATCAATTTACTTGGAAGTATTAGACAAACCTAGTATTCAAAGGACCGACGTACTGACCCTGGATCGGCTCGACTGTTGGCTTACGCCTTACATTAATTATCTGGCCGAGGGGATCCTGCCTTCGGATCGTTTGTACGCTAGAAAAATCAAACACAGGAGTTCTAACTTCGTCCTTATTGATGGAGATTTGTACCGTAGGGCATTCACCTCCCCATTACTGAAGTGTCTAACACCTTCGGAAACGGAGTATACACTGAGGGAAGTACATGAAGGAATCTGTGGGGATCACATGGGAGCCAAGTCATTGGCTTACAAAATTATGAGGCAGGGATACTATTGGCCGACCATCTTCCAAGAAGCAAAGGACTACGTCAAAAAATGTCCTAAGTGTCAATTACATAGTTCTATCCCACATAAACCTCCCGAAGAGCTATATTCGGTTTTATCCCCTATTCCATTCGCTATGTGGGGGATTGATATCTTGGGACCACTACCGAAGGCCAAAGGGCAGGTCACTTTCGTAATCGTCGCAATCGACTACATGACAAAATGGGTGGAAGCCAAACCATTGCATAAGATTACTGAACAAGAGTGCCTCAAGTTCTTTAAAGAGTATGTTGTTTACCGGTTCGGCATTCCCATGGTCCTGGTCTCGGATAATGGCAGACAATTTGTGGGGTCTAAATTCGAAGTTTTCCTGAAGGAGTTAGGTATCCAACACAGAAAGACTTCTATGGCCCACCCCCAATCCAATGGACAGGTAGAAGTCACCAACAGGATCCTGCTCACAGGAATTAAGAGAAGGTTGGATGAACTAAAGGGAAGATGGCCCGAAGAGTTGCTCAGTGTCCTTTGGGCGTATCGGACTAACCCGAGGACTACTACAGGTGACTCACCGTTCAGATTAGCCTATGGAACTGATGCACTGATACCCGTTGAGATCGGATCACCAACACTTCGAATCAGTCAGTACCAAGAATTATACAATGATGATGGTTTACGATTAAATTTGGATCTGTTGGATGAGGTTCGGGATTCAGCGTCGATAAGGCTAGCTATATACCAGAAGAGAACGGCCCGACATTACAATCAGAATGTGAAGCAAAGGAGGTTTGAGGTCGGGGACCTGGTTCTTCGGGAAGCAGAGGCATCAACCCCCCAGAACACAGGCAAGTTAATGCCGCACTGGGAGGGACCTTATGAAGTAACTGAAGTGCCGAAGCCGGGTACTTATCGGCTTCGGACGTTAGACGGTACGGAGGTAAAAAATACATGGCATGCTGGAAGACTTAGAAAATATTATCAGTAAAAGTCATGTAATTTACTTTCGCTTATGTAAGCTGCTTTATACATTAATAAAATAAAGTGGATCTCTCTTGGCAAAACTTTTTTGTTATCTTCATTCAAATTCTACAAGTTTACAAAACCCTCGGACTAGCGACGAACAAATCCGATCAGAATAGTTACAAAACAACTTGAACTGATCGGAAAAAGTTACACGCAGATCCGATCGGGCAAAGTTACAAAAGAAAGAGAGACAAAAATTAAAAATACAAGTTATAAACTAAGGATGGGGACCCTCGCCATCAGCATCATCATCGGCATCGGACTCATCATCAGAGGAGTCCAAGATAGCAGGATCGAGCCCAGCAGCCTTCATCTTCGCCTGAGCCCGCTCCTTATGAGCCCCATAGCCTTCGGCAAATTGGCCCATGATGGTATCGCGGAGCTCAGCCGATTCTTGATACTCTCGCGCACCTTGCTGCTTGGCCTCGGCACATTCTGCCCCCAGAGCTGTGTTCTCCTTCATCAGCACCAAGTGGCTGGCGTGCATTTCAGAAACTTGGCTCTGGAGGATCAGAAGCGCATTCTGCTGATCAAGATCTTTCTCCTTCAGAAGAGCCCTCTCCTCGATGAGCTGTTTATTATATCCGTCAAGCGCAATGAACTCCTTCTACAGATTATGATGAAGCCTCTGGTGTTCATTGGCCTGACGTTCGGCGAGGGTCACCTTATTGCGGGTATCGGCATGATTTTCCCTCTCCTTGGTTAAATCAGCCGATAACCCCCGAACATCCGCCCCAAGCAGTTCCACCTCGGCTCGAAGCTGAACCTCTTTCCGGGTGGCCTTGACGACAGGAGAGATAGCTCGGGCCAGAATGGCGTTAGCCTGCATCAAGGAAAAATAAACAGTTCAATAACGGCCAGACAGACATTCATAAGATACAAGCTAAAGCTTTCGAGAATACCTGACTCTGGGCTTTGATGTACGCCACCATCAAGGCTTCGGCCGAATACCCTTTAAACCGGGCATCATCAGCCGGAAGCTTGAAGTAATCCAAGCGGTCAAATGGGAAAGCTTCTGACGGACTCTTCGGCCAAAAGGATTGGGTCGGAGACACATCAGAAGGATCGGCTTGGGCAGCAGGGCCGGAGGCGGCAGAGGGCCCGACCTCAGCAAGGAGCTGGACCACAGGAGTCTGCGGAGCAGCGTCTGGTTGAACCTCGACCATCTGGAGGTCGGGCTCACCAACCAACCTTTGTTTCTTGAGGCAAGGCCTCAGAGTTTCCTCCTCGGTCCCCTTTGGATCCTCAAGAACAATAGTCAGCTTCGGGATAGCCTGCTTCGGAAGAGATGGTTTAGAGGAGCCCTTCGGAAGGGCCCTCTTCTTGCCTTTCCTCAGCTGGGCCACCTTTTCGGCTGCAGTCATCTTCATGACATTCTTCGGAGCGGCATGAGAGGAGTCGACTGAGAGCTCAGAAATCGGGATAGTCTCTCCTTCGGCCGCGTCGTCCCCGAGAGGTAGAAGTATCGGGCCGGACCGAACGGGGAGGGGTGTAAGAGACTCATCGGCGCCCTTCGGCTTGAAGATTGTCACTGCAGAAACAAGTAGATACTCCAGAAAATCAAAAAAACAAATCAGAAACCAATGCTCAGAAAGAAAAGAGGTCAAGATAGAATACTCACATCCGTGCCTGTAAAGCCAGGCCTCGTCGGTAAAGGTGTCCAGGCTCCACATCGTCTCCTTCACCTTCTGGTAAAAGGTTCGGAACTCCTCCCTTCGGTCGGTGGGGAAGGTGGTCACTTTCACGATCGGATCTTCGGGGGAGGCCCAGTTCGGGAGAAGTTGAAGGTCGGTCCCCTTGACGAAGATCCACTGATTGTGCCAACCTTTGTTGCTCGAGGGAGTCTTGGCAAAGGTGGCTCGGCCGGAGATACGGTTTAGTTGACGGAAACCGGGCTCCTTGGATTTGCCGACCGAAAATAGGACGAAGAAAAAGTCAAGACCAGGGGTGATCCCTAGTTCTTGACAGATAGCTATAAAGCTTATCAAGTGGATGTATGAGTTCGGCACAAGTTGTGCGAACCCGATCCCCACGAAGCAGAGAAAGGACACGATAAACTCGTGAAGAGGGAAGCGAATGCCGTACCGCAGGGCGTAAGTGGGGATGGCCACCCATTTGCTTTCAGGCCGCCAGAACATCCTCTCTTCGGCCCTGGGTACCCGAAGACTGTACTCTTGGGGGATGTTGAAGAGGGTTCGAACGTCAGAAATCTGAGACGGAGTAATGGTGGACATAGTGTTGACATGAGAATACTCCGTCTCAGAACGGTAGACGGACCGAATCTGTGTCTCGGTTCCATCAGCAGAGTCTCCGGTGGGAGCTTCCGGTAGGTCAACCGGCACCAAATCGGTGCTGGCGATGGTGACAATGGCGGCCATTTCGGCGGAAGTTGGAGTGACCTCAATGGTGGAGTTCAGGTCGGAGGTGGGAGCAGCTGGAAGAATGCCGGAGTCAGCCATTAGAACGAAAAATCGGTGAAAGTGAAGTGATTTGGGTGGTAAAAGGACTGGTCGGAGAACAAGAAACCTCTCGACGGAAACCGTACTCACCGGAAAATGAGTTTTGAATTTAGCTTGGACAAAGAGAGTTCGTAAAAAATGGGTGTTGTAGGGGGGAAGATATTTATACTGATGCTGCACGAATCTCAACAGGCGGCTAATAATGACGTTGGGCCGTTCATTTCTTGTGTATCGTGTACCGCATTAATTAGGTCGGTTGGATTACCTAGGCATCTCTTTAAATCTCTCCTTAAATATCCCATTAAAGGCTTGTTATAATGAGAGACTGGGGGGCAATGATCGGGTATAATCCACCGACCCCTACATGGATAGAAGGCCTGGGCCGAGAGGAGCTTACCGGGCCCATGGGGCCGAAGCCAGGATTGGGGTAGCAGAGTTCGGGATCGGGTATCTGAGCTCTTTGGGCCAGAACCCAGGCCCAACTGGTATTATCCGGATCGGGTATCTTAGTCCCACGAGACGGGGGCCCAGACCAACATAATGATAATCGGGATCAGACTACCAAGCCCTTCGGGCCGGAGTCTAGACCGAATAGGTAATGATCAGGATCGGACTACCAAGCCCTTCGGGACAGGGTTCAGACCACTTTGTAAGGCCCATACCGAAGGTTATTTCTCGGATGGAGCCCGGAGCAATAAGGAGTCTAAAGGATTAAGGGTTTTAACCCTAATCCTATCTCAATACCAACTCTTATAAGACAAGTGGTTGGATAACCACCAACTTGTACTTTTAAAGGAGATTGCGTTGGACCCAAACAATGGTAACTGCCATGTTTAGGAGTCCTAACTTGACTGGGACATGGGCTCTAGAGGTGGTGAGAATGACTATAAATACAAGGCTTAACCTAATGGTAACAGGTAATCATTTATTAATATTCTCTTGAGCACTATACACTATTGCCTCCATTGTTAACCTTGTGACCAGCCTGTACTTATTCTCACACCGGAGCTATCACCCGGCGGCACCAGCCGTCAAGCTTCGTTGTTGACGTGTTATTGTGCAGGTCTGAGCGCGTGGATTTGGTGATTGGACGCGCCGGCAAAACTTGGCGTTAACAGATTATTTTTCATATATAATAAAAAGTCAAAAGCTAAGGCCATGGGATTATAATCCCGGGATTATAATTCATGAGATTATAATCCAAAACTATTAATCCTAAGATTAAATAGTCCTAGTCACATGTTTGTTTTTTATGAGATTATTCATAGGATAACTTAAAATAATCCCATGTTATGTTTGTTTTTTTCAGGATTAATTAAAAGATTGGATTAAAAAATAGCGTTTGGATTATTATACCCTTACCAATAATAACATATTTTAAACTATAATTTAAACTTATTTATACATTAAAAAATAATAAAAAATTAATTAAAAACTTTTAAATAAGTGGTTATATTATTCAGTAAATATTATTTTTTTGAGAGGGGGGCAAGGGGAGCAGGGGCGGCGGGGGGGAGTGTATACATAATCAATAAATAATATTTTTTCGAGGAGGGAGGGGGTGGGGGTTGGGGGGTGGGGCATGGTGGGACGGAGCGGGGTGGGAGTGTATACATAATTAGTAAAAATTATTTTTTAATTTTTGTGGGGTGGGGTGGGGTGGGGGTGAGGGTGGGTGGGCGGGGTGGGGGTGAGGGTGGGTGGGCGGGGTGGGGGTATACATAATTAGTAAATATTATTATTTTTTTAGGGGAGGATGGGTGTGGTGGGGTAGGGTGGGGTGTATATATAATCAGTAAATATTATTTTTTTAATTTTTGTGGGGTGGAGTGGGTGGGGTGGGGTGGGGTGTATATATTATCAATAAATATTTTTTTTTTAATTTTTGTGGGGTGGGGTGGGGTAGGGAGAGTGGGGTGGGGTTGGGTAGGGTGTATATATAATTAGTAATTTTTTTTTTTTAATTTTTGTGGGATGGGGGTGGGTGGGGTGTAAGACCCCAACTTTTATGAATAAAAATTTAATTTTCTTTATATATTATTTCGAAATAGTAAGGTGTTGATTTGATAAATATGAAAAATTATGGGTGAAATGTGCAAATATTTCAAAATAAGCAAGTGGTTATAAAATATTCATTGTTGTCGGGGAATATTCGTTTGGTCGTGGAATATTCTTGTTGTCAGGGAATATTCGTACGACGGCGCAGCTATTTGTGGGCCCCACAACGGAATAACTGTCGGATATAGAAAGCGACAGAAATAACTTTTTTATAAAATAACGGCGTAGTTGTTACCGTTAGTACTGTTGAAATACCCGGTGGTTAAAATACAGTAATACGCGGTGTTGCACAATAGCATACGGTATTGCACAGTATTTTGAATTATTGATTCTTACGTAAGAAGTCACTACTCAATTATTGTTACAGTAATTACTGTTCAATATTTTATATTATCGATTCAATAATTGCATGATATTTTATTGATTCAATAATTGCTACGTTGATATTTTATATCAATAATTGCTACGTTGCTATTTTATATGATTGATTCAATAATTGCTACCATTGATATTTTGTATTATTGATTCAATAATTGTCACTGCACAGTATTTCACATTATCAACTCAATAATTCATATTATTTAAATAATATTATTAGATAGCATTATTGACAATGTCTAAAAAAGTTCTGTCTAGGAGGGGTTATTTAATAGCGCGCCGGTAAGGAGAAGTCCTTATCGGAAGGCCCCCTCTTTCCTGGGAACGACCTGGTTGTCAATATTGTAATTCTGTAATATTATTTTGAATAATTAATTATTAATTTATATGATAAGAAAATATTTATTTTGTGGATATAAAAGAAGGAATTAGCGCTGATGTGTTTTTATCAGTATGTTGGTGTAAAAAATTATCCGTTTGTGAATTTCGGATAATTTATGTTTGAAATTTGGAAAAACTTCCTTCTACAAAGTTGTAGAGAATTAAATTTTCTATAAAAGGACATAGAATTTATATTTTTCTGACAAAAGGACTATTTATTATGAATTATTGATGTTTTGAAAAATAAATATTTTTTTAATGGGAGGTGGGCCCCACCGGTGGCTGGTGGCTGATGGCTTTTGGCTGAGGCGGCTTGAATTTTTTTAAAAAAATATTATTTTATTAAAAAGTCTACTTTGGCATCCTAAATTTTTCCTATAAATAGGGTGCTTAGGTTAGAATTGAAAATCACACCAGAATCAGAAGTTTTCTCTCTCTATAATATCGAGCGTATTTTTGTGAGTATTTAGATACTTTGAGTGTTGCTATTCGGTGCAAGTTTTCTTCAGCCTTATATCCGATATTCCAGTCAGAAGTACTATTCTTTTGCGGTAAGGGATGTTATTTTCTTTCATAAATGATGTTATTCTTTTTAATATCATTATATTAAAATATTATCATGGATTTTATTATAAAATTCTTACTTTTTCCGTCGGGGTTACTATCCACGTATACGGCACTATTCACGTATACGGCACTATTCACAGAAAAATTAAATTTTCTTCAATATGTCCAAGTTGCTTGTTAAAGTTCTTATCTTTGAGTGGATCTAAGTTTTGAGCTTTATTCTTGAATTTTGCTCCACAAAGTACTATTATAGAGTATTCTTGAACTTGGATAAATTAGATTACGAATCCTTAGTCTTTGTCCTTTATTTCACTAGATTCGTTCTTTAAAATATTTTTCATCATCCTCAGTCCTAAAAGGTGATATAACTGAATATCTTTGGCCTGTAAAGCAATGATGAATGATTATCTGATGAATATCTTTGGCCGTAGTGCAAAGATGACAGGTGTTGAGATGAACATGACCACTGGTGATACAAATGAATATCTTTGGCCCGTAGTGCAAAGATGAATATTTGATTTGAGATTTATATTGATTGATGTTGCAGGGATAAAATATTGATGATGGACTTTTAAATCATAGAAGATAGTAGACTTCATTCTCTACTTAACTCTTCTAATGAATTGTTATTTTCGCTGCGAATATTGATCTAAAACTTGTTGTCAATAATATTTTATTTGAATTGTTGAAGACTAACGATAATTTATTTTCCATTATCTTAGTCATAATATTCTTTACTGGGCTAGTTGAGCTAACCCTTTTCATCTATTGTCCTCTTCAGGAAATGAGAATGTCGCAGGAACTAGTCGGGGGACAGAGTGATGGTCCGAGTTAGAACAGTAGTAGTCCTCATTATTTCTGATAAATAGTGTGATAATAAATGTAATGAGGACTTAGTTTGAATGTTAATATTTTCTACATATTTGTATTGACACTCACAATTGTGTGGTCGTATTTTGCACGACCGTGTGATATAAAAATTTGTATTTAAATTCTGTACCATGTATTTGACGACTCAGAATGGATTGGATTGACTGGACCTATTCTGGGGGCGTCACATGGGGTGCGTGGGGTGGGTGGGATGGGGGTGGGGTAGGGGTGGGGTGTATATATAATCAGTAAATATTATTTTTTTAATTTTTGTGGTGTGGGTGGGGTGTGGGTGGGGTGCGTGGGGTGGGTGGGGTGGGTGGGGTTGGTGGGGTGGGTGGGTGGGGTGGGTGGGTGGGGTAAGGTGGGGGTGGGTGGGGTGGGGTAGAGTGGGGTGTATATATAATCAGTAAATATTATTTTTAAAATTTTTGTGGTGTGGGGTAGGGGTGCGGGTGGGGTGGGGTGGGGTGGGTGTGGGGTTGGGCGGGATGGGAGTGTATACATAATCAAAAAAAATTGAGTGGGGGTGGTGTAAGACCCCAAATTTTATGAATAAGATTTAATTTTTTTTATATATTATTTTGAAATAGTAAGGTGTTGATTTGATAAATGTGATAAGTTATGAGTGAAATGTGCAAAGTTCACAAAGTAAGCAAGTGTTATAAAATATTCGTTGTGTCGGGAAATATTCGTTTGGTCGAGGAATATTCTTTTTATTGGAGAATATTCGTACGACGGCGCAGTAATTGGTGGACCCCACAACGGAATGAATGTCAGATATAGAAAGCGACAGAAATAATCTTTTTATAAAATAACTGTGTAGTTATTACCGTTAGTATTGTTGAAATACATGGTGGTTAAAATACGCGGTGTTGCACAGTAGCACACGGTATTGCACAGTATTTTGAATTATTGATTCTTATGTAGGAAGGCACTTACTCAATTATTGTTACAGTAATTACTGTCAATATTTTATATTATTGATTCAATAATTACATAATATTTTATTGATTCAATATTTGCTACGTTGACATTTTATATCAATAAGTGCTACTTTACTATTTTATATTAGTGATTCAGTAATTGTCATTACACAGTATTTTAAATTATCAAATCAATAATTCATATTATTTGAATAATATTATTAGATAGCATTATTGACAATATCTAAGAAAGTTCTGTCTAGGAAATGGGTTGATTAATTGCACTCCAGTAAGAAGAAATCCTTATCGGAAGACCCCCTCTTTCCTGGGAACGACCTGATTGTCAATATTGTAGTTCTGTAATATTATTTGTGAATAATTAATTTTTGATATATATGATAAGAAAATATTTATTCAATGTGGATTTTTTAACGGAGAAATTTTTAGCATGTGCCATTGGTTGAAAATTGGTATTTTATCTTTTCTGATAAAATAATTCATTCAAATATGTTATTATAATATTACATTATAGTAGTATGATGTGATTATATAATAGTATGATTTTTATAATTAGAATCGTAACATTATTATAGTAAATTTATGGTATAAAAGTTAAATGAGGTGGAAGAGTTCAAATTGAATTTGAACTCTTATGATGCAAACAATGATGTCATCGGAGCGATGAGGTAAGCAAGGATGTCATCGGAGCGATGAGGTAAGCAATGATGTCATAGGATCGATGATGTAAGCAATGATGTCATAAATTATAGCGAAAAGATTATTTTACTCTTACCCTACCGAGCCTATAAATAGAAGCTTATTTCTTCATTATTTCTCACCAATTCACTAAAGCTATAGAGAGAGAAAGTATAGAGAGAATAAGAGAGAAAGAAGAAGAGTATTCTGCTATTACACTAGTGCAGTCTCTAAATTTTTAAGGTAAGGGATATTATTTCTTTTATATTCATGAAGAGAGTTATTTTCTTTCAATACTCGTAAGATTTGTTATTCCATTCTTGATTATTCTATTGAAATAACTTGTCTACGCGGACTACCGCATGCATGGTGAAATCCTGTTGTTATTCCATTCTTTATTATTCTGTGGGAATAACCTCGCTACGCGGACTACCGCATGCCTGGTGAATAACCCTTTTTTATTCAGTTGTTATTAAATTGTGAAAATAATCTGTCTGAGCGGACTACCGCCTGATGGGTGAAAATCCAATTGCAGTTTCGTATATTGTTTCATTTCAGACTTCTAACTCTAAACTTACTACGGTAAGTATTGCTCTTATAATTCCTAAAATGATCAGAAATTTCTTTAGTTTTGCACTTCATCTAATATCATTTTACTGGAATATTGATCTGAACTTTCTTGTGAAATTTTATCTTTTCATGTCGAGTTACTATTCACGGGATACTATTTACGGTAAAAAAAAAAATTTTCTTCCAAATCATCTTTGATTGGATCCAGGTTTTGATCTTCATTCTTGAACTCTGAATAAATTCTCTAATATTTGTCCTTTATCTCACTGAATTCGTTATTCGTATTGTTTTTCATCATCCTCGGTCCTAAATGGTGATATAACTGAATATCTTTGGCCTGTAGTGCAAAGATGAATGATTACTTGATGAATATCTTTGGCCTGTAGTGCAAAGATGAATGATTACCTGATGAATATCTTTGGCCCGTAGTGCAAAAGATGAATATTTGATTCGAGATGTATATTGATTGATGTTACAGGGATAAAATATTAATGATGGACTTTTTAATCAAAGAAAATAGTAGACATCATTCTCTACTTTACTCTTCTAATGAATTGTTATTTTCGCTGCGAATATTGATCTAAAACGTGTTGTCCATAATATTTTATCTGATTTTTTGAAGGCTAACTATAATTTATTTTTCATTATCTTAGTCATAATATTCTTTACTGGGCTAGTTGAGCTCACCCTTTTCTTCCATTGTTCTCTTCAGAAAATGAGAATATCGCGGGTACTAGTCGGGGAATGGAGTGATGGTCCGAGTTAGAGCTGTAGAAGTCCTCACTATTTTTTTTAAAAATAGTGTGATAATAAATGTAATGAGTACTTAGTTTGAATGTTTATATTTTCTACATGTCTGTATTGACACTCACAGTTGTGTGGTCGTATTTTGCACGACCGTTTGATATGAAAGATTGTATTTGGATTTTGTACCATGTATTTGACGACTCAGAATGGGTTGAGTATTGAGCCTATTTTGGGGACGTCACAGGTGGGGGGTTGGGGGTGGCGGGATGGGATGGGGGTGGCGGAGTGTATACATAATCAGTAAAAAAAATTGAGGGGGTAGGGGGTGGGGGTGTATACATAATAAATAAATATTAATTTTTGAGGTGGGTGGGGCGGTGGTGTGCGGGTGGGTGGTGTGCGGGGTGTGGGTGTATACATAATAAAAAAATATTATTTTGAAAAAATAGATCGACTAATACACGGAAAGGATAGAATAGGATATTAAGAAAATGTCTAGGGGTAATTTTGTTTAGCAATTTTTAATCCCAAATGGTAGGGATTATATTACCAGGTAGGAGATGGTATTAAATAATCCCACATCCTAGGCTATTTTATAATCGCAAGACTAATAGTCCCAAACTTAAATTTAAAAACAAACAAATCACTTTGAATTAATAGTCTTATCTCAAGCGTAATACTTGCAAACAAACATAACCTAAGGGAAATGAAACATGAGAAAAAAGAAATTTTATTTATGTTATTTAACTTTTTGTCTAATTCTTTTCACTTTTAGAAAACAAATTTTTGACAAGAAAATTAACTAAATTGATCGTTTATTTATTTTATTTTTTGTTTATTAAAAAACTTCAAAACAAAAGAATTAGAATGAAAACGAAAGTTTTCCGTTCATTTTTCATTCTTTTCCGTTCATTTTTTTTCCGTCCATTTAAAACTCCGTAACATAGCGTAAAGAAAAAGAAAAAGCAAAAGCAAAAGCAAAAGCAAAAAAGAAAACAAAAACAAAACAAAACAAAAGGTGGAAAAGAGAAACTCACTCCAAAGGTCTCACGGGTCCGTTAAATAAATCTGTGTATTTATATATCTAAACAAAAGAGAAATTCCAAAGGTCTCATTGGTAACGTTAAATAAATCTGTGTATTTATATATATCTAAACAACGCTCTGGCTTTCCACAAACAATCATCATTCTCGTACCAAAAATTAATACATCATAAAAAAAGTCATGAATTCCCTTAGCAGCAATCGAACCATAACCTTAGTCTCAATTTCCTCCAAGTACTCTGTTACTTTCATGGGGAAAACCATAGAGACAACAGTCACAGACAAATCATCCGTCGCTAATGAATGGTTGCAAGAAATTCTTTCCATTTGTGCCAACATGCCCACGGTGGTTGGCTTAGACATCGAATGGCGCCCCCATCCAATCCGTTCGATGAGCAACAAATCCGCAACACTTCAACTTTGCATCGACGACAAGTGCCTAATCCTTCAACTCTTCTACATGGATGCAATTCCTCAAACCCTCAAAGATTTTGTCGCGGATTCCAACTTTACTTTTGTGGGAATTGAGGTTTTGGATGATATTGCGAAGCTTAGGGACGAGTATGGGCTTGATTGCGCAAAGAGTGAGGATATACGTGAGTTGGCGAAGCTCAAGTGGCCTGGCAGGTTTCGACGGCCTGGATTGAAGGATCTTGCGTTGGAGGTGGCTGGACTGAATATGAAGAAGCCTAAGCATGTTAGCATGAGTAATTGGGAGGCAAGGGTGCTTAATGAGAATCAAGTTGAATATGCGTGCATTGATGCTTACGCTTCTTATAAGATTGGTCACATGCTTCTCCTAGAGAATTGAAATCTACAACTTTATTTGGGTACAGTGATTGGTTTCACTTTAATATTAAGGAAAAATCAAGATCTATATATGTAATTATGTTCTGCATTGTTGCTGTGGTTTTATTATTATTATTATTATTATTATTATTATTATTATTAAGGAATCATCAAGATCTATATATGTAATTATGATCAGTGCCAACCTACAAAAGGATGCTGGTGCCGTTGCTTTTTGACCTTTTGCGTCATCACAATTATGTTGTTTGTTATGGATATAAGTGTGTAGGTCCGATTTAATTTAGAATTAATCTAAAAAAAGAAGAGGTTTGAATAGATTAATTCCACTTTTTGCAAAATATTGGTATTATAATAATATATATATATATATATATATATATAACAAGGATCAAGAGCATAACTCTTAAAGAGCATAACTCCTTAAAGAGCACAACTCCCCTTTAGCGACGGACCAAATCGTCGCTAAATGTGTCGCCATAGGTCCGTCCGTCGCTATATATTGTATGTCGGACCGTCCGTCGCTATATATTGTCCGTTGGATAAGACCTATGGCATCGGGCGTACCTATGGCGACGGATAGGCGACGGTTTGGTCCGTCGCTAAAGGTGTTATGCTTGTTATGTCTTTTAAAAATTATGCTCTTGAAATGCTATATATATATATATATATATGGTTCTTGAAGCCACTATGCATATACATCTCCATTATTTAAATAAAATAATGCTACTATCACATAAAAAAGGGTCACATAATACTGACATACACACACATGCATATTTGTGGGCTCTATATGTCAGGTAGGGCCCATAGTATGCATGTGTGTGTGTGAGCATTATGTGACCTTTTTTATGCGATAATAGCATTGTTGATTTAAATAGAGCAAGACCATGTGAAACTAACATGTTCTTTTTGTTGGGAAAAATCACCTCCCAAATAATGTTGTCTTTGATAAATTAAATTTGCAATTCCACCAAAGTAATAACTACTGCAGAAAATAATAAGTAAAAAATATCAAACCACGAGACACCAAGATTTTACGTGAAAAACCCTCTAAAACTAAGAGGTAAAAAACCATGGGACGATCTCCGAAAAATCCATTATAATAATCTGAGAGAATATAAAGATATCTTAATTTGAGTACAAACTCAAATTACTTCACCACAATAACTATGTGATGGAACCCAAATAAAACACCTATTTATTTAAACTATCTTTTTCTCTCTCTATTTTTCCTAAAGTTTCAGAAGAAATTTTTCTCTCTCTCCTTCCTTTCTCTTTTCCTCTCTCGGATAGAGTATGTATTTGTTAGTGTATCTCTTCCTTCCATTTAACTGCCTTTTATAGCCAACAATGAGGTGAGAGAAAAAATGGGAAAGTCACAAGGGCAATGGCAGGGGCATGAAAGTTCAAGGGGCGGGAGAATGGGAATGAATTTAATGTGTGAGGACTTTGACCAACAATCTCCCCCTCCGAACTCATTAGAGGAAGTATTGTACCATGTCTCCGTCGAATCCATGCTGACCAATTCCTTGCAAAATTCCAGCTTGTCGCGATTGACAACTTTTGTCAACATATCTGAGGGGTTCTCGTCGGTATGAACTTCTTCACTTTCATCAATTCCTTTTCCATCACTTCTCGAAGCTAGTGATAACGAACATCAATGTGCTTACTACGATTATGATACATGGCGTTCTTGGTTAAGTCAATTGCACTATGACAATAAACTACATACTCATCTTGTGTCAGACCCAACTCTTGGAGAAACCGTTTTAACCACAACATCTCCTTGTCTGCTTTCGTAGCGGCGATGTATTCTGACTCAGTTGTAGACAAAGCAACACACTTTTGCAACTTGGACTGCCATGATACTGCTCCCCCTGCAAAAGTAAACAAATACCCCGAAGTAGACTTCTTCTCTTTAGAAACTGCCATGTCTGCATCTGTAAATCCCTCCAAGACTGGACTCGAACCACCCCCAAGCACAAACTAGAAGTAGCTTTCAAGTATCTAAGAATCCACTTAACTGCTTCCCAATGTTCTCTACCAGGATTTGACAAATATTGCTCACAACGCCAACTGCATGAGCAATATCTGGCTGTGTATAAACTATTGCATACATAAGACTCCCTGCAACAGATGAGTAGGGAACTGCTGCCATATCATCTCTCTCTTCTTTAGTAGAAGGACACATGCGCTTTGTCAGCTTAATATGAATGGCCAGTGGTGTACTAACTGGCTTAGCATCACCCATGTTGAACCTTCCAAGCACCCGTTCAACATACTTTTCTTTGACAACCACAGTCTCTTGACTTTCCTGTCACAAACAATCTTCATGCCCAAAATCTGTTTAGCTGAGCCTAAGTCCTTCATATCAAAGGACTTAAACAACTCACCCTTGAGTCTACGAATCATATCAGTATCCTGCTCAACTATCAATATATCATCTACATATA
This sequence comes from Panax stipuleanatus, assembly GCA_020205555.1. Taxonomy (NCBI): domain Eukaryota; kingdom Viridiplantae; phylum Streptophyta; class Magnoliopsida; order Apiales; family Araliaceae; genus Panax; species Panax stipuleanatus. The sequence continues at coordinate 133,805,820 of CM035116.1, forward strand.
GCAACAGAATTACAAAGTTACCATCCGGGAACTTCTTGACATACACACAGTGATCTGCAACTGTTCTGCTGTAACCTTGATCTACCATAAATGAATCAAATTTCATGTACCACTGTCTGTGGGCTTGTTTCAGGTCGTACAAACTTTTCTTCAACTTGCAAACTAAGTGCTCTTTCCCTTTAACTTCAAATCCCTCTAGCTGCTCCATGTAGATTTCTTCCTTCAAATCACAATAAAGAAATGCAGTTTTTACATCCAACTGCTCAAGCTCAAGATCCATACTAGCAACTAATCCCAGCACTACTCGAATAGAAGTCATCTTCACAACTGGAGAAAAAATCTCATCGAAGTCAATACCTTGCTTTTGAGCAAAACCCTTGACGACTAACCGAGACTTGTACTCACTAGTTTTTCACCATCCTTCTTAAGCTTGAACACCCATTTGTTCTTCAATGCTTTCCTGCCCTTCGGAAGTGTAGTCAACTCATAGGTGTGATTCTTAGTGCAAAGAATCCATCTTATCTTGCATAGCTAGCAGCCAATTGTGCTTCTTCTTATAAGTCTTGACTTCCTGAAAATCCTGTGGCTCCCCCTCCTCAGCAACTAAAAGATATTCAGATGAAAGATATCTGACTAATTGCACACGTTATCGTGTGGATCTTCTTAGCTGAGGTTCTTCAATATCAGGTTGCTCCCCCTGATCAACACTCTCTGCATCTAACCCATCACCATCGTGAAAATCTGTATCAGTCATATCTTCATTCTGACCTCCTTCTTCAACTGTATCATTCTATACTGAAGATGGAGCTTCGCTGAGGTCTGGAACTCTATTATCTCTGGGCTGTGTAGCATTATCAAAATGCTCATAATTCTGATGCTCATGAAACACCACATCACTGCTCCTGAATAATTTTTTCTGCACTGGATTCCATAACCGGTATCCAAACTCTGCATCTCCATAGCCAACAAACACGCATGGAGTAGATTTGTCATCAAGCTTCGATCTTTGTTCCTTAGGGATATGTACATGAAAAGTGACTTCATCCATTACTAAAGAGTATGTATCATGATAATCAATACTAGGTTTTTATGAAAAACCTTGAGCTACAAGTCGGGGTTTGTATCTCATAATTTCATTTTTCTCATTTCGCTTTCGTACAAATACCCATTTGTTTCCAACCGGTATTACTCCCAGCGGTGTTTGGACTACTGGTCCAAATACTTCTCTTTTCAATAATGATTGTAGCTCAGTTTGAATATCATCTTTCCATTTTGGCCAATCTTTTCTTTTCTGACATTCTTCCACGTTTTGTGGTTCAGGATCCATGTCAGAAATCATAGTAATATCTGATGATATAGAGAAAGCAAATATATCATCAATAATGACTTTGCTTCGATCACATATTTTCTCATCATGTACATAATTTATTGAGATCTCTTGGTATTCATCTCTTATCTCTTCGGTGACATTTTGTACCTCTTCTGGGGGTATTCTCACTTTTGGAATAAGTGCTACTTCTAGAGCGAGTATTACTTCTGGAACTTCCTTATTTGCCTTATGTTTTCGTGGTACAATGTATTCTGCACCAACTGGTCTACCACGCTTCTGGCGTGGTTTAGAGTCTTATGTTGCCTTATTTGTCAATTCTTTAGGAATTAACTTTTAGATAGGTATTTCTATCTTTACTGGAGTATTCACTTGCAGGTGTATGTGATTTTATCATTTTTTTAGCATCATTAAATGCATCTGGCATTTGATTTGCAATATTTTATAAATAAATAGTTCTTTGAACTTCAATTTCACATTGTCCTGTGCGAGGATCAAGTGAATTTAATTCTGATGCATTCCATGATATTTCAGAGGGTCTCTTGATTAAAAATTTATCTCCTCCTAACGGTGGAAATACAGATTCATCAAAGTGACAATATGCATATCGTGCAGTAAAAACATCTTCAGTTAAAGGCTCAAGATATCTAATAATAGAAGAAGAATCAAAACCAACATAAATTCCAATTCTTCGTTGGGCTTCCATTTTAGTCCCTTGTGGAGGTGCAATTGAAACATATACTGCACTTCCAAAAACTCTAAGGTGTGAGATGTTGGGTATCTAACCAAGAACTAATTGTAGAGGAGAGTATTTATGAAGAGTTGTTGGCCTCACCCGAATAATGGCTGCAGTGTGAAGAATTACATGACCCTAAACTAAGGTTGGTAAGTTAGACCTTAATATTAATGGACGTGCAATTAGTTGAAGTCTTTTTATTAAAGATTCAGCTAAAATATTTTGTGTATGTACATGAGGAACATTATGTTCAATGGAGATTCCAATAGTCATACAAAAGTCATTAAAGGTCTTTGATGAAAATTCAGCTGCATTATCAAGTCGAATTGACTTGATTGGATGATCTAGGAACTGAGCCCGTAACTTGATTATTTGAGTAAGAAGTTTAGAGAAGGCAAAAATTTGAGAGGAGATGAGACAAACATGGGACCATCTAGTTGAATCATCTATTAAAATCATGAAATATCAAAATGGGCCAGACAATGGATGAATGGGTCCACAAATGTCTCCTTAGATTCTCTCTAGGAATTTTGGGGTTTCATTATAAAATTTTGTTGGTGATGGTCGAACAATTAATTTTCTTTGAAAACATGCAGCGCAAGGAAAATCACTACTAGAAAAAACCTTCTAATTCTTGAGAGGATGACTAGTAAAATTTTCAATAATGCGACGCAACATAGACGTGCCTGGATGACCGAGTACTTTCATGCCAAAGTATAAATGATTTGGGATCTATGAATTTTGGAATCACAATAGTATGCGACTCAATTGCTCTAATCTTCATAGTATATAACCCAGAAGAAATTGAATGAAGTTTTTCTAGGATATTCTTTTTTCCAGAAATAGTAGAAGTGATAAGAAGATATTCATTATCATTTTTATTTGTTGTTTCAATATGAAAACCATTTAGTCGAATATCTTTAAATCTAATCAAATTTCTTCTTGATTTACTAGAATATAGAGCATTTTTGATGAAGAATTGTGTCTTATATGGTAATATGAAACTAGCTTTTTCAAATCCCTCGATTAAATTTGATATGCCATAGATAGTTCCCATGCTTCCCTTAGCTTTGGTTAGTTATGAAAAATATTTCCCACTTTGAAGAATTGTATGAGTTGTTACACTGTCTACTAAACATATATCTTCTAGATCCATTAAAGTTGGTCTGACACATGTAAAAATGTATTAAAAATATATATATTTGATTCATAAAATTATCCGTGAGGAACACATAACATGTAGCGTACACAAATGAAAACTAATAATATTATACATGCATGATGCTTAATTAAAATAAAAAATTATTCGATATCCCAAAAAATGCTTTCAGAAGGTCCAACAATGTCGCCAAATGTTTCCTCATTGTTGGTCATTGTTGGAGCATCAATAATATTCAATTGATAGTTAGCAAAATTTATTTCAGCCACCTTTTCCTTGCTCTTTTGAGACTCCTGGTATAAATTAACTAGATGCCTTGGCATACGACAGGTACGTGACCAATGCCCTTTCATCCCACACTTGAAACAAACATTTGATTTGTTATTTGTATGTGCTGCATTATTTTTACCAAACCCAGACTCTTGCCACTTTTGGTGCCCTGAATCGTTACGATTATGGAATTTGTTGTTATGATGGCCTCATTTATTTTTTTGTCTCCGAAACTTCTTATTATTTTGTCATCCATTATCACGTTTATTCTGCTAGAATGATGTGCTGTTAATGTCTGACAATGGGGTAGAACCTGTTGCCCATACTTAATGATTTTTCAACACCAATTCATTATTCTTTTCCGCAACAAGGAGGATAGACAATAATTCGCTAAATTTTGTGAACTTACTTTGTCTATATTGTTGTGACAGACTCATATTGGTGGGGTGAAAGGTTGAAAGTGTTTTTTCTAATATTTGGGTTTCAGAAACTAGATCCCCACACAAGGCCAAAGTAGAGGTTATTCTATAGACATTAGAACTATACTTCGTAATTGATTTATAATCTTGTAACCTTAAATTAAGCCACTCAAATTTGGCACTAAGAAGAACAACCAATTTTTGGTTGTCAAATCTTTCCTTAGTTGTGTTCATAAGGTCAAAGGATCTTTAACTGTTAAATACTCAGTTTTTAATCCTTCATCAACATGTTGGCGAAGAAAGATTATGGCCTGTGCATTTTGTGCCGTAGTTGCTTTGTTTCCTAATTTAATGGTCTTCTCTAACCCATTTGCACTAAGGTGTAATTCTTCATCAAGTGCCCAAGCCAAATAGTTGTCTCCAGAGATTTTCAAAATTAAAAAATTAATTTTTGCCAAGTTTGCCATTTATTCTAGTTTAAAACATAATAATTTTCATTATTTATTAACGTATGTAATAAGTAATTGCATACATGATAGTGAGAAGATAAATGCATGATAACAAAAAAAAATTTGAAGGCCTTAGTGGTGTCTTCATCGGCGTAACTCAGATTTTCCCTGAATAAATCCAGAGCGTGAGACCGCTTGAGCATAGTGGGGTTTACCAGGACTCGAACCCACGTTTGTGGGAATTTATGTCCGGCTTCCCATGCCACTAAGCCACCACCTCAAGCGATGATAAATATATAAACAATATAAATATATAAACGTTTATTTTATTAGCATATCATTTTTGTCAGAAGGTATGCAATCACTAATGTATAATCAAGTATTATTGTACACATCATAAAAAAATATATGTACAAAACTACAAATGGATCTTCACCCGGCATGCAGGTAGTCCGCGTAGACAGATTATTTCTTGATAGTAGTGTGCATACAAGCCAATCACGTATGATGATAAAGCACATACTTTGTAAACAATTTTATTCATTTATTAATAAAAGTATTCATTTATTAAAGGCATTTAATTATCTATATGATGTTATTTTTATAATACGTAAATAACCTATAATTTTAAGCAATGCTTTTAGAATCATGATGTTGATCATGTTAATGAGATCTAAATTCTTAGAAAGCTTAAAACTAAAATAGTTTCCAATTGTTGGATTAATAAAAACTGTGATTAGTAAATTCCGGATAGATTGGTACATATGTTGCTTGCTCATTGGATGAGGATGATTGATCTCATATCATTTGTGTGGAGACACTAAACCAAGTATGTAGGTGCTTATTGGAGAATAAGTTCACTGAACGTGACTCGCTGTGGAATACCTAATGGAGTTTTACTTGCTTGTCAATAGGAATTCCTAATGTGAAAGTAATACAAGTGATTCTTGGACTTGAGATCATCATAGTATCTTGTATGTAATGAATTATACTTTGACTTATTCCTTAAAAACCCTTAGGGTATATCAAAGGGTATTCTTAGGTATAATGAGTTACATATGAAAATAATTAATGATCAATAAAAAATCTACCACTTCTAGTAAAAGAAGAGATATGTCCTATGTGATTCGTTAAAAGACAACCCAGTAGTCCTTGGCCAATGCATAATGAAATTAAAAAGGAGTTTCTAATTTGCATTATTTAAAGTTGTGCATTTTCCAATCGAAATACATATGATTAAATAAAATAAGACTTGACAGTAATTCCATGTCTTATATTTAATTAGGACATTGTATGGTGGAAGGATTGAATTATACGGTAACTATTTACTCACAGGTTCTTTTATGATTAATGTTGAAATCGATATTATCTAGGAAAGTCGTTGATCGCTAGGGAGGCTTATCCCGATTATAGAATAAATATTATTTATTTAAATAGATTATTAGTTTAATTTATTTATTTAAATAAGATTAGAAATGTTCTAATTGATTTATTCACAACCGATTTAATATGGAGAACCTAAAGAGTCACACCATAAAAGGAAGAATAATTATTTAAGAAGGTAATGACATAATCGTAATAATGCATTAAGTGTAATTAATTTAATCTATAGTGATAGAATAAATTAAATAGCTTAATGTTTATTATTTAATATTTTGAAAATATTAAATATAAATTAATAAGAGGAGTCGTATTAATATTATTATTATTATTATTATTATTTTAATTTCTAAAGGAGTTTAGGAATTAATTTAATATTAGTACTCTCATTTATTCCTAATAAGATTAGGAGGCAAATTAATTAAATGAATTTAATTAATTAATCCCAATGTGGTAGGAAGCCTAAATTAATTAAATGAGTTTAATTAATTAAATGAAACTCCATGTCTAATAGGATTAGAAGAGTTGACCAATATCTATGTAAGAGAAGTCTTATAATAGATATCAGTTGATGAAATTCTAATTGTTGGAGAGTACTCCTTTTCTATAGAGGATAGAAAACTAGTGTTTAGCCAACCACCCTCCTTCTTGAATAATTCATATTCCTTGGTGGATTACCTCTAGAGGCCAAACACTTGGATGGCTAACGTTGATCAAAGGAATGAAGCTAACTCGAAAATTCAAGGAGATCACGAAGAACAAGAAGTTGAACTTGTACCTGTGGAAGCTTCGTTCTATAAGGGTATGATTCTATAACTTCTTATTTATCGTTTTAAATTAATAATTTGCATAAAGGATGATCCGGGTAATGGTTTTGTAAGAAATTTTAAACTCTGATATATCATGTTTTCGCTAATTTTTACAATTTGATTGCGCCATGATTTCGTACAAACCCAACAGTGGTATCAAAACCAAACCTTTATGTAATTTATTAATTGTTTTGATTCCATATATGTATAGTTATGTATTTAGAATAATTTATTGGATATAATTAATTTTATAAAATTATTTTTTTATGAAATAAAAAAAATCGAAAAGCTATCAATTTTTTTTTCTTCTTCACCACGAAATCAGTTCCGTGGTAGTGGGATGACCCACGTTTTTTTGTGATTCACGTTAATATATAAAGGTGACCCAGCAGGTTGTTTTATAATAAAGGTGACGAATTGTTTTTTAAAAATGAGTCACTTAGTACAATATATATATATATATTGGAAACGAAAGTAGCTTGCACAATGAATGAATCACGATATGATTCTAAAGTGGTTTGATATCAAACAGGATTGCAAAAAGTGGTTATCATATATATATGATGTGAAACAAGATTTCAAAGTAACCTGAATGTGATATATGTATATATATAAACCGTAGGAATATATATTATACGGTTTTTATAATATATATATATATATATATATATATATATATATTCTTAATAATTTTATAATTAAAATATATAAAGAGTCTATTTTAATCTTGAAATTAGATTTCATGCAATTTATAATTTCCCATTAACTGATACTCATATATATATGAAATATTTTTAATTCATAAGATGAATGTTTATTTATTGATGCATATGGTGATATGTATGATAATAAATGAGATTGATTATGAGACTATTGACTAATGTGATTGGAATTTTATTTTAGTTGAATGCTTGAATGAATGAGTTTTATTAAATGGGGTATGCGTACCTTGTCTTCTCAATTTTTTTCTTGATGTAAAATTCTATCTCCGTCCTATGTACTTTTCCTTGCCTGCTGATCAAGGTTTTTATTTAATTTAAATAGTTTATGTAATAGAGATAGTTAGAATTATCTTTAAAAAATTAGAGACCAAGGAGCTAGGAGCGCGTGAAGATCCGTTTATATGGAGCCCGGGTTTAAATATAATTGTTATATTTAAATTTTAATTCTTGCACCCCTAGGTTTGACCTTTTGGTTACTTGGTGGCTCTAGTGAACCAAACTAGAATAAAAAATCATAATCAATCCGGGTAGAATATAATATTCTATATGTGCATGCTAAGTAATATATATATATATATATATATATATATATATATATATATATATATTATATTTTATGCAAACATGCTTCACATGTTTTAATAAAATAACGCGTATTTTATATATATATGTTCATGCGTGCTAAACAAGATGAGACAAATAATAACAAACCCCTCAAAAAAATTATATTAAGTCTAAAACGTTTAGAGATATTTAGAATATCGAACATCGCCTTCTAGCATGATAAATTAATAGAGTATTAAATATTTAATACGAGTTTGTTGTGCTATTCACAAGGCAAGTATTGCGTATTTAAGATATTAATTTAATCACATTTGATGCTTATCAAGAAAATTGAACAATATTATTTTGTTGTGCTATCCATAAGGATAATATTTTTTTTTTTTGAATGGAAGTTCTAGGTTGAACTTAACTTAAATCATTTTAGTTCGGATGTGCATACACTTGACCATTATGATTTAAGAGGCAAAATAAAAAAGAATTACATGTTAATGTAATTGACAAAGAGTTGTCTACCTATTTATTTATATATCGTTTGTTGTGCTATCCACAAGGCTATATAAATTTGAAATAGGATCTTTATTCTCACTAGCAAATCTTTAATTAGATGTTGTCGAACTATATTAGTGAGGGTAATATAGTTTATAGAAAATAGTGAGAGATACCAATTTAAAAGAAGACCTACTTTATTTTGGTATATAAAATTAATTAAATGAATGTTTGCTAAAATGTTGTCTTTTCACATATAGAAATTTAAAAAATATCGAAATCACTAATTTCACTGCGTAGCATACTTGATGCTAACAAACTGACCGGACCGAATTATACGAAGTGCTTAAGGAATCTGAGAATAGTTCTCACTGCTGAAAAGATTTCTTATGTCCTAAATTCACATGTCCCTGTAATTGTTCCAGAAACAGCCTCTGAGGAAGAGATTGCCACTATTGTAAAGTGGTACGATGATGCATCTGTGGCTCAATGCATCACTGCTCGCATCCATGAATAACGAGATTCAGCGTCAACATGAAAACATAGATGCTCCTACTATGTTGCTTCATCTCAAAGAGTTGTATGGTGAACAAAGTAGGACTGCTAGATATGAGATATCTAAGGAACTCTTTCGATCTCGGATGACCGAGGGCACTGCCATAGAAACTCATGTCCTAAGGGTGATCAATGTGATTGAACGCCTTAGACAATTTGGGTTCGTCATGGATGGGGAGTTGAGTCAAGACTTGGTCTTGCAGTCACTCCCTGAGACCTTTTCGCAGTTCGTTGTTAATTTTCACATGAATAAGTTAGATGTCAGCTTGCCTGAATTACTTAACATGTTGAAAACTGCAGAATGCCACTTCCCATCCAAGAAGAACCTATGTCTTAATGGTGAATTCTTCCAAGAAAAGGAAGAGGCCCAATGTATCTTCTGAAAAGAAGAAATCTAAGAAGGCTAAGGGCAAGGTGAACAGAAAGGAACAAAAGAAACCTGATCTAGCTAGCAAACGAATGTCATTCCATTGCAACGAGCCGGGTCATTGGAAGAGGAACTGCAAGAAGTTTCTGACAGAGAAGAAGCTTGGAGAAGCTTTAACTTCCAATCAAGGTTTGTTCATGATTGGAATTAATTTTTCTGAAAGTCAAAATTCTACTTGGATATTAGATACCGGCTGTGGTTCTCACATATGTAATACTGTGTAGGGACTGGTCAAAAATAGAAAGCTGAACAAAGATGAGATTGTCCTACGAGTGAGAAATGGAGCAAAAGTTGCTTCATTAGCTGTAGGCACTTATTGTTTAGCACTGCCTACGGGCAAGTCTATTTATTTAAATAACTGTTATTTTAGTTCCGAATATCATTAGAAATATTATTTCTATTTCCATATTAGATATAGATGAATTTGACATTATAATAAAGAACAACAGTTGTTCTATTTTTATAGATAATGTTTTATATGGTGTTGGTAATCAGCGAAATGGACTTTATATACTGGACTTGCATGAAAATATACTTCAAATAGAACAAACTAAGAAAAGGTTAAGAGATGATGTTAATTATACCTACATGTGGCACTGTAGACTCGGTCATATCAATGAAACAAGATTATCCAAGTTGCATAAGGATGGGCTCTTAGAGCTTATCCGATTATGAATTATATCCAAATTGTGAATCTTGTCTCATTGGTAAAATGACTAAAACTCCCTTTAGTGAAAAAAGAGAAAGAGTTACAAAGTTGTTAGCGTTGGTTTACACAGACGTTTGTGGACCCATGACAACGAATGCATGGGAAGGGTATTCTTATTTTATTACTTTCACTGATGATCACTCAAGATTTAGATATGTGTATTTAATGAAATACAAATCTGAATCATTTGAAAAGTTCAAAGAGTTTAGAAGTGAAGTACAAAAATAAAAGGGCAAAAGTATTAAGATTATTCGATCAGATCGAGGTGGAGAATACCTAAGTGTGAGTTTCTCAAACTATCTCAAAGATAACAGTACAATCTCACAATAGACTCCACTAGGTACACCACAGTTAAATTGGAGTATTTGAACGAAGAAATCAAACATTGTTGGACATGGTTCGTTCCATGATGTTTTACCGATCTTCCAATTTTATTCTGGAGTTATGCCTTAGAAGCGCCTGCATATCTACTAAATAAGGTCCTCTCGAAATTCATCCCCAAGACTCCATATGAGATATGGATAGGGAGAAAACCTGATCTTAAGTATGTTAAGATTTGGGGATGTCCAACTTATGTGAAAAGATTTCAAAATGATAAGCTTGGGACAAGATCTAATAAGTGTACTTTTGTGGGATATCCTAAAGAAAGTTTGGGATACTATTTCTACAATCCTACTGAGCAAAAGGTGTTTGTTGCAAAACACGATGTCTTCTTGGAAAAAGAGTTTATCCTTGAAGGGGCTAGTGTGAGGAAATTAGATCTTGAAGAAATTCAAGAACCACAAACCACTACAGATCAAGTGGATGAACTTGTTTAAGTAGAGACACTTACTATACAACACCCTATTCGTAAATCTGGAAAAATACAGAAGATATCTGATAGGTATGGATTCGTCATAGAGGATGACGATGAGGTATGCATCATGAATGATGATGATCCATTGAATTACGATCAGGCTATGAGTAATAAAGACTCAGAGAAATGGTAGATGACCATAAAATCTAAAATGGATCTTTGAAGCAATGCACAAGACCATTTGGATTTTACTTACGATTGCAGCTTATTATTACTCGATTTGATAAAATGAACGTGGAGACGCCCTTCCTCAAATATACATTATTAGAGGAGAATGTATGTATGATACTGCCAGATAGATTTGTTTCAATGGTTGAAGCAAATCATGTATATGAGCTACAACAGTCCATTTATGGATTGAAGCAAGCTTCTCAAAGATGGAACATCCGTTTTGATGAGACAATCAAATATTTTAATTTTATCAAAAACGAGGATGAACCATGTGTGTACAAGAAGGTTAGTGGGAGCGCTGTTTCATTCCTTGTATTATATGTTGATGACATACTACTGATAGGAAATGACATTCCTATGCTACAATCGATCAAAATAAAGTTGTCTAAACATTCCTCCATGAATAATTTGGGTAGAACATCCTACATTGGGGATATAAATCTGTATAGATAGATTTAAAAGAATGTTCGACTTAACCCAAGAAACGTATATTCATTAAATGTTAAAGGCATTTAGCATGGCAAACTCCAAAAGGTGTCTCATGATGATGAACCATGGAGTGAATCTCTCTAAAATTGTCCTTAATAAAAGAGAGATCGCATGAGTTACTATCATGTATGCAATGAAATATACGAGACTTGATGTTGTTCAGTCATATTCTGGAGAAGATTACTGTAGAACAGTGATAAACATCCTAAAGTACTTTACTGACACTAAGGATGTCATCATGACAGATGATGGGTCTGAATTAAACTAGAGGACTAAACACTACTCGAGTTTTCAGACTGACCAAGACGATAACAAATCCAGTTTAGGACAAGTCGTTACCATGAAAGATGGTGCAGTGAATTGGAAAGGTTCTAAATAGCAAAAGGTTGCTGGTCTAGTGACAAAGACAAAGTATATAACTGTAAGTGAAGCTGTAAGTTGATGTTTCGGATGAAAAGTTCATTATAGAAATAGGAATAGTTCCTAAGTCTCATCTTGAATCCAAACATGTGTTGAAGCACTTTGATTAAAGAAATCATTGAAAGAAGAGACGCCACCTTGGAGCGTGTAGACTCTCAAGACAATATTGCAGATCCATTTACTAAAGCTTTAACACAACAGCAGTTTGATCGTCACTTAGAGAAGATGGATATGAGATACCATGACGATTGACTTTAGTTCAAATGGTAGATTGATAGTAGTGTGCATACAAGCCATTAATCATATATGATGATAAAGCACATACTTTATAAACAATTTTATTCATTTATTAATAAAAGTATTCATTTATTAAAGGCATTTAATTATCTACATGATGTTATTTTTATAATATGTAAATAACCCATAGTTTTAAGCAATACTTTTAGAATCATGATGTTGATCATGCTAATGAGATCTAAATTCTTAGAAAGCTTAAAACTAAAATAGTTCCCAATCGTTGGATTACTAAAAAGGTTATTAGTAAATCCGGATAGATTGGTACATATGTTGCTTGCTCATTGGATGAGGATGATTGATCTCATGATCATTTGTGTGGAGACACTAAAGCAAGTATGTAGGTGCTTATTGGAGAATAAGTTCACTGAACGTGACTCGCTATGGAATACCTAATGGAGTTTTACTTGCCTGTCAATAGAAATTCCTAATGTGATAGTAGTACAAGTGATCCTTGAACTTGAAATCATCATAGTATCTTGTATGTAATGAATTATACTTTGACTTATTCCTTAAAAACTCTTAGGGTATATCAAAGGGTATGCTTAGGTATAATGAGTTACATATGAAGATAATGAATGATCAATAAAGAATCTACCACTTCTAGTAAAAGAAGAGATATGTCCTATGTGATTCAGTTAAATGACAACCCAGTAGTCCTTGGCCAAGGTAGAATGAAATTAGAAAGGAGTTTCTAATTTGCATTATTTGGAGTTGTGCATTTTTCAATCGAAATACATATGATTAAATAAAATAAGACTTGACAGTAATTTCATGTCTTATATTTAATTGGGACATTGTATGGTGGAAGGATTGAATTATATGGTAACTATTTACTCACAGGTTCTTTTATGATTAATATTGAAATCTATATTATCTGGAAAGTCGTTGATCGCTAGGGAGGCTTATCACTATTGTAGAATAAATATTATTTATTTAAATAGATTATTAGTTTAATTTATTTATTTAAATAAGATTAGAATTGTTCTAATTGATTTATTCACAACCGGTTTAATATGGAGAACCTAAAGGGTCACACCATAAAAGGAAGAACAATTATTTAAGAAGGTAATGACATAATTGTAATAATGCATTAAGTGTAATTAATTTAATTTATGGTGATAGAATAAATTAAATAGCTTAATATTTATTATTTAATATTTTAGAAATATTAAATATAAATTAATAAGAGGAGTCTTATTAATATTATTATAATTATTATTATTTTAATTTCTAAAGGAGTTTAGGAATTAATTTAATATTAGTACTCTCATTTATTCCTAATAAGATTACGAGGCAAATTAATTAAATGAATTTAATTAAATAATCTCAATGTGGTGGGAAGCCTAAATTAATTAAAGGAGTTTAATTAATTAAATGAAACTCTATGTCTAATAGGATTAGAACGGTTGACCAATATCTATATAAGAGGAGTCTTATAATAGATATCAGTTGATGAAATTCCAATTGTTGGAGAGTACTTCTTTTCTATAGAGGATAGAAAACTATGGTTTAGCCAACCACCCTCCTTCTTGAATAATTCATATTCTTTGGTGGATCACCTCTAGAAGCCAAATACTTGGGTGACTAACGTTAATCAAAGGAAGGAATCTAACCCGAAAATTCAAGGAGATCACGAAGAACAAGGAGTTGAACTTGTACCTGTGGAAGCTTCGTTCTACAAGGGTATGATTCTATAATTTCTTATTTATCGTTTTAAATTAATAATTTGCATAAAGGATGATCCGGGTAATGGTTTTGTAGAAAATTTTAAACTCTGACATACCATGCTTCCGCTATTTTTTGTAATTTGATTGCTCCATGATTTCGTACAAACTAAACATTTCCACAAACTGCTAATAAAAAATGAATACGAATGAGTATTCATTATGCATGCGGAAATCTGCGTAGTCAGGTTATTCCCGCAAGTTAATAAATGGTAAAAAGGTTCCCACCAAGTCTTGTAAGATCAACAAAGGTAGATGGTACCACTGTAAATTACAAAATAAAAAATGGACAATAAAACGTGAATATAATTTGATAGTTAAAGAATATAATCGACGACAAAAATCAAGCCAATAATATAATGTTTAATTGCAATAATTTAAAGTTTTACCGTCTCAGTTGGTTGGAGCTTCGTGCTGATAACGTGTTATAAAACTAAAGAAATAACGAAGTTGCAAAGATGTTATAGAACTAAGGAAATAACAAAATTGCAAAGATGAAAGTATTAGATAATTTTCTCTCTTTTTTGGTGTGTTCTTTCATTAGATGAGTTTGCCTTTTATAGGCAAAGAAAAGGGAACATACATCACCCAACCAAGATCCACAATATCATGGATTAGACTATTGTAGTTTATGACTTTAGATTGGTTTAGTTTAACTTTTTAGGAAATCATATTATAACAATTACTACTATCCAGTTGTTTTTTTTTAACAATGTAAATTTCAAATTGTCCCCTAAACTTTAACATTAAAATCAATTTGCACCCTAAACTTTATTTTAAATTAAATACACCCTAAATTTTGAATTTTAATATAATTTGCACCTTTTGCACTAAAATATAGGGTGAAAATTATTTAGATTTAGAAGCTACAAGGGTGCAAATTATTTGAAACTCAAGACATTATGTAGAAGGTACTTGTTTATTTTGACCCAAGACATTATGTGTCAAGTCAATTGTCAATTTCACAAAAAATAAAAATAAAAAAAAACAACAACATATTTTCACAATATCGAACACATGAATCATAGTCTCATTTATGTATTATTCATGTGAAAATATATATCTTATGAAATTGTTAAACTCATTTTTAGAAATATCAATTTCCTATGTCATTATTAAAATATTTTAATGAATACTCCCTCTACAAAATTATAGATGTTTTTATTTAAAATAAAGATGATAATAGAGTGAATAAGTGATAATTTAGTACTCCCTCTGTTTCCAAAAAGATGACTAAAAATATAAATATTTTTATCGCCTAAAAGATGAGATAAAATATATAAAGCGAAGGTAATTTAGTCATTTAATGAGATTCATTAGTATAAAAAAATAAAAGTACTGATTACTTTATATAATTTTGTGAGATCACTAAGGATAAATTTTTAATTTTTAACCCCTATTTTATCTAGTTTTATTTTTCTTAATATGAATGTAAATTGTATTTTTTTCATTTTTTTAAAGACCGATGTAGTATTATTATTTATTTTTTCTTGAGCATAATAATGATTACAGGCTCCAGTTTACTACTCCTCCCTGGAAAAATTAACATATATAAGATGCTACATAACAAAGATAATTTTTTTCATAGGTTCTGTCTAATTTTCCTTGTCGGTCACTCTTTCAGATTCTCCCATTAGAATTGAAATGTATTAGTATAGATTTTTCAAAAAAAATAAAAGAATTGTCCATTCTCAAATTAAAGTGGTACAACTTTTTTAGTTCAAAACTGTGCGTGGAGAAGATAAGGTTTTTTAAGTTTACTCTATCCCCTTCCCAGGTTCTCCCTAGGCCTAGGATGAAATGTATCCATAAAATTGAATTGTAATATAATAAGGTTCTTAAAAAAAAAGTATTATCATATCAACAATATTAATATATTCTTTTCTTACTATTATTAAAGATATGTTTGTAAAAAATAAATTTTTCCTTCGAAATTATGGTTTTTATAATTTATCTTTGGAAGGGTTGGGAGAAAACAATTAATATTTTTGTTGCGACTGTTACAAAACTTTTATACCTACAATGTACTTCATGGGGGAGTACGTTACTTTCTCAAATCTATTTACGTCTTTCGTTACATTATTAATATTTATATATTAATTCGTGATGTATTTGTGTGTTTTGTTACATTTTTGTAATCCCTTTCAAAAAATAAAAATGTATTTAATAAATAAACAGTATATTGTAATACTCATATACACTCAAATCGTATACAGGCTTCTCGGTGACGCATCAACACTCAAACGCTTTTTTATTGACGGGAAACAATTTTAGGGTCACTTTTGTTTACTTAAATGTACTTGGAGAATGCTGTTATAAGTTTTTTTAAATTATATCCACTTGTGTAAAAGGGTCATACTTCGAGAGATATAAGTGTATTTAACCCTTCATTCTATACGGATTAAAATGCTTATATATTTAAAACCTAAGACTTACAGACCAAGTCAAATTTTAATACAACTAAGACAAAGATAAGTGTTGAGAAATCGGGCTCACACAAATATACTAAGATAAATACAAACACACTACTGTATGAGATATAAAATAATAATACAAGAATTTTACGTGAAAACCCAGCTGGAAAAAATCACGGAAAAAGATCTCAGAAACTCACTATGAAAAATAATCTGGAGATTACAAACTTTTCACTGAGAAATAAACTAACAGTTTATTTCTCTCTAACTCACTAGCCCTCTAGCTAATGCTCACACTTGAGCTTTCTCTCTAACTCTCTTGCTTTTCTTCTCTTAATGTTGGTGTAAGAGATGGTGTATTTCATTCCTTCCATTTCCCATCCTTTTATAGCCGATGGAGAAGAGGGAGTATTAAATGAGGAGGAGACAACTTTCAAGGGCTTGGGGGGACAAACAGTTGTTAAGCCAATAATGGGTGAGGAAGTTGACCAAATTGGCAAATTGGAGCCAATATTCAACAATCTCCACCTTGGCTCATATTTTCCAAATACTGTGAACTTCTTTGTGTCTGTAAATGTATCCCTCTCCCTGGATACTCCACCACAAACTCAGTGTTCAACGAAGTGAGTTAAGTCCAAGCAATGCTTGAACTTTTCTGCTGTAACTGACTTTGTGAGCATATCTGCGGCATTCTCCTTTGTGTGAACTTTGCGAACTGTAATGTCACCATTATTCAGCCACTCACGAATCTTGTGATACCGAACATCTATATGTTTGGTCCTGGCATGGAACACCTGGTTCTTTGCTAAATGAATAGCACTTTGACTATCACACTGAATCTGGATACTGCCCTGCTTGAAACCTAGTTCTTCAACTAGTCCTTTAAGCCACAAAGCCTCCTTGCTTGCCTCTGTCAATGCCATATACTCAACCTCTGTTGTTGATAATGCTACCGTAGACTGCAACACTGACTTTCAACATATACATCCTCCATAAAAGGTGTATACAAACCCTGTCGTAGATCTCCTTGCATCTAGGTCTCCAGCATAATCCGAATCAACAAACCCTGTAACCTCACTTCTTGCGGTATCACGATCAAACATAAGACCGTAATTGGTTGTACCTGCTAGATAACGAAAAATCTATTTGACAGCATTCCAATGCTCTTTCCCTGGATTTGCCATATACCTGCTAACTACACTAACTGCATGTGAGATATCTGGCCTTGTACATACCATGGCATACATAAGACAACCCACCGCATTTGCATACGGTACTTTGGACATATACTCCACCTCATCCTCTGTCTGTGGGCTCAACTGTGAAGACAATCTGAAATGTGCTGCCAACGGAGTGCTAAATGGTTTAGCATTATTCATGTTAAACCTCTCTAAGACCTTCTGCACATATCCTTTCTGAGTTAGCCACAACTTTCCTGCCTGACGATCCCTATGAATTTCCATACCTAGGATCTTCTTGGCTGACCCAAGATCCTTCATGTCAAATTTACTTCTCAAAAAATTCTTCAGCTGAAGAATATCTGACTTCCTCTTTGCTGCTATCAACATGTCATCGACATATAACATCAGCAATACTAGAGAATCATCATCAAGGGATCTAAAATACAAACATAGATCATACTCCGAACGAGAGTAACCATGAGCCACCATGAAGTTGTCAAACTTCATGTACCACTGTCTCGGGGACTGCTTCAAACCATAGAAAGACTTTTTCAAACTGCAAACTAAGCCCTCTTTTCTTGGTTCAATAAACCCCTCAGGCTGCTTCATGTAGATCTTTTCTTCTAAATCACCATGGAGAAAAGCTGTTTTCACATCAAGTTGCTCTAACTCCATATCCTGTGATGCTACGATAGATAAGATCAACCGAATCGATGTGTGTTTCACAACTGGTGAGAAGATCTCATTGTAGTCAATTCCCTCTCTCTGAGAGAATCCCTTTGCCACTAACCTGGCCTTGAATCTTTCACCTTCTTTATCAGACTGAGCTTCCTTTTTCTTGAACACCCACTTGCATCCTATAGCCTTTGATCCTTTTGGAAGTTGAACTAACTCCTAAGTCTGGTTCTTCTGTGAAGACTCCATCTCTTCTGCCATCGCTATTGCCCATTTATCATTATCCTCGGACTGAATAGCATCCTGATAGCTAGTTGGATCTCCACTACCAGCAATCAAGGCAAAGGCAACCATGTCATCAAACCCATATCTCTACACTGGTTTGCTGACTCGCCTTTCCCGATCTCTAACAAGATTATAGGACCTCTCTTGGGGATCTGTAGGATGATCATCTTCAATCTCTTCAGATTCCTTTGTATCTTCAGGAAGCTGCACCTCAACTGGGTGTTTCTGTAACTCAATTGCTGCAGATTCTTCATTCTCAGACTTGTTTAACATGTGTTTCTCATTGAACACCACATCTCTGCTGACAACCTTTTTCTTGGATACTGGATCCCATAACCTGTATCCCTTGACTCCATCTTCATATCCAAGGAAAATATATTCCATTGACCTTGGATCAAGCTTGGACTGTCGCTCCTCGACTGGCAGATGAACATAAGCTGGACAACCAAAGATTTTCATCACAGAAAAAACTAACTGGTTTCCCACTCCATACCTCTTCGGGGATTTGGTAATCAATTCCAGCTGAAAGAGATCAATTTATCAGATAACAGGCTGTGTTGATTGCCTCAGCCCAGAAACTCTTGGGCAAACCTGCATTCAACCTCATACATCTGGCACGTTCCAATAGAGTTCTGTTCATCCTCTCTGTAACCCCATTTTGCTTTGGATTTCCTTTGACTGAGAAGTGCCTGGTGATACCTTCATCCTGGCAGAACTGTAGGAATGACCTTTCCTTATATTCCATTCCATTATCTGATCTGAAATACTTCAACTTCTTTCCGGTCTGGTTTTCTACTTTAGCTTTCCACTGCTTGAAGATTCTGAAAACCTCGAATTTCTGCTTTATAAAGTACACCCACACCTTTCTGGAGTAGTCATCTATGAAGTTGACAAAATAATGGGCTCCACCCATTGACGTATGCTTTATTGGCCCCCAAACATCTGAATGTACATAATCAAGTACATTCTTACTGGTATGTGCTCCTGCCTTGAAGCTGACCCTCCGTTGTTTGTCGTATACGCAAAACTTACAAAATTCCAAACTGCACGTTTTGACACCTTTTAGCAACTGCCTTTTGTGAAGTTCTTTCATTCCTCCTTCACTCAAATGACCAAGTCTCATGTGCCATAATTCTGTGCTATCACTGTTGGAATTGTCTTGCATAAAAATTGATGTTCCACCAGCAACTGTATCCCCTATCAACTTGTAGAGGGTGCCCTTTTTTTGGCCCTTCATAATTACCATTGAACCCTTGGTAATTTTCATGATACCATCTCTGACTGAGATATTACAGCCTATAGAGTCAAGTACTCCAACCGATAGCAAGCTCTTCTTCAATTCTGGAATATACCTTACATCACCCAATGTTCTGACAATTCCGTCAAACATTTTAACTTTGATGGTGCCTATCCCAGTAACTTTGCAGACTGCATTGTTACCCAATAAAAATGTACCAAAATTGCAGGATGTAAAAGTATCAAACCAATCCCTGTGAGGGGACATATGAAAAGAACAACCCGAATCCATGTACCAATCTGTAAGGCTGCTACTGTCTCTAACAGATAAGAGATCACCTTGTGAAGCTTCATTTTCTGTCACTGTGTACAGCTCTCTGTCGCTGCACACATCTGCTTGCTCAGCAACATTAGCAGAATATTTAATCTGCTTACCTTTCTTCTTGTTATCCTTCTTCAACAATGGACACTGATTTTTGTAGTGGGCCTTCTCGTGGCAATGATAACACTCAACCTGAGATTTATCCTTCTTGCCTGGTCTTGACTGAGACCTTTTTTCGTTCCTTGCCGGAATACTTCTTTCGATTAGGACCTCTGCCATGCCCATCTGAAAATGCAAGAAGACTGTCTCCTTGATCTCTGAAAGTAGTGCCCCTGAACTTATCCTGGTCCAGAACTGCTGACATCACATCGTCAACTGCAAGCTTTTCCTTCCCTACAAGGAGTGTAGTCTGGAGAGTTGAGTATGAATCTGGTAGAGAGACAAAAAGCAATAAGACTTTATCTTCTTCAGTCCAACTTCATATCAATACTGGTTAGTTGGGTCACCAATCTATTAAACTCATTAATATGATTGGTCAAATCTGACCCTTCTTCTATCCGAAGTCGGTACAATTCTTTCTTCAAATATAACCGGTTTGACAAAGACTTTGACTTGTAAACTTTCTCAAGTTTCTCCCACAAGTCCTTCGAAGAGGTTTCTGTCAAAACCTGATATTTGATCTGTGGCACCAAACTCAATCTGATTGTTTCCACGACCTTTGCTTCAAGTTCCGTGCATTTTTCATCTGTCATAGTCGCTGGTTTCTTCCCTTCTAGTGCATTTGCCAATCCCTGTTGAGCCAATACATCTTTGACTGTACACTGCCAAATACTGAAATTTGATTTACCGTCAAATGGTTCAACTTCATACCTCGCACTTGTGCTTGTCATCTTCGTATTTGTGACCTGCCTAATTTCTCTTTAAACTGATCATTGGCGTGAACCGAGGCTTTGATACCAATTGTTGAGAAATCGGGCTCACACAAATATACTAAGATAAATACAAACACACTACTGTATGAGATATAAAATAATAACACAAGAATTTTACGTGGAAACCCAACGGGGAAAAATCACGGGGAGAGATCTCAGAAACTCACTATGAAAAATAATCTGGAGATTACAAACTCTTCACTGAGAAATAAACAAACTGTTTATTTCTCTTTACCTCACTAGCCCTCTAGCTAATGCTCACACTTGAGCTTTCTCTCTAACTCTCTTGCTTTTCTTCTCTTAATGTTTGTGTAAGAGATGGTGTATTTCATTCCGTCCATTTCCCATCCTTTTATAGCCAATGGAGAGGAGGGAGTATTAAATGAGGAGGAGACAACTTTCAAGGGCTTGGGGGGACAAACAATTGTTAAGCCAATAATGGGTGAGGAAGTTGACCAAATTGGTAAATTGGAGCCAATATTCAACAATAAGTATGTCATTAAAGAAATAATTCTGGTTATTTAAACAATTTATACTTCAAAGAGTAAATACAGTTAAAATTCTTAAATAACCTAGACGCGTAATTACTACTTCTACCATAATTAAAAGATCTGAATAATTACCATTAATTTATCTAAGAATAATAAGACAAATATTTACTAATAATCCTCAAGTCTTAATGGCATCGTTTCACATGAGGATTACCAAATTTTATGTCCTACTTCTCCTTTTAAATTATATATATGACACATTAATTCAGGGAGAAAGCGAATGTTAATGTTGTGGGTATGTGAGTACTTGTGGTAGAATGACAGACATACACAGAAGTTGGACACTGTGATAACGAATTGCCTCGATTTACTACCTGTTGGGCCGTAACCTTTTGGAGTGGTTGGATCTTATGCATTTTGGGCTTTCCGGGTCATAGTCCCTTTTTACCCTTAGAGCATTGGGCTATTTTCTAAATGATTATTTGGCCTGGGCCGGAGTTGGTAGTGGGTGATAGGTGGCAGCTTATAGACTAAAGATTATCCTTAATCTGTGGGATTAGCAGGCGGCTGATTGAGGTGATGGGTCCAGCCGTCTTAAGCCACCTTCATTAATGTGGAGTTGACATAATATTGACTTAGTGGAGAGCAGGGTATGAAAAAGCCTGCATGCAGCCAGCTGACGTAGGCATCGGGGGAAAACATGCAAGTTAGTGAGATGATATATGGGTACGGGGCACTACACAAAAAAGGTAACAAAATATTTTTCCTCTCCAGATACTAGAACACCAACCTCCATTGTTAATCCTTTTTTCTGGCCTGTACTTATTCTCACACTGGAGCGATCCCCGGCGGCCCAAAGCCGTCGAGATCAGGTGCTGATGTGTTCATTGTGCAGGATTAGGCGTGCTTTTCGTGATTAAGGCGTGTGTCCAGATCTTGGCATTAACATTGGCGCTAGAAGGAGGGCTCTAGTGTTTCTGGATTTCAATCTCAAACATTGAGTATCTTACATTGGAAGCTATGGTGAACACTAAGACGGTTACAGCTGAAGGACAGCCGACCACTGCTAGCTTTTCTTTACAAAGAATCTCGGTGAAAGATAGGTTGGGTCCTTCGGTAAGTATCCATGATGACTTAGAGCACAAGAAGCTCTGGGAGGGCCTCATGCTAGAAATTATGGTGATACCAAGAGGAAGTTATTTTCTACTGCCAGCAAAAGTCCTTACAAGGATCGAAAAAGGGTGGTAGGTACACCGCCTAGGACCCAACACCGAGAAGGTCAGGTAGACAAAATCTCTACCCTGGAAAAGATGGCGCAAGAGACCGACACGGCTTTGAAAGCACTCCTACAGAAGAGGGAAGAGATTTCTAAACAGATGGTTCTTGTAGCTGAGAAAGAAGATGAAGCATCCAGTTACACTAGACCGGAAAGACGGGGCAGATCACCAGGACGAAGAGCAAGGGCGGATGAATATTCCAGGCAGTCAGAAAGTGGGTTTTATAGTCATTACCCCGAAGGAAGACGAAGTGGGTCACGAGAATATTCTCCCGAGGTTTTAAAAAGGGTGCCTCGTATTGAATATTACAGGAACAGTAGAAGGAATGGGCGACGAAGCCGTTCGAGAAGTTATTCTCCAGAGAGTCCGAAAAAGGTACACCACACAGGGCGTTCTCGCTCCAGCCAAAGTAACAGATGAAGTCCTTCAAGATCGTCTAGTCCGGATAGAAAAAATTAGATTAAATATAAGAAGACGAACTCTCCAGTGAAAGAAGTCGCTTCGTCAACCGGGGGAGTAGAAGACTTGGCAAATGAGATAAAAGAACTTCGGAAGCAGCTAACGGAGGTTCAGCAAGGGAAGCGGACTTCGGACAAAAAGGCGTCTCCCTTCTCAAGGAGAAAGCAGATCCTAACAAGAAGCTGCCTCATATGGAGAGCTATGATGGTTCTGGGGATCCATACGACCACAGTCAAGCATTTGACAGGCTAATGGATTATTACGACTATTCGGATGCAGCTAAGTGTCAGACATTAGGATTGACGTTAAGAAAAGACGCGAGACAGTGGATAGGGACTCTGGTTTTGGATTCAATTGCATCGTGGGAAGATTTATGTGACAAGTTCCATGCGCACTTCGGGAGCAATAAGAGAAGGGGAAAGCCCACGGGATCGTTGGCTCAAGTAAGGCAGTACTCGAGCGAGACTCTGGGGCAGTACGTGAAGAGGTTCAGAGAAGCTATGGGGCAGGTCTCAGATCTCAACGATATTCAAGCAGTAGGGTTGTTTCAGAATGGTTTAGATATGGTGAAATCAGAGAAACTAGTAAAGAAACTAATGTTCAAGCATCCAAAGAGCCTGGCCGAAGCGTTTGAGAAGGCTGAAGGCTTTATCGTGGTAGAAGAGGTGATGGCCAGCTTGAAGCAGAGTTCTTTGGAAAAGGAAAAAGAAAAGGACAAGGAAAAGTCAGGCAGTAATCAGAGAAAGAGCAGTGGCGGTGATGACCGATTTGAAGGAAATCAAAAAAGGTATAACAATAACTGGACACCCAGGGGAGATCGTCCGCCTGTGCCAACTCAGAAAGTGAATAAGGTGTATACGCAGCTTAACACAGATCGGGCTACTATCTTGGAACAGATAAAGAACCAACCATACTTCGAACCGCCTAAAAATAATCCCCGACCAGGGTCCGGAGATCCTGCTTTATACTGTAATTACCACCGGGCGGTCGGGCATGATACAAATTCCTGCTGGAGTTTGAAGGAGTTCATTGAGAAAAAAGTTCAAAGTGGTACTCTAATATAGTATGTAGCAGGGCGAGAGCAACAAAGGGACAAGCCGAGGAATAGGGAGTTAGTGCAAGTCACCCAGCCGGTTCAACTAGTGCCGAACCAGGCTGCACGGCATGTTGTGGATGTGATATCTGGGATAAACATGGGTAAGGTTGCAGGAAAGAAAAGACGAGGGTATCTGGACTCGGTGATGACTCTGGCAGACAAGCCTCTGAAGGCTGAAAGGGCGTACCCGGGTTCTGTAATCTCTTTCACAGATGAAGATTTCCCTTCGGAGCCTATCAAACTACACGAAGGAGCCTTGGTAATCACTGCATAAGTCGGTTCGGTGGATATGAAGAGGATGATGATTGACAATGGCTCTTCGATAGATATTCTATATGTGAATGCTTATCATAAGATGCCTGTGGATGGCCAGAAGATGGAAATTGGGCAGGAGGCCCCTTTATATGGTTTCAGCAATGATCCAGTCAAAGTAGCAGGGACCATTAAACTGTTGGTTGTCTTCAGAATGATTCCCCAACAGGTTCAAATCATGTGTAAATTTTACGTCGTACATGTAGATTCAGCTTATAATGCCATTTTGGGGAGACCTACCTTAACAGCTTTGCAGGCAGTAACTTCAATTCCCCACTTGAAAATCAAGTTTCTACGTCCCATGGAGTTGGTGAAGTCGCAGGAGATTTGGATTTGGCGAGGAGATGCTATCGAAATGCTCTGATCACTTCGGGAGTTGGAGTCAGCAAGCAGAAACATACTATGGCCATTGAAATGGAACCATATACAGAGAGTGGAATAGAACCATTAGTCATGCCAGTGGAGGAGACAGAAGAAATCGAATTGAATCCGGGAAAGAAAGAGAAAATTGTGAAAATCGATTCGGGATTGCCAGAGCCTTTCCGAACAAATCTGATGGCATTGCTTCGGTGTTATGCCGATGTCTTCGCTTGGGTTCCTAGTGACATGCTGTAGGGTTTTCGGCACATAAATGCAGCGGAAATTAAAAAATTTTCGAAACCCTAAAACAGGATCCATGCGAAAAACATATTAATTCAGAGGTTAAGATATGTTTTACCGATTATTCAAGCCTGAAAGGAGACGATGGAGATTCTGGAACTGCTTCGAATCCTCAACGCAATCCAACGGAACTGCGCCTCTACGGTATCCACATGAACGTCCCGCAAATCGTCACACTATCTACAGCAAGGAAAGCTGCGGTACTAGCCGCCAAGGATTTGGACTTTTTAAAAATTTTCTCTCTAGTCTCTCTCTAAGAGCGGCTAGGGTTTTGATATCGATGATCCCCTAAACGGCTGATATATCATATATATAGCAGTTAAAGGAATTAACCAAAACCTAATCCAATTAGAAAAATAAAATCTGAATTTATATATATATATATATATATATATATATATATATTATATCTTAATTAAGTCTTACTTAATTAATATACATATATATATATATATATTTACAAATTATCCTATTAATTTAAATTCATAATTTAAATACTATCAATCATATTGATATATTTAAATCCATACAATTTAAATTAATTCCCTTTTAATTACGTTCTAAGTGTGTGACCCTATAGGTTATTATTATGTTGGCAATAATTTTAAAATCATATTATAAAATTATAAACAGTGAGCGGCATCTAGTAATGCATCACTGCTACCCAAATAAAAATAAGATCGGTGATTTGATACAACCTTTTTGTGACCAATGTTTCAATGTAATTTAATCCTTTTAACCTTGACATCCTAGATTAAACTCGAGGCATGGAATGTGTCATCCTCTTCATAATTTAATCTGAGTTTTCTTGATCGATGAGTAGACTATATGAAACAAATCACTATTTGAGCATGGCCATGCATTTCATAGTCCTACTCAATCAAGAGGCCTATGGATGTCACCCCTAATATATAGGAGGGTTAAATTCCATCTAGATCATTCATATTCCTCACACGATTCATGATGTACCCAATAATCACCTTTATCGTCCACCTATTAAAGGTGGCCTTTGATGATATCAAAGTACATAAATTCTCGTGTAGTAATATAGTGATTTCAGGTCGGAGGATCATTACATCATTGTCACTATGAGAATTGCTTATGACACTTTGCATAATGCTCCACGTAGAATTCTCATGATGGGTCTGCCCAGTACATTGTTCTCTAACATGTACCTATGCATTGACTCAATATCTCATATATTTATGACCAATGAGATTTGGCCATCAGTCAATCTACATACTAGTCTCAATGTATCATTGTTGTCCCATTAACAATGACACTCGACTAGGGACATTTAAGAGTAATGATACTAATTGTAACTATATGATCTCATGTTCAAGTCACATACTTGAAGCCATATAATTTGTATCACTATTCTAAGGACTTTTATTATGTTAACATTTATATAACGCAGTAAATAAAACCATAATAAAATAATTCATTTATTCAATCAAATATAATATCAAAAATGTTTAAGCAATTACATCAAAGAATTAGCCTCTAGGGCATAAACACTAACAGTCTCCCACTTGCACTAGAGCCAATCACTCATGTATCTAATACCCATGGAACTAGTGTGACCTTCATACTTATGCTGTGACAAAGCTTTGGTCAGTGGATCTGCAACATTATCATCTGTTGGCACTCTGCTTATATGTACATCTCCTCTATCAATGATTTCACGGATGAGATGGTACCGCCTAAGTATATGCTTGGATCGTTGGTGAGATCTGGGTTCCTTAGCCTGTGCAATGGCTCCATTATTATCACAGTATAGCTCAACCGGATCAACAATGGTTGGAACAACACCAAGTTCAGTGACGAACTTTTTAATCCATACAGCCTCCTTGGCCGCACTAGAAGCAGCAATATACTCAGCCTCTGTTGTAGAATCGGCTACTGTCTCTTGCTTCGAACTTTTCCAGCTAACAGCACCACCATTAAGGCAAAACACAAAACCTGACTGAGACTTATAGTCATCTGTGTCAGTCTGGAAACTAGCATCTGTGTAACCCTTTACTGTCAGTTCGTCTTCACCTCCATATACCAAGAATGAATCCTTAGTCCTTTTCAGGTACTTAAGGATATTCTTGACTACTGTCCAGTGACCTTCACCTGGATTCGACTGGTATCTGCTCGTCATGCTCAAAGCATACGAGACATCCGGACGAGTAAATATCATTGCATACATGATAGATCCAATTGCCGAAGCATAAGGTATCTTTCTCATACGCTCCTCATCATCATGTGATTTAGGACATTGGGCCTTAGAGATCTTAACACCATGAGACATGGGTAAGTGTCCTCTTTTTGCCTCTTGCATGCTGAACCGTTTCAGCACTTTATCAATATATGTACTTTGACTTAGGCCGAGCATTTTTCTCGATCTATCTCGATAGATCTTGATACCTAAAATGTAGGTTGCATCGCCCAAATCTTTCATGGAGAAACATTTTCCTAACCATGTTTTTACAGCCTGTAAGGAAGGAATGTCATTCCCAATAATTAATATGTCGTCAACATATTATACCAGGAATACAATGTGACTCCCACTAACCTTCTTATATACACAAGGTTCATCTTCATTTTTTATAAAGCCAAACTCTTTGACTGCTTCATTAAATCGAAGATTCCAACTCCGAGAGGCTTGCTTCAATCCATAAATGGATCGTTGCAGCTTACATACCTTTCCAGCATCCTTTGGATTGGCAAAACCCTCAGGTTGTGTCATATACACATCCTCAAGGAGATTTCCGTTAAGGAAAGCAGTTTTGACATCCATCTGCCAGATTTCGTAATCATAAAAGGCTGCAATAGCAAGTAAGATCCTGATGGATT
Source organism: Panax stipuleanatus (assembly GCA_020205555.1). Lineage (NCBI taxonomy): Eukaryota > Viridiplantae > Streptophyta > Magnoliopsida > Apiales > Araliaceae > Panax > Panax stipuleanatus. The sequence goes on from CM035116.1 coordinate 133,833,970, forward strand.
TAACCATTGCCACTGGAGGGAAGGTTTCATCATAGTCAACACCTTGAACTTGTTTGAAACCTTTTGCTACCAGTCGACCTTTATAGGTTTGTACATTACCATCCATGTCGGTTTTCTTCTTGAAAACCCACTTGCACCTGATTGGTTTTACCCCTTCGGGTGGATCAACCAAAGTCCATACTTGGTTAGTATACATAGAGTCCATCTCAGATTTCATGGCTTCAAGCCATCTCTCAGAATCTGGTCCATTCATATCTTCTTGGTAGGAAGCAGGTTCATCATGATCTATGAGCATCACATCGCCATTTTGAGTCACAAGAAATCCATAATATCTCTCGAGCTCTTGGCGTGTCCTACCAGATCTACGAATGCCTCGTGTAATTTGAACAGGTTCACTTTCCACAATATCTTGTGGTTCCTGCTCATGTTCCAACTCAGGTTCAATGATATTTTGTGGTTCTCGAACTTCTTCGAGTTCTACTTTCCTCCCACTGTTTCCTTTAGAGACAAATTCTCTTTCTAGAAAAATACCAGTTCGAGCAACAAATACTTTGTTCTCAGAAGGTTTGTAGAAATAATACCCTTTTGTTTCCTTTGGGTATCCTACAAAATTACATTTGTCAGATTTGGGTCCGAGCTTGTCAGAAGCCAGACGTTTTACAAACGCCTCGCAACCCCAAATCTTCATGAACCACATACTAGGACGTTTCCCAGTCCATATCTCATATGGTGTCTTATGAACCGTCTTTGTAGGAACACGATTAAGTGTGAATGCAGCTGTCTCTAGGGCATGACCCCAGAAGCTTATTGGAAGATCTGCATGACTCATCATCAATCGTACCATGTCCAACAAGGTGCGATTCCTCCTCTCAGACACACCATTCCATTGTGGTGTTCCAGGTAGAGTGAGCTGTGATATAATACCACACTCCTTTAGAAGGTCATCAAAGTCTTGGCTTAAGTATTCACCTCCTCGATCGGATCGAAGGGCTTTTATGCTTTTGCCAAATTGGTTTTGAACTTCATTCTTGAATTCCTTGAACTTTTCAAAGGATTCGGATTTGTGTCTCATAAGATACACATATCCATATCTACTGAAGTCGTCAGTAAATGTAATGAAGTAATAAAACCCACCTCTTGCTAACGAACTCATGGGTCCGCATACATCACTATGTATAAGTCCCAATACATCGCTAGCCCGTTCATTGTGTCCAGTGAAAGGGGCTTTAGTCATCTTGCCTAATAAACAAGACTCGCATGTCTCATATGATTCAAAATCAAATGAATCCAAAAACCCATCTTTATGGAGTTGGATATGCGTTTCTCATTTATATGGCCTAAACGACAGTGCCAAAGATATGTCGGATTTGAATCATTTGATTTAAATCATTTTGTATTTATGTTATAGATAGGCATTTCTAAATTAAGAATATAAAGACCATTAAACAATTGTGCAACACCATAACATATTTCATTTAAGTAAAATGAACAACTGTTGTTCTTTATTAAAAATGAAAAACCTTTCTTGTCCAAACAAGAAACAGAAATAATATTTTTGCTCATAGCAGGCACATAATAACAATCCTCTAATTCTAATACTAGCCCAGTGGGCAAAAATAAATGATAAGTTCCTACGGCTAGTGCAGCAACTTTTGCTCCATTCCCAACTCGTAGGTCAACCTCGCCTTTCGCCAAAGTCCTACTCCTTCGGAGTTCCTGCACATTAACACAAATGTGAGAACCACATCCAGTATCCAATACCCATGAAGTAGAAGTGGACAAATTGACTTCTATAACATATATACCTGAATCAGAAGTCATACTTCCTTTCTTTTTCTTCAGTTCTTCCAAATAAGCATGACAATTCCTCTTCCAGTGTCCAGATTTTCCACAGAAGTGACAATCACCTTCTTTAGCCACCCCACCTTTAGGTTTTAAAGCCTGTTTGGTTTTGGGATTGGGTTTGGCAGATTTAGATCCTATCTTCTTCTTACCTTTCCCCATTCCCTTAGCATTCCCCTTTTGCACCATCATTATGGGAGCGGGTCCTGCCTTTTTCATGTTGTTCTCGGCAGTTCTTAACATGCTCAACAACTCAGTAAGTGGTTTCTCAATTTCATTCATGAGGTAATTCATAACAAATTGAGAGTAGCTGCTATTCAAAGATTGCAAAACAAGATCAGTTTGGGCTTCCGGAGTAATCGAAAAACCCAACCTACCAAGGTACTCAATATACCCAATCATTTTCAGCACATGTGGACCAACTGGATCACGTTCACCCATCTTGCAGTGATACAACGCCTTGCTTGTATCATACCTCTCCTGTCGAGCATGCCCTTCGAACAATTTCTTGAGATGCTCGATCATCTCAAAAGCATCCATTAACTCATGTTGCTTCTGAAGCTCAGAGTTCATAGTTGCTAGCATGAGACAACTCACGTCCAGAGCATCATCTTGATGCTTCTTGTAAGCATTATGCTCTACACGTGGTGCAGTGTTAGCTGGTGCTGCAGGAATGGGCCCATCAAGGAAATATAGCTTGCGCTCTTGTTTGAGGACAATCCTCAAGTCCCTATGCCAGTCTAGGAAATTAACTCCACTCAGCTTTTCCTTCTCAAGGACTGATCGTAGTGAAAGACTATTTGTGTTGTTGTTTGCCATTGATATCTACAATTTATAAGTGCAAAAATAATAAGTCAAATTGCAGAATTTTGATATTATGTAATTGATAATAGTACATTCAAAATATACCTCCCACTATTTTATTCAAATTAATAGCCCTCACCATTAATTCGGAAAGCATTTTTCAATTAAATCTTTCTAGTGAGCTAAGATCCATATTTCATTATGCCTTAAGTTAGCTTTGGCTATTCTCTCAAAACATAATTATTTAGGTAGACAACCCTTTGTCAATTATATCATATATAACTCTTAGATAGTTTGGTGAACAACATTTATTTCTAGTCCATCTAATGGTACATACCAAACTCTATGCCTCTAAGTCCACAATCCTATTGTGATAACTTAGTTAAGTCTGGCCCAATGATTTTAACAGTTTGGATATCACAATTATCCTATCGCATCTTACCAAGATAAATGAGGTACTTTACTTTGGCAAACCTACATCCATCGGTCAAGGTCTTGATGAGTGTTATTCATTGGAAGGCATCTGATTTAGACTTAATAATTTTATGAGGGATTTTAATAATTAATTTAGATATCACCAATTTTAATCTTATTAAACATGCACATTATTTATCATATCATATCGTATACAAGCATAAATAAAGTGCAAAATTAAATGTGTCACAGTTATGGCCCCAACCCTATGCCAATCTTTTCAAGCTAATGAAAAGATTGATGGTCAGTCTAAGATGGTAAAAGGTCTTCAAAATAGTAGCTTCCTTGGACCTTCTTCATGCATGTGTCTCCTCTCCATCATCATCTTGTCATCTTGATAGGTTACAATTGTACATTACATGACATAAAGAAACCTCGAGTTACATTCGAGGGGATTTAGATGAGAAGAGAATATTACATCAGAATTTATAGAAAGGCACGACATGCAAGCCGTATTTCAAAACCAAAACCACTAACCTATGGGTCAAAAGGGCCATAACTGTGCACCATGCATATCACAATAAGCACATGACATAATTTATATAATTAAAGAAAACTATATACAAAATATTGGGGTCACGACCATCGTGCGCTACGACGGGGGGGTCCAAGGGGGGGCTCCCCCCTGGCGGTGGTCCGGCTGACCGATCAGCCGGCGGGTGGTCTCGCTACCCGGTCAGCGAGCGGGGCCGGGGGCAGCGCCCTGGGAATTTTTTTTTTGAACTACAATCTGTATTGTAGAATTTTTCATACAAATCTCTGAAACAATTCCAGAATCATATAGAATCCGCTAACACACTCATACTAACAATACACCCAGAACATATCATATATGTCCAGTTTCGATTAATCATATTAAATCGAATCTTCATGTTTCTAATCCAATTAGAACAGAAGTTGAATTGTTATTCCACCTTCTAGGATACAATTATCAGAACATCATATACATGCATATATATTACAGATTTCCAGAATACGCATACATGCAGAATATCATATATTCAATTTCAGATCGGTAAACATGCATCATCATATATCATATATAACGAATACAATTAAAACACGTAATCTGAATTAATCGTTTCGCAAGTAGCTCTGATACCACTGTAGGGTTTTCGGCACATAAACGCAGCGGAAATTAAAAATTTTTCGAAACCCTAAAACAGGATCCATGCGAAAACTTATTAATTCAGAGGTTAAGATATGTTTTACCGATTATTCAAGCCTGAAAGGAGACGATGGAGATTCTGGAACTGCTTCGAATCCTCAACGCAATCCAACGGAACTGCGCCTCTACGGCATCCACACAAACGTCCCGCGAATCGTCACACAATCTGCAGCAAGGAAAGCTGCGGTACTAGCCGCCAAGGATCTGAACTTTTTAAAATTTCTCTCTCTAGTCTCTCTCTAAGAGAGGCTAGGGTTTTGATATCGATGATCCCCTAAACGGCTGATATATCATATATATAGCAGTTAAAGGAATTAACCAAAACCTAATCCAATTAGAAAAATAAAATCTGAATTTATATATATATATATATATATATATATATATATTATATCTTAATTAAGTTTACTTAATTAATATACATATATATATATATATACAAATTATCCTATTAATTTAAATTATAATTTAAATACTATCAATCATATTGATATATTTAAATCCATACAATTTAAATTAATTCTCTTTTAATTACGTTCTAAGTGTGTGACCCTATAGGTTATTATTATGTTGGCAATAATTTTAAAACCATATTATAAAATTATAAACAGTGAGCGGCATCTAGTAATGCATCATTGCTACCCAAATAATAATAAGATCGGCGATTCGATACAACCTTTTTGTGACCAATGTTTCAATGTAATTTAATCCTTTTAACCTTGACATCCTAGATTAAACTCGCGGCATGGAATGTGTCATCCTCTTCATAATTTAATCTGAGTTTTCTTGATCGATGAGTAGACTATATGAAACAAATCACTATTTGAGCATGGCCATGCATTTCATAGTCCTACTCAATCAAGAGGCCTATGGATATCACCCCTAATATATAGGAGGGTTAAATTCCATCTAGATCACTCATATTCCTCACACGATTCATGATGTACCCAATAATCACCTTTATCGCCCACCTATTAAAGGTGGCCTTTGATGATATCAAAGTACATAAATTCTCGTGTAGTAATATAGTGATATCAGGTCGGAGGATCATTACATCATTGTCACTATGAGAATTGCTTATGACACTTTGCATAATGCTCCACGTAGAATTCTCATGGTGGGTCTGCCCAGTACATTGTTCTCTAACATGTACCTATGCATTGACTCAATATCTCATATATTTATGACCAATGAGATTTGGCCATCAGTCAATCCACATACTAGTCTCAATGTATCATTGTTGTCCCATTAACAATGACACTCGACTAGGGACATTTAAGAGTAATGATACTAATTGTAACTAAATGATCTCATGTTCAAGTCATATACTTGAAGCCATATAATTTGTATCACTATTCTAAGGACTTTTTTTATGTTAACATTTATATAACGCAGTAAATAAAATCATAATAAAATAATTCATTTATTCAATCAAATATAATATCAAAAATGTTTAAGCAATTACATCAAAGAATTAGCCTCTAGGGCATAACACTAACACATGCCAGGGGTGAGTCGGAAAGTGGCTGAGCATAGATTACAAGTGGATCCAGCTAAGAAGTCAATTCGGCAGAAGAGAAGGATTTTTGCACTAGAAAGACAGAGAATAATTGACGAGGAGGTCACCAAGTTACTAGCTGCAGATTTTATCTTCGAGATTGACTACCCGGAATGGATGGCAAACGTGGTTTTGGTACAGAAGCATAATGGAAAATGGCGAGTTTGTATAGATTATACTGATCTGAATAAAGCGTGTTCGAAAGACTTCTATCCTCTGCCTCATATTGATCAACTTATTGATGTAACTTCAGGGTATACCTTGCTTAGCTTCATGGATGCTTTTTCAGGATATCATCAAATTTCCATGTGCAAGGAGGATATATCGAAGACAGCATTCATTACTCATCGGTCGGTGTATGCCTACAAGAAAATGACGTTCGGTTTGATTAATGCGGGAGCTACTTATCAAATGATGATGAACCACGTCTTCACGAAGCAGCTAGGAAAGAATATGGAAGTTTATGTTGATGACATGATTGTGAAGAGTATGTCTGTTTGGGGGCACCTGGACGATCTAGAGGAGTGCTTCCAGACAGATCGTCATTATAATTTGAAGCTGAATCCGACTAAATGCACTTTCGGGCTGGGAGCGGGCAAGTTTTTGGGATATTTGGTCAGCAAAGAGGTATCAAAGCCAATCCAGAGAAAATCTAGGCTATCTTGGACATGAAATCCCCACAATTATACAAGGATATCCAGTGTTTAACTGGTAGAATAGCATCGTTGCGGAGGTTCATGTCTAAATCGACAGAAAGGTGCTTGCCAGTTCTTTAACACATTGAAAGGGCCGAAGAATGCGAAGACATTCCAATGGACTTCGGAGTGCGAAGAAGCTTTTTAAGGAATCAAGAGATACTTATCTTCGGCACCTTGTTGGTGAAACCAGTTCCTACTGAACCTTTGTATTTGTATCTGGCTGCAAGGTCATTGGCAGTAGGAGCAGTTTTGGTGCGAGATGTTGGGGGTAAGTAGCACCCGGTTTACTATGTGAACCATGCCCTTAGGGACGCAGAAACAAGGTACCCAAACCTTGAGAAGTTCACCTTTGCTTTGATCATTACTAGTAGAAAGTTTCGGCAGTATTTCCAAGGTCGGATAATAGTGGTATATACGGATCAGCCACTGAAGAAGGTATTGGCGAAGCCAAAGATTTTGGGGAGACTTGCTGCATGGACGATGGAATTATCACAATTTTTCATAGATTACTATCCACGGACAGCCATTAAAGGCCAAGCCTTGGCCGATTTCGTGGTAGAATGCTCATTTTCTGAAGCTGATGGGAGCCTAAACTGAAGTGGAGGGATCTACAGAAACGGTGGCTACACTTCAGCAGGCGCACGATTATTGGACCTTATACGTCGATGGATCTTCTACTTCGGACCTTAGGTGGTGCTAGGGATCATTCTGACAAGTTCGGATGGATTCAAAGTACAGCAAGCCATCAGATTTGAATTCAGGGCAACGAATAATGAGGCTGAATACGAGGCGGTGCTAGCAGGGTTGCGTCTGGCCTAGAGTTTGGAGGTTCATAAGTTGATTATTTACAGTGATTCTCAACTGGTCATCAAACAAGTTTCGGGGAAATATGAGGCTCGAGGCTCTAAAATGGTCAAGTATCTTGCAGAGTTGAAAGATCGACTTCAGCACTTCGGCTCGTGCGAATTTCAAAGTGTTGGTCGAACTGATAATTCAAACGCTGATGCATTGTCAAAGCTGGCTACAACCGAATATAGCGCTTTTGACAGGACAGTTTACTTGGAAATCTTGAAACAGGCCAGCATCTAGCATAGGGAAGTAATATGCATAGAACAGTCTAATTGTTGGATGACCCCATACATAAACTATCTAGCAGAGGGCATACTACCTTCAGATCAAATGTTGGCTAAGAAGGTGAGATACAAAAGTGCAAACTTCATACTTATTGATGGAGATCTGTATCGAAGGGCTTATTCCTCTCCATTGCTGAAGTGCTTGATTCCATCTGAAGCTGAATATACCCTTCGGGAGGTTCATGAAGGTATCTGTGGTGATCACATAGCCGCGAAGTCGTTAGCATATAAAGTGCTTCGTCAAGGTTTTTATTGGCCAACAATTTTCAAAGAGGCTACCGATTATGTGAAGAAATGCCCGAAATGCCAATAGAATAGTTCAATCCCACATCAGCCACTAGAAGAGCTATACTCGGTTTTATCTCCTATACCCTTAGCTGTCTGGGGGGTAGATATACTGGGTCCACTCCCGAAAGCAAAAGGTCAAGTCAGTTTTGTTATAGTGGTAATTGATTATATGACTAAGTGGGTAGAGGAGAAGCCGCTTCGGCTGATAACGGAGCAAGAATGCTTAAAGTTTTTGAAGGAGTCAGTAGTATTCCGATTTGGTATTCCTATGGTGGTAATTTTAGATAATGGACGCCAGTTCGTGGGATCAAAATTTGAGGCGTTTTTGAAGGAGTTAGGGATTCAGCATCGGAAGACTTCGGTTGCTCATCCACAATCTAATGGGCAAGTTGAGGTGACTAACAGAATACTCCTAAATAGGGATCAAGAGAAGGCTGGATGACGCCAAAGGAAAATGGCCTGAAGAATTACTTAGTGTGCTATTGGCTTACCGAACTACGCCGAGGACTACAACGGGAGACTCCCCATTTAGACTAGCATACGGTTCTGATGCTCTAGTTTCGATGGAAATTGGGTCTACAAGTCTTCGGGTCAGTCAATTTAAAGAATTCTATAATGATGAGGGACTCAAAGCTAACTTAGATCTGCTCGAAGAAGTCCGAGAGGCAGCCTTGATAAAATTGGCTACATATCAACACCGTGTGGCTAAATACTACAACAAAGGGGTAAAGCTTCGGAGATTCGAAGTTAGAGATTTTGTTCTTCGGGAGGTAGAGGCTTCTACACCTCAGAATATGGGTAAACTCATGCCAAATTGGGAGGGCCCTTATGAAGTCGTTAGCGTACCGAAGTCCGGAACTTATCGGTTGCGAGCCTTATATGGGTCTGAAATTAAGAATACTTCGCACGCTAGAAGGCTCCGCAAATATTTTCAGTAGAGCTAGTGTCAAAATCCGGAAGTCTGTAACCACTACGACAATTATCAATAAAAATGGTTTTTTTCTCCAATAATGGCTTTTCTTCCTGATAGTTATAAAGTTGGATCTCTTCGACTTTTTTGACAAGCGAAGAGGAATATTTTTTGGGTTGAACCTGTTCGGCTCTCGGAGAGAATGAGGTTGCCAGCTTGGTATAAGGTTGGATTACTTCGTCTCCTCGTAGCGAAGCGAACTATTGATGGTCCAACCCATTCGGCTCTCGGAGAGAACGCGGTCACTAGTTATAAGGTTGGATCCCTTCGACTTTTTTGACAAGCAAAGAGGAATATTTTTTGGGTTGAACCTGTTCGGCTCTCGGAGAGAACGAGGTTGCCAGCTTGGTATAAGGTTGGATTCCTTCGTCTCCTCGTAGCGAAGCGAACTATTGATGGTCCAACCCGTTCGGCTCTTAGAGAGAACGCGGTCACCAGTTATAAGGTTGGATCCCTTCGACTTTTTTGACAAGCGAAGAGGAATATTTTTTGGGTTGAACCTGTTCGGCTCTCGGAGAGAACGAGGTTGCCAGCTTGGTATAAGGTTGGATTTCTTCATCTCCTCGTAGCGAAGCGAACTATTGATGGTCCAACCCATTCGGCTCTCGGAGAGAACGCGGTCACCAGTTATAAGGTTGGATCCCTTCGACTTTTTTGACAAACGAAGAGGAATATTTTTTAGGTTGAACCTGTTCGGCTCTCGGAGAGAACGAGGTTGCCAGCTTGGTATAAGGTTGGACTCCTTCGTCTGCTCGTAGTGAAGCAAACTATTGTCGGTTGAACCCGTTCGGCTCCCTAGAGAGAATGAGTTCGCCAAGTTATAAGGTTGGATACCTTCGTCTCCTCGTAGCGAAGTAAAATATATTTGTGGATGAACAAGGTTGGATTCCTTCGGCCTTAGGACGGCGAAGTGAATATTTTTTGTTTAACCACTTCGGCTCTCGGAGAAGAACGGGATTATCAAGTTGTTATAATGCTGGACGACATTACAAGTTCTTCGGAGCAAATATCCTTATTAAAGTCCGGTGATTTATTCATTCTAACGATGGTGTACATTACCCTTCTAAAAGGAGTAAGTCTTACCTTACATTATTAATCTACTTTATTTGAAGTGTTGAGTTCGATTTATATAACTCATATTGAAAGGGTAAATAAGGAACAAAACCTATTTCATTGGAAATAAACGAAAATTATAACATTAATTAAAAGTTTTCACGAGTACATAAAATTAAAATAAAAACTAAGTTATTTTCACTACTATTCTTCATCTTCGGACTCAGAAGAATCAAGGATTAATGGGTTCAAAGAAACAACAGCCAGTTTTGATTTACCCTTGCTTAGGGCCGCTTCGTAACCCTCCGCATACATTTGAACTATTTCATTAGTTAAGGCAGGGGACTTCCGGTACTCATCCTGAATCTCCTTGCGAAGCTCTTCGGTAAGAGGGGGACCCATCAGCTTTAGGTCACGAAGCTCTCTTTCAACTTTCCCTCGAAGATCCAGATGACGTTCTTCGAATTTCTTAGCATCTGACACGGCTAGGGTCAGGTTTCGATTATTATGAGACAACTGTTCATTGGCACGCTGAAGTTTTTCATTTCGTTGTATAATTTGCGTGTTGTGAAGCTTCAGACGCGACCAGCTGCTCTTTCATCTTGGCAAGGTCATTTTGAAGACCATTACAGTTGAAGCGGATATTTTCGTGTTCGCTCGTCTCCTTCGCCAATGCCGACTTTAAGATGGCATTCTCTCTCCGGGCAGCCTCCTCGTCAGCTTCAACTTCCTTGTACTTCTGATAAAGACGCCCGAAGACTCCATTCGCGTACAGTTATTTATAGTTAGAAGAAATTTTAAGAAAATATTCATGAGCTAAGGTAGACAAGAGATAATTTACTTACCCTAGCTTGGTTAACCATGCCCTCTTCGTGTAGGTCAGAAACAGAACTGTTGCCAAATAGGTAGTTATCTGTATCCAGAACGAAAGAGTTATAGAGGTGCAGAGGGAAGTCTTTGTTCTGGTCAGGCCATAGGCTAGGCGATTGGGAAGCTCCAGGCTTTGATCCGAAATAGGGAGAGGTTGGTCGTGGCGGTGAAGTTATCGGTTCTTCAAAAAGAGGAGGGTCAATTGGTGTGGATGAGTGACCATCAGAAGTGTGTTTTTTCTTTTGAATAAGAGGAGAACTGGGGTCTGCCTCGAATTCGTCAGCTTCAGCCGATGAAGGGGAGGATTGTCTAGCCGGGATTCTTAACTCTTCGGTGGTGAGGGGGATAATCTTGACCTTGGCCTTTCGCTTCTTGGTATAGAGGATTTTGGTGCGCTACTCAATGGGCATATCCAGAAGACTTTCAGTAAGAACGGGAGCGGGAGTGAATTTTGGCTTTTTGGCAGCATGTTTCTTCTTTCGGGGTCGGCTTGTCCCTTCGGGAGGAGTTGGCTCATTTGTTGGAAGAGTGGTAGTTGGAATCTCTTTTATTGGGGCTTCTGCATTTTGTATTTCAACAGCAAGGGAATCCACAATGTTGGGCTTCAGAAGTTTGGGCCTCCGTGTCCTCTGCTTCGGTAAAAGCCGGGGCCAATTTGGCAAAAAGGAATTTTTCTAAATCCATCCGATCAATGGAAGTAGGCTTAATCAAAGATACTACAAAAAGACAGAAAGTAATACTTTAAAACAATTATCGATGGAAATTTGAATAAAATTTGCACAGAGGGTGGTTTCAGAACTTACACTTATGATCGTACAACCGTGCTTGTTTGCTGAGGAGTCCGAAGCTCCATTCTTTCAGAGGAAGCTTATTCAACAGCTTCACCATTTCATTCCCCCGTTCTTGCGTGAGATCACCAAAGTCTGGAGAAAGAATAGGGGTAGTGGTCCAGTCAGGAATGGAGGAAATATCCGGTCCATTGATAAAGATCCAAGTCCTTATACCACCCTCGGTTGTTTGAGGGGGTGTCTATCAAGGATCTTCTTTCAATCTTGATGCTGGACGGTTTGCTTAGCCCCTTGAAGCCTTTCTCCCTGGACTGGCCCACCACAAAGAGGGAAAAGAAGAAGTCGATAGATGGGGGGATACTTTGCTCGAAGCACCAAGCGGCGAACGCGAGTATGTAAATGTAAGAATTGGGGACTAATTGGGCCAACCCAACCCCCAGAAATCCTAGCATGTTTAAGACAAAGGCATGGAGAGGGAAGCGGAATCCCTTCTCCAGAAGAGTGATGGGCATAGCAACATAACCATCAGAACGATGGTACATGCGGTCGGTTGGAGTAGGAGCTCGTAACTGGTAATTGGGTGGAATCTGGTATCTGTCTTTGATGGTTAGAATCTCTGATTCGGCAATTCGAGAGGGGGTATTGGCATGGGCAAATCGTTTTGCATCGGTGAAGTCAAAAAGGGTTTCAAAGGAATATCTTTAGGAAGATCAGTGGACGATTCTTGCTAGAAGAGGGTTTGGACTTGGGGTTTGACACCGATATGATCTGAGTAGGATTTTGAGTGGCTGGGACAGATCTTGACATAGTTTCAGAGGGAAGGACGACGTCAGCAGATTTTTGGGCAGCCATTATTAACAGATTGATAGAGAGAGAGAGAGAGAGAACTGAAGGAAGAAGAAAGCTAGAGAATTTTGAGATTCAAATGGGTAGGTAAAGCTATCCAAGTGGGGAGTTTGGGGGTTTTATAGTGGAGTCTTTTCGGTAATTCCCTAAACTCAAAGGCTGCACATTAAATGAATGCAATGATGGAAAGAACAGGCGTCCGTTCTTGGAATTGAAGAAGCCGTCGATTGCTTTTTGAATTTGAAAAGTTAGCGTGTGTTTCTGAATTTGGGGGATCTGTATCCGATCATGGGCCTTCTATTGAGTGAGCTTTGCCGAGTCTGTTTGGATTCTTCTTGATGGTTAGGCTGGACTCTTATACTCTTTCATCAAACGTATTGTTTAATAAAAGACTAGGGGGCAATGTTGGGCCGTAACCTTTTGGACTGATTGGATCTTATGCATTTTGGGCTTTCCGGGTCATAGCCCCTTTTTACCCTTGGAGCATTGGGCTATTTTCTGAATGATTATTTGGCCTGGGCCGGAGTTGGTAGTGGGTGATAGGTGGCAGCTTATAGACTAAAGATTATCCCTAATCTGTGGGATTAGCAAGCGGCTGATTGAGGTGATGGGTCCAGCCGTCTTAAGCCACCTTCATTAATGTGAAGTTGACATAATATTGACTTAGTGGAGAGCAGGATATGAAAAAGCCTGCATGCAGCCAGCTGACGTAGGCATCGGAGAAAACATGCAAGTTGGTGAGATGATATATGGGTACGGGGCACTACACAAAAAAGGTAACAAAATATTTTTCCTCTCCAGATACTAGAACACCAACCTTCATTGTTAATCCTTTTTTTCGGCCTGTGCTTATTCTCACATCGGAACGATCCTCAGCGGCCCAAAGCCGTCGCGATCCGGTGCTGACGTGTTCATTGTGCAGGATTAGGCGTGCTTTTCGTGATTGAGGTGCATGACCAGATCTTGGCATTAACACTACCCTATCTGACTGATTAACTAAACATGTGCATAAAATATATGAACTTTTTTGCAAGTCACTTCATTCTTGTGACATTCAAAATTTTGAAATCTGTTTCTGCAAAGGATTCAACCGAAACGACTTTTATTTTAGTCTGTAAATTGATTCACGTACTTTTATTTTATCTATTATTTTTACAAACAAATGTAGCCTATGAATTCAATTACTATTAGCAGTGACACATTTAATGGTACGAGGACACTAACTATAATAAATTAGTGATGGTATCGAGGCCTTCTTGTGGAGGAAAGTATGAAGGGGTCGCTAAATGTGTCGATTATGACAATGGTTGATTATTAATCTTATGAATATATATACTTACTGCACAAATAACGTTTTATTGTATGAGTTAACTGATGTTTTAATTGGTCATAAACTGAGTTGACTCATGAAATTATATTTGAATTTAATTAGTTGATATTTGTAATATCTAAGATTTTTCAAATATTGGAATAAGAATTTTAAATGAGCAGTGAGTAATTAATGAGAATTGTGGTTTTAACGGAAATTGAATGGTCAATGAGAAATGTAAGCAATGAAAGGAAAGTAAACGTTAATGCATGAAAATGGAAATTTAAATAAAGGAACTATGCAGTTCAAAATTCGAATTTGAGTTCGGAGGAATGAAATTTTGAAACGCAGGCTGTTCGGTTGAGTGCAGAGTGTCAAATTTAGTAAAAAATGGTTGTAAACGCAATATGGTGTCGGAATTTACTTTTTAGTCAAAGTCAACAGTTTACTTTTACGGTAAAAAAGTGAAACGATGAATTTGAAATGAATTTGAAAAAAGATATTTTCATGACGTTGAGAACGTCAAAATTAGTTGGAAACAACTATAAATATGAAAAAATTGATTTTTAGAAGTAAAAAATGTTAAATAGACAATTAAATGAATAAATGAGTAAATAAAAGAGGATAAAAGAAATTTTTAGAGGGTTGGGGCCGCAGTAGCGGCTGATTGTTGAAGAATGGGAAGAGAGAGTGATAATAGAAGGGACAAAAAGGAGGGAAAAAGGAAGGGAAAAAAAAGAAACAAAACAAAACAAAAGAGAAAGAAAAGAAAAAAAAACATAACATTCATATTCCCTCACCCACTAAGCTCGACAGATCAGGAGAGACGGGAGAGGGAGAGAGAGAGAGAGAGAGGGCTGCAGCCATGGAGAAAAAAAAGAGAAGAAAAGGAGCTCAAGCCAAGAAGGAGAAAAGAAAGTAACTAAGAAGGTAATCTAAAACTCTTGAATAAATCATTTTATTTACATGAAGGATGTTGAGTTTTATGTAAAGAGATTATATTTATGCTTGTTTGAGATGATTTAAACTTGTATAAATAAGAATTAAACTAGAAATCAAAGGAAAGAAAGTTTCGTGGGTGTACCGCCAAAAAATTAGTTGTTTAACGTTGATTTATGAGTTGTTTTCAAAACTAAAAACATGATTAGATTCCTGAAATATAGTAGAATAGATTTGGGCTAGAAAATCAAAGAAAACTCGTCGAAAAACTTTTTAGATCGTCGGAGAAGATGATCGAAAATATTTTCCGACCAACTTTCCGGTAAGCCCGTTTCAGTCATTTCCAACCTGAATTTGGAGAAACTTTATACTAGAAAGTTGTAGATAATTAAATTTAATGTGGAATGGACATAGAATTGGTAATTTTAGGATAAGAGATTTAATTATTATGAATTTTTGAAATTTCAACACTTTGGAATTTATAATTAAATTACCAGAAAAGAGTTTTGAGGTTAATTTTGTTTAGAGTAATCTTATAATATAATTTCAGAATTACTGGAAATTTTTGGTAAATTATTTAAGAGCATAAGTATTTATCTTATTTTGTAAGCCATTTAAAATTAGTTTAAAAATAGTGGAAATTCATCAAAAATTCAATGAATTGTGAAAAATTATGAAACTTGGTGAAAAATCTTATAACAATATAAGATGAATATTAGTGGTGTTTTGAGGATATAAAAGTATGTTGAGTTAATATTTCTATTTTGAAGCTATTAAACGATAGTGTTTATAAATAGAAATAATCACAGAAAATTGTCGGATAATCTGAAAAATGTGAAAAATTAGTTGGAAAGTCTAAAATGATATTCTAAAGGCTTTAGAAGTTTTAGTAAGCTCACGAGATGTTGGTACATTATGGATCGTGTGTTGACTGACTAATTAACGTAAACGTTTAAGTAACGAAGGAGTTACGATAAAAATAAAAATAATGTTTGTTAAATATTAGAACGAGTTTTATAATTAGTTTTCGAAATGAAATTTTGAGGAATGATATATTTTGATGTAAAATAGAATATTTTGACGTGAATAAGGTATTGTCTCTAATTTTAAGAATTTATTGACGTAACTCCGAATATTGGAGATTATTGAAAAATTAACAGGAATGTTAAAATATATATAATTCTGGGAAGTAAATTAATAAAAGTAAATGCTATTATAAGGAAGTTCATTTGTTGATGGAAAATATTATATAATGTTGCAGATTACTCAGAACTAAGTATGGGAGAAAGAAATATTAGATGTGAATAATGTAGATGATGAACTACTGATCGAGGCAAATTCCCTAACTTCTGCAAATTAATTATTGGGTGCAAGTTTCCTGATTCGTGAAAGTTCTTAAATTTATTTTAAATCTTTGATTGTGCAAAATTCTTGAATGATGTGCTAGTTCTTTAACTTATCTGCAAATTCGTTATTTTATTGAGCAAGTACCCTAGCTTATGCTAGTTTCTGTGAATTCAGCGATTTATGCAAAAATTTTGATTTGGCTATGATTGCAAGTTTCGAAAGATTTGTGAAGTTCTGGAACTCCCTCTTCGGGTGAAAGTTCTTGGGCCCATGTGTTACTATGATGAGCTCCTTTTTGGGCCCATGGCATTATGGTGAACTAAAGAAATCCATATTATCATGGCAAGGTCTGTGAACAGAACAATATTTTTTTTAGTTTGCAAGTTCTTAACATTCATGAACTTGTGTGAATTAACAAGTATGCCAACTATTTCGACTATTTTACTGATTCAAACTGAGGATGAACAACCCATAGGGGAATTTTTATGGAAAGTTTTTCAGTCTTTACAACTGTTAAACATTTATGGCCTTATAGTGCCAACTTAACGCTTTTAGCGTGTGAAAATGTTATGTACAAGTTTGCAGTCTATGTGACTGTAAAGTTTGTAGTGGAGAGTTCACGATCCTAACGACCCCTCAGTAATAAATTGTAAATAAGGATTTGGATGTTGAAGTTCTAATACTTCGTATTAACTCTGTGTTGTAGCACATTTCTGAAGATTCAAAAGAACTCTTGGTCTTTAATTATGACCATTCTAGTAACTATATAAAGTAGATAATCTTTACAATTCAAAACTATTGAATTATTGATTCATGTCTATTCATTGAACTGTTTCATTTCAATTTTATAGTTGCTTGGCATATTTGATACTCACTCTTGCAATCATTAACATATTGCAAGTATAAAAGAATGATAAGACCAGAAGGGCCAGATTTAATCTACAAATTTAATCTACAAAATGTAAGTTTAAAATCCTATAAAGGTCATAGGATGGTATCAACGATCAAGTAAGAGGAGTAGGATGTAAGTTGCGATCTAGGGACGATGTAGATAATATATAATGTTTAAATAGACTAGTTAAATCAATAAAAATATTGATAAATATTATGGAAAATATGTATCGTGATGTACCGAATTTGCTATAGAGAGTGCATAGATTTGGAGTGTAATATTCCGAATTCTTATGAAAAAATAATTAAAATATTATGTGATGTATTATGTGATATATTAATTGTTCCATCGCTTGACAAGCATGCTTACATATAAATATATAGCATGCATTAATTAGTTAGAACTCACCAATCAATTAAAAAAAATTGTCTTATATACAATATAAATAAATAAATAAAACTTGACCCATGAGGCAATTTAATTATTGAGTAAAATACACTCACACCCCCTCTAGATAACCATAATAACACTCACCTCCCCTCTAGTTTTTTAAGTAACAGTCAGTACCCCTACAAATTTTTAGGATTGACTAAATTGACAAAGTTACATATTTACCTTTGTATGTTATCAAATTTTAACTCTTAAATAATATATATCATGTGTTTAATTATCTTTTTTTAAATACAATACATTTTAATTATAGTTTTATTTGTAATTAAGACTATCTCATTTAAATTGTTGGTAACTTATAAAAAAATTATAATTTAGTTTAATTAACATATATTTTTTGTAAGTGATACAAATATTAAAAAATTTAAATTAAATTATTAATGGAGCTATTCTAATTAGAGTGATTAAGTATGTTGATAGTTTAGTTTTTGGTGTTTGACAACAAAATTATTATTTGAATTCTTTGTTTCATATTATGATTTTTATATGTTCAATTTTCTTGAGTATATGTCAAAATTTGAGATGTTTATGATTTTAATTGCACTTTTTTAGTATACAGTTAGCATTGTTTTTGTGCAATGTTGAAAAAAAAATTATTTATTACTACCTCTATCTTGTAAAAAGATGTTTCTTTTAATATATATTTTTTCTTTTTTCGAGTAACAACATTTGTCATTTTTACTACAAATAATAATGCTTAAGTGTAACTTATGTTTAGTTTAATATTATATGAGAAAAATAATTAATAAAAATTTTAATACTTTTTTATTTGAATAATAAGATTCGTTCTGTAATAATAAGTTTATTTTACGTAAATTTTAATATTTAGAAAAAATAATTATAATTTTATTGCATTACTTTGTACTTTTAAGGGTATTACACTTTTACTTTTTTAATTATAAAAAATATATTTGAATATATATCACGTAAATTTTAGTATCTGAGAAATTTAATTAGCAAATTTCTTTTGACTTTATTTTCTTGATAAAATGATTTTTATTATTTCTTGACATTTATGTAATTTATTGCACAAGTTCATAATTTAATTAATTTGATCAAGTTTAGTATAAATTATAATATACGAACTTATATTTAGTGGATAAATTAAACATTATAACTTGAATGGTGTATTAGACAATATATTAAAAATATTTTTTGATATTAGTTGGTCAACCACACTAGGGGTAGTGAATGTTACATATTGTAACTAGATGGGTACTAATTGTTACTTAAAAACTAGAGGAATGTTGAGTGTTATTATAATTATCTATAGGGGGTGTGAGTGTATTTTACTCTTAATTATTTTGGGCAAGCAAAATGGAACAAAATCAAGGAATGGTGAGGGACAGTTGGATAAGGGAATGAAGGGCCCCTTGGTTCAAATAATAAAACATGTGTGTATATATATTCCCTACATATATGCATTAGCTTTGTCTTGCTTATGTTATAAAGAGAATATAATGAGTCATCAATGTAATTAATTCATCTAAATAAGCATTGTGTAAAATCAAAAGAAAGGAATGGGAGGATTAGACAAGGGGAAAAGATAACTCATATCTATATAATTAATGCTATAAAGATTTACTTTAAGATTTGATTACACAAAATTTGCCAGGAATCTTAGCTTAGATTTTTTTTTTATTTGTTGGCATAAATGAGTGGTGCAAGGTGTCTCTACCTATTTAGCCATGTGATGTAGGAGGGCTAGTAGAGTGATGAGTTTCTAGAATGACTCATATTGTAAGACTCCGAATTTTATAAAATAAAAGTATTCAATTTTACTTATAATTATTATTCTATTCAATAAATGGTTAAATTGAATAAATGTGATAGTTATGGGTGATTTGTGCAAATTTTACAAAATAAACAAGTTGTCAAAAAATATTTGAGAAATATTCGTTTGGTCGGGCAATATTCTTTTTGTCGGAGTATATTCGTACGACGACGCAGTCATTGGTGGGCCCCATAACGGAATAATTGTCAGATATAGAAAGTGATAGAATTAATCTTTTTATAAAAATAACGACAAATTTTTACCGTTAAACTGTTAAAATACCCGGTGGTTAAATTACAGTAATACGCGTTGTTGCACTAGTAGCACACGGTATTGCACAATAATTTCTAATTATTGATTTTTACGTAAAAAGTCACTCATTCAATAATTATTACAGTAATTACTATTCAATATTTTATATTATTGAGTCAATAATTGCTACATTGATAATTGCATAGTACGTTATATTATTGATTCAATAATTGTCATAGTAACCACTGTACAGTATTTTACAGTATTAAATCAATAATTGTCACACATATTATTGAAACAATATTATTAGATAATATTATTGACAATGTCTAGAAAGTTCTGTCGAGGAAAAGAGTTAGGCTATATAATTGCGCGCCAATGAGAAGAAATTCTTATCGGAAAGCCCCTCTTTCCTGTAGGGAACGACCAGCTGGTTGTCAATATTGTAATTCTATAATATTAATTATGAATAATAATTGATGAATAAAATAAAAATTATTGATAAATATGATAAGTAAATATTTTTCCATTTTTGATATAAGAGGAGGAATTTTTAGTATGAGACATTTGTTCAAAATTGGCATTTTATATTCTCCGATAAAATAATCTATTCAAATATATTATTATAATATTACATTATAAATAGTATACTGTGATAATATAATTTCATAATTTAAATGGCAATATTACTATAATAAATCCATGGTATAAAAATTAAGTGAGATGGAAGAGAGAAAATTGAATTTAATTCTTTTTAATAATTATAAATGTTTTAATGTAGATATATATAAACATGTGGTTGGTGGAGGTTGTTCCTTTTTGGTGTGCTGATGTCCTTTTTTCAAAGTAAGCATGCTACATTCATTTTTCATCCGTTGGTATGAGTTGGTCAGAGATGGTGTGCTACACCTTTCCTATAAATAGGGTGCTTAATTAAAAAATAAAAATCACACCAGAATCAGAAAATTCTTTCTCTATAATATTGAGCGTATTTCTTGTGAGTATAAGGATATTTTGAGTGTGGATAACAGTGCAAGATTTTCTCAACATAATATCCGATATTTCAGTCAGAACTACTTTTCTATTAAGGTAAAGGATATTATTTTTCTCATAAAAGATATTTTCGTTCAATATTCGTAAGAAATATTATTTTCTTCCATACTCTATAGTATGTAAATAATAATATTTCGTTTCATATTCTTAAATTTAAACTTACTATGTTAAATATTGCTTTCTATAATTCCTAAAATGATCTGAAATTCCTTGAGTTTTGCGCTTCATCTAATATCATTTCACCAGAATATTTGCCTGAACTTTCTTATGAAATTTTTACCTTTTCATGTCGGGGTACTATTTATACGTACGGTACTATTCATACGTACGGTACTATTCACGGAATACTATTCACGAGGAAATTTTGTTCTTTTCTGTCCAAATTATTTTTGATATATGAATATCATTCTTGAATTTTACTCCACAATTGGTTATCATGTTGACAATTTGATCATATTATTCTTATTATTTCTATTCATCATATATAACCTTTTTATAATCATGGTGATGAAAGTTCTCTTTGGCTTGAGTGCAAAGATAGGTAGATTATTGGTATGATCATGACTATGGGTTCTCTTTGGCCAGGGGTGCAAAGATGAATTGTTGATTGGTATAATCATGACCATTAATTTTACAATTGAATATCTTTAGCTTAAGTGCAAAGGTGAATTGATTAACATGTTTATAAGTATTGCTTCTATAAATTCTGAAATGATTAGATATTCCTTTAAGATTTGTATTTTATCTAATATCATTTCACTTGAATTTTTATTTACCTAAATCTTCTTATTAAATTTTAATCATTATCTTTGAAATATGAAACTTGAATATCTTTGGCCCGTAGTGCAAAGATGGATAGGTGTTTGGCATGATTATGATCATTGATGTTACTGTTGAATATCTTTGGCTCGTAGTGCAAAGATGGACAAGTGTTTGACATGATCATGACCATTGATGTTACTGTTGAATATCTTTGGCCTGAGTGCAAAGATGAATTTATTTGCATGATTATGAACTTAAACTATGATTTGGTATAACCACGATATTTGATGTTACAGGAAAATATAGGTGATAAAAATTATCTTTGTCCTGGGTGCGAAGAGGAATTTATCAACATAATTATGATCATGAACTATTTACATGATTGTGGACAGGAACTGTTGATTGATGTTACAAGGATAAAATATTATTGGTGGACTTTTAACATGGAGAAGATAATAGACATTATGGTCTATTTGACGCTTCTAATGGATTGTTCGTTCCGCTGTAACTATGGTTGAAAACTTTTATCATCTACCATATATTCTAAATATCTGATTTATTACTGATAAAGGCTATTGATAATTTAATTATTTTTAGTCATAATATTCTTTACTGGGTTATTTGTGCTCATCTTTTTGCTTCACAATTCCTTTTAGGCAATAAGAGTGTAGCTGAAACTAGCAGAGAGAGCATGAGTATAAAGTGGTGTTTCGAATTAGTCACGGTCCTCATCAAGTTATAGAACAATGTGGCATAATAACAGTACTGAGAACTCATAATGTGTGTGTCGTATTTTATACGTTATTTAACAATTGATTTTGGTGAATCAAATAGGGTAAGGTGCTGTCCAAGGTTGGGACATGAGTCATAGTTGGTATATGGTATTTGTATTAAAACTCACAGTTTATGTGTGGTCGTATTGTGCACGACAGAGTAATAGTTGGGATAGAAAGATTTGTATTTGAATTCTGTAGTGTGTATTTCTGACGATTCAGAATGGGTTGCGTGGACCTATTTTGGGGGCGCCACAGTTGGTATCAGAGCTTAGGGATAAGATCGCTGGCGGAGATATGAGTCTAGAACTAGAAGGGGAGAGACGAGTAATATACTTCGCTAGTGTGTGACTTACCTAAGCTGAATTTTCTTACTTAATAAATCGACAAATTGGGATATGTCAATTAACCTTTGTTTTGAAGCTGTATTCTAGAATGATATCTGAAATCTAAGAGATGAGCAATGGAGAAATTATAATATAGAAGAAATGAGCGGGAAGATAGAATCTGAAATGAAAGCAAGGTATTCTCACTTCTTTGAACTATCAGGTACGTAAATTTCGGTGACGAAATTTCATACGGAGGGGAGATTGTAAGACCCCGAATTTTATGAAATAAAAGTATTCAATTTTTCTTATAATTATTATTCTATTCAGTAAATGATTAAATTGAATAAATGTGATAGTTATGGGTGATTTGTGCAAATTTTACAAAGTAAGCAAGTTGTCATAAAATATTCAAGGAATATTCATTTGGTCGAGGAATATTCTTTTTGTCGGAGTATATTCGTACGACGTCGCAGTCATTGGTGGGCCCCATAACGGAATAATTGTCGGATATAGAAAGTAACAGAAGTAACCTTTTTATAAAAATAACGGTAAAACTTTTACTGTTAAATTGTTGAAATACCCGGTGGTTAAATTACAGTAATACGCGTTGTTACACAGTAGCACACGGTATTACACAGTAATTTTTAATTATTGATTCTTACGTAAGAAGTCACTCATTCAATAATTGTTACAGTAATTATTGTTTAATATTATTGAGTCAATAATTGCTACATTGATAATTGCATAGTATGTTATATTGATTCAATCATTGTCACAGTAACCACTGCACAGTATTTTACAGTATTAAATCAATAATTGTCACACATATTATTGAAACGATATTATTAGATAATATTATTGACAATGTCTAGAAAGTTCTGTCGAGGAAAAGAGTTAGACTATATAATTACGCGCCAATAAGGAAAATTCTTATCGGAAAGCCCATTCTTTCCTGCAGGGAACGACCAGCTGATTGTCAATATTGTAATTCTATAATATTAATTATGAATAATAATTGATGGATAAAATAAAAATTATTGATAAATATGATAAGTAAATATTTATCCAATTTTGATATAAGGGGATGAATTTTTAGTGTGAGACATTTGTTAAAAATTGACATTTTATCTTCTTCGATAAAATAATTCATTCAAATATATTAATATAATATTACATTATAAATAGTATAATGTGATAATATAATTTTATAATTTAAATAGTAATATTATTATAATAAATTCATGGTATAAAAATAAAATGAGGTGAAAGAGAGAAAATTGAATTTAATTCTTTTTAATAATTATAAATATTTTAATATATATATATATATATATATATATATATTTATAAACACGTGGTTGGTGGTGGTTGTTTCTTTTTGGTGTGTTGATGTCCTTTTTTCAAAGTAAGCATATTGTATTCATTTTTCATCCGTTGGTATGAGTTGGTCAGAGATGGTGTGCTACACCTTTCTATAAATAGGGTGCTTAATTAAAAAATAAAAATCACACCAGAATCAGAAAATTCTTTCTCTATAATATTGAGCGTATTTTTTGTGAGTATAAGGATATTTTGAGTGTGGATAACAGTGCAAGATTTTCTCAACATAATATCCGATATTTCAGTCAGAACTACTTTTCTATTAAGGTAAAGGATATTATTTTTCTCGTAAAAGATGTTTTCGTTCAATATTCGTAAGAAATATTATTTTCTTCCATACTCTATAGTATGTAAATAATAATATTTCGTTTCATATTCCTAAATTTAAACTTACTATGGTAAGTATTGCTTCTATAATTCATAAAATGATCTAAATTTCTTGAGTTTTGCGCTTCATCTAATATCATTTCACCGGAGTATTTGCCTGAACTTTCTTATGAAATTTTACCTTTTCATGTCGGGATACTATTCATACGTACGGTACTATTCATACGTACGATACTATTCACGGGATACTATTCACGAGAAAATTTTGTTCTTTTCTATCTAAATTATTTTTGATATATGAATATCATTCTTGAATTTTACTTCACAATTGGTTATCATGTTGACAATTTGATCATATTATTCTTATTATTTCTATTCATCATATATAACCTTTTTATAATCATGGTGATAAAAGTTCTCTTTGGCTTGAGTGCAAAGATGGGTAGATTATTAGTATGATCATGATTATGGGTTCTCTTCGGCCAGGGGTGCAAAGATGAATTGTTGATTGGTATGATCATGACTATTAATTTTATAATTGAATATCTTTAGCTTAAGTGCGTAGGTGAATTGATCAACATGGTTATAAGTATTGCTTCTATAAATTTTGAAATGATTAGATATTCCTTTGAAATTTGCGTTTCATCTAAGATCATTTCACTTGAATTTTTATTTACCTAAATCTTCTTATTAAATTTTAATCGTTATCTTTGAAATACGAAACTTGAATATCTTTGGCCCATAGTGCAAAGATGGACAAGTGTTTGACATGATCATGATCATTGATGTTACTGTTGAATATCTTTGGCTCGTAGTGCAAAGATGAACAGGTGTTTGACATGATCATGACCATTGATGTTACTGTTGAATATCTTTGGCCTGAGTGTAAAGATGAATTTATTAGCATGATTATGAACAGAAATTATGATTTGGTATAACCACTATCTTTGATGTTACAGGAAAATATAGGTGATGAAAATTATCTTCGTCATGGGTGCGAGAGGAATTTATCAACATAATTATGATCATGAATTATTTACATGATTATGGACAGGAACTGTTGATTGATGTTACAGAGATAAAATATTGTTGGTGGACTTTTAACATGGAGAAGATATGTGACGCCCCCAAATCCAGGTACTTGAAACCCGAACTCGGTGCTACACGATATCATTTTTTTGAGCAGAATAATAATATAAAATAGATAAACAAACTTAATTTATATATCAGAGTTGTCTAATCCTAGGTACACGACCTTTAAAACATTCATTACACGATAGATAATAAATATCATCGTCTTAATAAAGTCTAACTATTACATAAAATACCATAAACCTATTCTTGCAGCTTTTCTTTGCCTTTGTTTTTGCCAGAACCTTCTGGTTGATCATGCTTAGCTGAAAACATTTAATTTAAAGCAAAAATGAGCATTTAATTGCTCAGCAAGTAATATCAGTTAATAAACTTTAGCTGAAAGAAGTAAATATTTTCTTTGGAGTATACTTCTACAACGAATCAATAGTTGTGAAGTCTTTCGAAACATATCTTAATAACATATCAAATCGTTTAAAATTTTGAAACGACATAGTGACTATAAATGCTGAGCGGTCAATGGACCATGAACTTGTATTTTTTATTTTCGAAAAGGTTTAAACAGAAATTCATCTGCAAACCGCTCTGGTCTTACGGACATATAGGGTGATCAGCCCCGTTATGTCCTGTATTGATCAATACTATCTGTTTGAACGATAATTCATTCACTTTGTTCGTCTTGGGCACATAAATAATTTTCTCATTTAAGGGTTCATACTCAGTCTGGAGTCCTAACTAAACAGTTCAGTTGGACGACTTTATCACAACCAATACTATTCAATATACACTTCGAATTATGTCTAGCCGAGTCAAATAGCTTAGACAACCTTTAAACCATAAACGCATACCAAAATTTAATAGTATGTAACAGGATTTGTCATATCAAAGAATTTTTAGTTCAAGAGTTCTTGCATGAATACAATAATTCATACAAGTGTTGTAAGACCCCAACTTTTATGAATAAAGATTTAATTTTCTTTATATATTATTTCGAAATAGTAAGGTGTTGATTTGATAAATATGAAAGTTATGGGTGAAATGTGTAAATATTTTTAAAATGAGCAAGTGGTTATAAAATATTCTTGTTGTCGGGGAATATTCGTTTAGTCGTGGAATATTCTTGTTGTCGGGGAATATTCGTACGACGGCGCAGCTATTTGTGGGCCCCCACAACGGAATGACTGTCGGATATAGAAAGCGACAGAAATAACTTTTTACAAAATAACGGCGGAGTTGTTACCGTTAGTACTGTTGAAATACCCGGTGGTTAAAATACAGTACGCGGTGGTGCGCAGTAGCACACGGTATTGCACAGTATTTTGAATTATTGAGTCTTACGTGAGAAGGAACCTACTCAATTATTGTTACAGTATTTACTGTTCAATATTTTATATTATTGACTCAATAATTGCTGCATTGATATTTTAATGACTCAATAATTGCTACGTTGCTATTTTTTTTATGATTGATTCAATAATGGCTACAGTTGATATTTTGTAGTATTGATTCAATAATTGTCGTTGCACAGTATTTCACGTTATCAACTCAATAATTCATATTATTTGAATAATATTATTAGATAGCATTATTGACAATGTCTAAGGAAGTTCTGTCTAGGAGGGGTTATTTAATTGCGCGCCAGTAAGGAGAAGTCCTTATCGGAAGGCCCCCTCTGTCCTGGGAACGACCTGGTTGTCAATATTGTAGTTCTATAATATTATTTGTGAATAATTAATTATTGATTTATATGATAAGGAAATATTTATTTTGTGGATATAAAAGAAGGAATTTGTGCTGATGTGTTTTTATCAGTATTTTGGTGTGAAAAATCATCCGTTTATGGATTTCGGATAATTTATGTTGGGAATTTGGAAAAATTTTCTTCTGCAAAGTTGTAGAGAATTAAATTTCCTATAGAAAGACACATCATTTGTATTTTTCTGACAAATGGGCTATTTATTATGAATTATTGAAGTTTCGGAAAATAAATATTATTTTATAAATGGTGGGCCCCACTTTTGTTGTTTTGTTGAAAAAAATCAGATGTTTGAAGCAGCCGGCGGCTGGAGAAGTTTTGTAAAAATAATATTATTTTATTATTTTAGTCTCCTTTGGCATCCTAAGCTTTTCCTATAAATAGGGTGCTTAGGTTAGAATTGAAAATCACACCAGAATTCGAAGTTTTCTCTCTCTATAATATCGAGCGTATTTTTGTGAGTATTTCTATACTTTGAGTATTAGTATTCAGCGCAAGTTTCTGTCAATATTATATCCGATATTCCAGTCAGAGGTACTATCTTTTTGAGGTAAGGGATGTTATTTTCTTTCGTAAATGATGTTATTCTTTTCAATATCATTATACAGAAATATTGTCATGAATTTTGTTATGAAATTCTTATTTTTTCCGTCGGGGTTACTATTCACGTATACGGCACTATTCACGTATACGGCACTATTCACGTATACGGCACTATTCACGGGAAAATTTATTTTTCTTCTAATTGTCCAAATTGTCTGTTAAGGTTACTATCTTTGATTGTATCCAAGTTTTGGGCTTTATTCTTGAATTTTGCTTCACAAAGTATTATTATGGATTATTCTTGAATTTGGATAAACTAAATGACGAATCCCTAATCTTTGTCTTTTATCTCACTGGATTCGTTTTGTTTAAAATGTTTTTCACCATCCTCAGTCCTAAAAGTTGATGTAACTGAATATCTTTGGCCTGTAGAGCAAAGATGAATGATTACCTGATGAATATCTTTGGCCTGTAGTGCAAAGATGACAGGTGTTGAGATGAACATGACTACTGATGATGCAAATGAATATCTTTGGCCTGTAGTGCAAAGATGAATATTGATTCGAGATGTATATTGATTGATGTTACAGGAATAAAATATTGGTGATGGACTTTTAAATCATAGAAGATAGTAGACTTCATTCTCTGCTTAACTCTTCTAATGATTTGTTATTTCCGCTGCGAATATTGATCTAAAACTTGTTGTCCATAATATTTTATCTGAACTGTTGAAGACTAACGATAATTTATTTTTCATTATCTTAGTCATAATATTCTTTACTGGGCTAGTTGAGCTCACCCTTTTCATCTGTTGTCCTCTTCAGGAAATGAGAATGTTGCGGGGACTAGTCGGGGGACAGAGTGATGGTCCGAGTTAGAGCAGTAGTAGTCCTCACTATTTCTGATAAATAGTGTGATAATAATTGTAATGAGGACTTAGTTTGAATCTTAATATTTTCTACATATTTGTACTGAGACTCACAGTTGTGTGGTCGTATTTTGCACGACCGTATGATATAAAGTTTGTATTTGAATTCTGTACCATGTATTTGGCGACTCAGAATGGGTTGGGTTGAATGGACCTATTCTGGGGGCGTCACAGTTGGTATCAGAGCTTAGGGATATGATCTCTGGCGGAGATCGGGGAATAGAACTAGGAGGGGAGAGACGAGTAAATCCTTCGCTAGTGTGTCCTACCTAAGCTTATGTGGTATTTAATTGGTCAGTCGGAGCATAGGGTTAATATGTGATATGTTGACTTGTTTAATTAACCCTTGTTTTATGGCAGTATTTGAGAATGGCAGCTGAGAACGTTAACAACGAAGTGAATGAGACCGTGGAGACACCTTTAATCGTTAACCAGGAGAACGTGCAACAAGAGGGCAATGTTCATCCTGAAAATAACGCTGGTCAGACGATAAACGATGAGATGTTTAGAAGTTTTTTGCAGTTCATGCAAAATCAGACGAGGGAGACTCGTGTGCAACATACAGGTGGAGATAATAACAACACGCGAGCTGTCACTGCTAAGCAGTTCAAAGAATTGGGACCACCAGAGTTTCTGGGAAAGCCGGATCCGATCAAAGCGGAGACGTGGATTAAACAAATTACCAAGATATTTGATGTCTTGGGATGTACAGAGGAACAGAAGGTTCCATTCGCCACGTTTATGTTCCGTGGAGAAGCAGATTACTGGTGGGAATCCGTGAAGCGTACCCAGCCTGCCGCACTCCAGATGTCTTGGGAAGCGTTCCAGAAACTGTTTAATGACAAGTACTTTCCTGAAAGTATTCGTCATATGAAGGAAGTAGAGTTTATCAGACTCGAGCAAAACAACATGACGGTATCCCAGTACGAGGCTAAGTTCGCGGAGCTGTCCAGGTTTGCACCTCATTTGGTGGAGAATGAGGAACGTATGACGCGGATGTTTCTAAGAGGTTTGAAACCCGAAATACGTCAATACCTCATTTCTCATAAGTTTTCTTTATATTCGGATGTAGTAAACAGGGCCCAGTTATTGGAACGAGATAATGATTATGTTCAACCGAGGGACCACAACCAAGGTCGTACTGGTGGCAGTAGTCATCGGAGCAATGACAACCAGCGAGGAGGAAAGTATGACAGAAGCGATAACCACTCCGGTGGTTATCGTGGCCATGATAGTAGAAGAAGCGAATCGGGAGGAGATTTCAAAAAGAGAAGGTATAACAATGAGAACGCGAAGGTGTCAACATCAGCACCAGCATCAACTGTTTCGAGGGGAGGAGAACGACCACCGGTCGTATGCTTTAAATGCGGGAAAGAGGGACATATCAGCCCAAACTGCCCACAACAGTTCAAAGGATGCTATAACTGTGGAAAGGAAGGACATATAGCTCGAGATTGTCCTGTTGCGAAACCAAGTTCAGCGGGGGTGGTGATTCCAAAGGCGGTTGCAGACAAGTCAAAGTCGGTGATTCCTGGAAGAGCGTTTGTCGTTACAGCCCAAAACGCGAGGAATCCACACGAGGTGATTACGGGTAAGCTGATCATAAACTCTTGCGAAGTTTATACCTTGTTAGATACCGGTGCTACCCATTCCTTTATTTCACCTGCTTGTGCTCAACGTTTGAACTTGACTTCTGATAAATTAGACTTTGACTTATCTGTTGAAACTCCGTTAGGAGAAACCTTTGTTACATCTACAGTTTACAAATCTTGCTTGATTCAGATTGGTACCCTTACCTTACCTGTTGATCTTATATCTTTGAAAATACTTGCATTTGACGTGATTTTAGGAATTGACTGGTTAACCACTTACCATGCCAAAATTGATTGTTTTCGTAAGGTTGTTAGTTTTCATATTCCTAATCAACCTGTTGTGCGAATCCAAATCACCAAACCACTAAAATCAGTCAATATCATTTCAAGTCATAAAGCTATTCGTTTATTGAAAAACGGATGTCAAGCTTTCTTAGCTCATGTCACTGATCTAAATCAGAATACATCAGATTTGAATGATATTTCCGTTGTTAATGAGTTTCCTGATGTATTTCCCGAAGAACTTCCCGGTCTACCCCCAGAACGTGAAGTTGAATTCTTTATTGACCTTGAGCCCGGTACAAAGCCCATTTCTAAAGCCTCATATCGAATGGCTCCTATTGAACTTCAGGAGTTAAAGGTCCAATTACAAGAGTTGTTAGACATCGGTTTTATTCGTCCTAGTACGTCTCCTTGGGGTGCTCCTGTTTTATTCGTAAAGAAGAAAGACGGGAGTATGCGACTTTGTATTGACTATCGGGAGTTGAACCATGTCACCATCAAGAATAGGTATCCGTTACCTCGTATTGATGACCTGTTCGACCAGTTGCAAGGAGCGCAATTTTTTTCAAAGATCGATCTTCGTTCTGGATATCATCAGTTGAAGATTAAAACTGAGGATATTCCAAAGACTGCTTTCAGAACACGGTACGGGCATTATGAGTTCTTAGTCATGTCTTTTGGATTGACTAATGCTCCTGCTGCTTTCATGGATATGATGAACCGTGTATTTAAGGAGTATTTAGATCAATTCGTTGTTGTCTTTATTGATGACATTCTCATCTATTCTAAAAGCCGTGAAGATCATGAACACCACTTGAAGCTGGTACTTCAAAAGCTTCGTGAGAACAAGCTATACGCCAAGTTAAAGAAATGCGAGTTCTGGCTTGAGGAAGTAGCATTCCTTGGGCACGTGGTATCGAAACAGGGAGTATCTGTTGACCCGGCGAAGATTGAAGCAATACAAAGCTGGGAGCAACCTAAGTCGGTGACCGAAGTACGAAGCTTTCTGGGCTTAGCTGGTTATTATCGGAGGTTCGTAGAGGGATTTTCTCGAATCGCTACTCCATTAACACAGTTGACTCGGAAAGATACGAAATTCGTTTGGAGAGAAGAATGCGAGAAGAGCTTCCAAGAGCTCAAGAGGAGACTTATTTCGGCACCTGTTCTGACAATACCATCTGGTTCGGATGGATTTGTTATCTACAGCGATGCTTCAGGCAAAGGGTTAGGATGTGTTCTCATGCAACATGGGAAAGTCATAGCCTATGCCTCGCGACAACTCAAAGAATATGAGAGGAATTATCCTACTCATGATCTAGAGTTGGCAGCAGTCGTTTTCGCGTTGAAGATCTGGAGACATTACTTGTACGGAGAGAAAGTGGAGATTTATACAGATCATAAGAGCCTTAAATATTTCTTCACTCAGAAGGAACTCAACATGCGGCAACGACGTTGGCTTGAGCTGTTGAAAGATTACGATCATACCATCCAATACCATCCTGGAAAAGCGAACGTGGTAGCTGACGCGTTGAGTAGAAGATCATATGTGGGAACGAGTGCGATGATGTCAAGTATACGCGTAGAACCAGCTTTGCTTGATAAAGTTAAAGCTGCTCAAGCTACAGATGCGGAGCTGATGAAGATGAAGAAGAAGGTGCAAGAAGGTGCAATTCCAGAAGCAAGAATCGATGAAGAGGGAATACTTCGAGTCAACTCCAGACTTTGTGTTCCTAACGATTCTGACTTGAAGTATAGAATCATGATGGAGGCACACAACACACCGTTTGCGATCCATCCTGGGAGTACTAAAATGTATCGTGATCTTCGACATACATTTTGGTGGAGCAATATGAAGAGAGAGATCGCGGAGTTCATCTCTAGATGTTTAACTTGTCAACGTGTAAAGGCGGAGCATCAAGTACCGAAGGGTCCATTGCAACCACTGGAGATTCCGAAATGGAAGTGGGAACACATTACGATGGATTTCGTTACGGGTCTTCCCAAGGTTTCTCAAGGCTTAGATGCGATTTGGGTTATTGTTGATAGATTAACCAAGTCTGCTCATTTCTTGCCGATACGAGAGACTTATTCCCTTGAACGTCTTGCTCATATGTACGTGAATGAGATTGTGAGATTGCATGGCATGCCAGTATCCATAGTTTCGGATCGTGATCCCAGATTTACTTCACGATTTTGGATCAGTTTGCAGAAAGCTATGGGTACGGATTTACGATTCAGTTCGGCTTATCATCCTCAAACAGACGGACAATCGGAAAGGACTATCCAAACTCTTGAAGATCTATTGAGACTCTGTGTTCTAGACTTCAAAGGGAGTTGGGATAAGTATTTACCATTGGTGGAATTCTCCTACAACAACAGTTATCAGGCAAGTATAGGCGTAGCTCCATTAGAAGCGTTGTATGGGAGAAAGTGTCGTTCTCCAGTATGTTGGGATGAGGTGGGTGAAGCAACATTGTTGGGACCAGAGTTAGTACGTATGACTACAGAAAAGATCCAAATAATCCGACAACGTATACAGACGGCACAGGATCGACAAAAGAGTTATGCAGATCTTCATCGAAAAGACGTGGAATTTAATGTTGGGGACCATGTGTTACTACGTATTGCTCCGTGGAAAGGAGTTACGAGGTTCGGGAAGAGAGGAAAGCTCAATCCACGATTCATTGGTCCATTTGAGATTCTTGACCGAATAGGAAATGTGGCTTATAGACTCGCTTTACCTCCAAGCATGTCTCGTGTTCATAACGTGTTTCACATATCCGTGTTACGTAAATATGTGAAGGATCCAAACCGCATTATTGAGTTAGAACCAGACGAGATAGCTGAAGATTTAACGTACGAGGAGGTACCTGTCAAGATCTTGGATAGGAAGGAGCATGTCCTACGCTCGAAAATTATACCTCAAGTTAAAGTTTTGTGGAGAAACCATGCAATTGAGGAAATGACCTGGGAGTTGGAATCGGAAATGAAAGCGAGGTATCCTCACCTTTTCGACATACCAGGTACGTACGTCAATTTCGAGGACGAAATTTCATAAGGAGGGGAGGTTGTAAGACCCCAACTTTTATGAATAAAGATTTAATTTTCTTTATATATTATTTCGAAATAGTAAGGTGTTGATTTGATAAATATGAAAGTTATGGGTGAAATGTGTAAATATTTTTAAAATGAGCAAGTGGTTATAAAATATTCTTGTTGTCGGGGAATATTCGTTTGGTCGTGGAATATTCTTGTTGTCGGGGAATATTCGTACGACGGCGCAGCTATTTGTGGGCCCCCACAACGGAATGACTGTCGGATATAGAAAGCGACAGAAATAACTTTTTACAAAATAACGGCGGAGTTGTTACCGTTAGTACTGTTGAAATACCCGGTGGTTAAAATACAGTACGCGGTGGTGCGCAGTAGCACACGGTATTGCACAGTATTTTGAATTATTGAGTCTTACGTGAGAAGGAACCTACTCAATTATTGTTACAGTATTTACTGTTCAATATTTTATATTATTGACTCAATAATTGCTGCATTGATATTTTAATGACTCAATAATTGCTACGTTGCTATTTTTTTTATGATTGATTCAATAATGGCTACAGTTGATATTTTGTAGTATTGATTCAATAATTGTCGTTGCACAGTATTTCACGTTATCAACTCAATAATTCATATTATTTGAATAATATTATTAGATAGCATTATTGACAATGTCTAAGGAAGTTCTGTCTAGGAGGGGTTATTTAATTGCGCGCCAGTAAGGAGAAGTCCTTATCGGAAGGCCCCCTCTGTCCTGGGAACGACCTGGTTGTCAATATTGTAGTTCTATAATATTATTTGTGAATAATTAATTATTGATTTATATGATAAGGAAATATTTATTTTGTGGATATAAAAGAAGGAATTTGTGCTGATGTGTTTTTATCAGTATTTTGGTGTGAAAAATCATCCGTTTATGGATTTCGGATAATTTATGTTGGGAATTTGGAAAAATTTTCTTCTGCAAAGTTGTAGAGAATTAAATTTCCTATAGAAGGACACATCATTTGTATTTTTCTGACAAATGGGCTATTTATTATGAATTATTGAAGTTTCGGAAAATAAATATTATTTTATAAATGGTGGGCCCCACTTTTGTTGTTTTGTTGAAAAAATCAGATGTTTGAAGCAGCCGGCGGCTGGAGAAGTTTTGTAAAAATAATATTATTTTATTATTTTAGTCTCCTTTGGCATCCTAAGCTTTTCCTATAAATAGGGTGCTTAGGTTAGAATTGAAAATCACACCAGAATTCGAAGTTTTCTCTCTCTATAATATCGAGCGTATTTTTGTGAGTATTTCTATACTTTGAGTATTAGTATTCAGCGCAAGTTTCTGTCAATATTATATCCGATATTCCAGTCAGAGGTACTATCTTTTTGAGGTAAGGGATGTTATTTTCTTTCGTAAATGATGTTATTCTTTTCAATATCATTATACAGAAATATTGTCATGAATTTTGTTATGAAATTCTTATTTTTTCCGTCGGGGTTACTATTCACGTATACGGCACTATTCACGTATACGGCACTATTCACGTATACGGCACTATTCACGGGAAAATTTATTTTTCTTCTAATTGTCCAAATTGTCTGTTAAGGTTACTATCTTTGATTGTATCCAAGTTTTGGGCTTTATTCTTGAATTTTGCTTCACAAAGTATTATTATGGATTATTCTTGAATTTGGATAAACTAAATGACGAATCCCTAATCTTTGTCTTTTATCTCACTGGATTCGTTTTGTTTAAAATGTTTTTCACCATCCTCAGTCCTAAAAGTTGATGTAACTGAATATCTTTGGCCTGTAGAGCAAAGATGAATGATTACCTGATGAATATCTTTGGCCTGTAGTGCAAAGATGACAGGTGTTGAGATGAACATGACTACTGATGATGCAAATGAATATCTTTGGCCTGTAGTGCAAAGATGAATATTGATTCGAGATGTATATTGATTGATGTTACAGGAATAAAATATTGGTGATGGACTTTTAAATCATAGAAGATAGTAGACTTCATTCTCTGCTTAACTCTTCTAATGATTTGTTATTTCCGCTGCGAATATTGATCTAAAACTTGTTGTCCATAATATTTTATCTGAACTGTTGAAGACTAACGATAATTTATTTTTCATTATCTTAGTCATAATATTCTTTACTGGGCTAGTTGAGCTCACCCTTTTCATCTGTTGTCCTCTTCAGGAAATGAGAATGTTGCGGGGACTAGTCGGGGGACAGAGTGATGGTCCGAGTTAGAGCAGTAGTAGTCCTCACTATTTCTGATAAATAGTGTGATAATAATTGTAATGAGGACTTAGTTTGAATCTTAATATTTTCTACATATTTGTACTGAGACTCACAGTTGTGTGGTCGTATTTTGCACGACCGTATGATATAAAGTTTGTATTTGAATTCTGTACCATGTATTTGGCGACTCAGAATGGGTTGGGTTGAATGGACCTATTATGGGGGCGTCACAAGTGTCCCCACTTGTATGACAACAGACAATAATGAGATAATAATAAGAAATAATCGATTCATTGATATCAATAATAATTTGAGTAAAGAAACTTGCAATGTAAACCTTTTCAAGTAAGAAAAGAATGATGTACTTGATAGTATCTTAACTATTCTTTTTGAAGCTGATTGGAATAAAAAGGTTATATAACCTTGTATTATTCATAAATAATGAGACAGACAGTTCAAAATTTAGAGAGCCTGTCCAGATATGAGTAATTCTAGCATATTTGCTTAATAAAGAGTAAGATTTAAAAACTTGCTCAATATAAAATTTGAGTAAGGTTAGGGTACTTGCCTTGATAGCTGATTACTGCTACGTAGTATAGCTTACGCTTTTATCTTTAATATGAAGTCCTATCATCAGTAGAATTATTCTTTTAATTAGAATAATACAACTTAACACATAATACTGCTTAAACATGATGTCACATAGTCATGTCAGTCATTAAAACACATAAGAACGTATACCTAGTCAAACTATGTCGATTTGGTTTGAGTTCGGTATCGTTTCGGCATTCCGATTGCATTATCGAATAATTACTGAATTTATTCTTAATGAAACTTTATTCAAGAACTTAAATATTTTATTAGATAATTTAATTATTATTTATAATATTTTTTCAAATATTAAAATCATTTATAATAATTTTTCAAACACTTATATCATTTTTAATGATTTAATTATCATTAAATATCATTATCATTAATATTTAAATAATTTAAAATATTAATGAAGTTCATGTCAACATTTTAAAAGTTATTTATTATAAGTTAAAATATTTTTTTTAAAACCTTTATATCACCCTTAAATAATTTTTAAAATATTAAAATCATTTTTAAATAATTATCATTATTTATCTTTAATTATTATTTAATAATAATTAATTAGTTACTTTATTATATGCCTTTAATTATTAATTAATTAATATGTGTCTTTAATTATTATTTAATATTAATTAAATAATAAATATGAGTCTTAAATTATTATTTAATATTAATTAAATAATAATTAATTAATCACTTATCCTTAAAAGAAAAAAAAATAATTGCTTTATTTATTTTATTAGTCTTTAATTATTATTTAATATTAATTAAATAATAATTAATTAAATAAATTATTTATCCTTGAAAAATAAATAAATAATTCACTTTATAATTTCTAACAATTCTTTAAAGAATAATTAATTAATTAATTAATTAATATTTATACTTATTTATTATTTAATGTTAATTAAATAATAAATAATTATTTTATTATGCTAATGCAAATAAATAATTACATTATTATTACTTAACCTTAATTAAGCAATCTTAATCATTAATTAACATTAATCAAATAATAAATAAATCAATTAGTTCATTTATTTCCTAACTTTCTAAATTTTAATTTAATTTTTTTTTTCAAATTGAGGTCCTTCACAAAAATTTTGTACACCGAGATCTACAACTCCGATTGAGGCCTAATCGGACTTGTTAGATCCTTATCTTTCCGAAATACATTTTTCTTTTATCAAATACTTCATTTGGGCCTGTCTTCCACCCAAAAATCAAACCCAAAGTGGACTGACCAAACAAGGTTCTAAAATCATTTCCAAATTGGTAGTCTTTTACTAAAACATTTGTAAAACGAAATCTACAACTCCGATGGAGACCCAATCGGACTTGTTGAATTCGTAACGTTCTAAAATACACTTTACATTTATCAACCAAATTTTTCAGACATGTTATGTGCCCAGAAAACCAGACTAAAGTGACTGTCAAAACAAAGTCCCGAATTTCATTTCCAGATTTGAGGTCTTTTACGAAAACGTTTGTAAAATGAAAACTACAACTCCGATGGAGACCCAATCAAACTTGTTGGATTCGTATTTTCCTTAAATTCATTTTTCTGTTATTAAACACCAGATTTGGGCTAGTCTAGGTTCTGAAAAACAGCCACAAACTGACTGTAAGTGCAGAACTTTTCTAGTTTGTAGTGTTTTGGTAATAAATCCATAGATCCTTCATTTTAAAATATTTTTGAGTGATTCCAAAGGGATTTTGCCCTTAACTCATGTATCTAGCATGCCAAGAAAGAAAATCA
The DNA here is from genome assembly GCA_020205555.1 of Panax stipuleanatus. Taxonomy (NCBI): domain Eukaryota; kingdom Viridiplantae; phylum Streptophyta; class Magnoliopsida; order Apiales; family Araliaceae; genus Panax; species Panax stipuleanatus. The sequence continues at coordinate 133,871,896 of CM035116.1, forward strand.
CAAATATCACTTGTAGATCACAAGATGAGCATGCTATAACACACTAGTTAACCAAAAATTTCATAAAAATCCACATAACTTCATATTTCCAAACTTTTTCACATAAACCCATACAAAACCACAAGTTTCACTTATGAAACTCAAGATCTAACATTCTAACATGTTTCTAACCATTTACCCCTTGAACCCCAAGAATCTAACATAAAATTCATATAGCATACAAAAGAAAGCACTAAACTTGATTTTTTTTTTCAATTTCTTACATTTTCTTCTTGCAATCCTTCTTGATCTTCCAAAGTATGTGATAAATCTAAGATGTATGAAGATCCAAGACCTCCCTTTTACCCCTTGATGCTGCCAAAAATAACAGCCCCTACTCTCTCTTGTTTTGTTTTTTTTTTTTGCTAAGAAGCTTGGAAGGTGAGAGAGAAGAAATGAGAGAGAGAAAAGAAGAATGCTTGCTTTTGTGTATTGTAAATATACATTGAATATTTTTTTTTACCAACACATGCTACTAGCTTGCTTGCACACAATAATAAAAGTGTTGGATGATTTACAAGTTGACACCTATGGAAGATTAGGTAGCTTTTATCCAATATTTTGGACAAGCTACTCCATCACATTTTCTCTCCCCAAAACACCCCTTAAAGGGCCGGATATTACACCCTCCTTATCATCCATTATTGATTTATTTTATTTGCCAAATTATCCATTAACAAATGACCAAAATACTCCTCTTCAAGTGGGCTAAGCTTGGGCCATTTTTTTTAATTCTTTTGGACTTCTAATTTAATTGTTTGGGCTATGTAAACTAACATGACCCAAAGCCTTAATTTTATTTTATCATAATTAGTTACTTAGGGTTTCCATTCCATCCAATTTGGAATTTAAAATGGTTTGCTTTAATACATTCAATCACATAACCCAATGAGACATGTCTCAATTAGGTTTAAAATACTTATAACTTGAGATAATAAAATTTATCTATTAGGTTAGTATAATCTTACATACTAACATTCTTTATTAGCACATAATCACATTCCTTTATCATGCACGCATTCCCATATTCACTTTGGTACTTAGTAAAAATAATATTGATATATATATATATATATATATAAAATTATACACAAAATTTCTTATTTAATTATATAAAAAATATTGGGTTATTACAAGATAATAGACATTATGGTCTATTTGACTCTTCTAATGGATTGTTTGTTCCTCTGCAACTATGGTTGAAAACTTTTATCATCTACCATATGTTCTAAATATCTGATTTATTACTGATGAAGGCTATTGATAATTTAATTATCTTTAGTCATGATATTCTTTACTGGATTATTTGTGCTCATTCTTTTGTTTCACAACTTCTTTCAGGCAATAAGAGTGTAGCTGGAACTAGCAGAGAGAACATGGGTATAAAGTGGTGTTTCGAATTAGTCGCGGTCCTCATCAAGTTATAGAACAGTGTGGCAAAATAACAGTATTGAGAACTCATAATATGTGTGTCGTATTTTATACGTCATTTAACAATTGATTTTGGTGAATCAAATAAGGTGAGGTGTTGCCCAAGGTTGGGACATGAGTCACAGTTGGTATATGGTATTTGTATTAAAACTCACAGTTTATGTGTGGTCGTATTGTGCACGACAGAGTAATAGTTGGAATAGGAAGATTTGTATTTGGATTCTGTAGTGTGTATTTCTGGCGATTTAGAATGGGTTGTGTGGATCTATTTTGGGGGCGTCACACATCTAGTATATTAATTGCATGAAATGTTGGCACAATTCCATGGAAGATCATATTCCCTACATTCTAATAGCCTTGTGTATTAGGGTATTAGAGTGATGAATTATTGCATGACTCACCAAAAATTATAATGAACATGGCCTAAAAAGTCCAAATTGCCCAATCTTTACAATTACTATAAATAGCCACTTTTAGTCAATTCAAGAGCATCAATTTCTCAAGCTTTTCAAGTACTATATAGAGAGGGTGAAGTGAGAGATAGGAGCTAACATTGTAAAGCAAGCACACGGAGGTATTCAACAATCTTATTTTCTTATTTAAAATTTCTTTAATGTATTAATTATATTCTAAATAGAATTCATATTAGTATGCCATGATTAAATTTTAAATTTATGTGTTACCATATTAAATAATGCTTAAAATAACAAATTATATATTATTGAAAGCATGTTGGTTTAAATTATAGAAGATAAACAAATTAGGATTTTGTCAGATAAAAATTATAGAAACACAATTAGGGACAATAAATAAAGTCCAAAATAATATTATTGTGATTAATAAAATTATATGGTGGCCTCATAAAATATGTAGGCTCTACGAAGTTTTAACTTTAACTGTATAAGACAGTCAGACAAGTTTTCTTTTAAATTGTTGCAAAAAAATTTTATATCATGCATATACTTAATTACTTGAAATTCAAGTATTCATTGATAATTGTGAAATATTCATTTGAAAATGAATTATTGCCAATTGTTCCGGCTTAATTCAAGAAATAATTTATTGTTCACGAAATATTGAATTGTTATAATTCTTTATTAAAGTTGAGATTATTTATCAAATCAAATTGCTTTGGGGCGATATATGTATGTTAGTAACTAAGACGAACAACCCTTATTCATTGGGGAATAGATGATGTGTCGAGTAATTGACTTAAACACTATTGATACGTTTCATAGTCAATGTAGCAGATATTATGCATAATATAGGATATTGTTAGGTTGATCGCCTATAAATATCCAGGCATGGTTCTAAAGTCTTAATGACTGATGAACAATATTAGTTCATGGTTTGACAAACCTCTTAGTTTACTATTTTTGAAATATATCATTCCTTTGAAAATCATAAATCTGTTATATGCTATTTATTAGACTTGCTAAGCAATCTTATGCTCACCCTTGCATATAATATTCATTTTCAGTTAAAGAAGAAATCCCGAATGTTCTGAGGAAAAAGAAAAGGGAAAGAAGCATGCGTAGAATATCATTATAACTGTTTTTAATTTTGTATTTAGAATTTATGTCTTAAATGTCTTTTATGTAATATATGAGATCAAGATGCTGGGAGATTGTAAGCGAATGATTAGATCAATGATATTATATCACATTTGTGTATATCTTTAAATTCAATTAATAATTTAATAATAAACTTTAATTCCATTATGAGTAAATCTGTATATTTGGGTGAGGGTATTTAGCAAATTGAAGGTTATGTCTAAGAAAAGAGGTTAGGTCATCTAATTGCAAACTGGTAAAGTTCATCTTTATTGGAAATCCCCCTCTGATATGCGAACTATCTCTTTTGCTGATACTGTAAATTCCAGATACATAGAATTTTATGAAATAATGGAATATTACCTTAAGAAAGATTTAGTGTGATGATTCGTCAGTACCAAATCTATCATAATTTATTCACAGATTTGGGTGTTACAATATTTTTACTTTTTACTTGCATTATCTCATAAGAATTTTTGGAGAATTGATAGACTATTCTCTTTGTAGTCAACTTATTCACAAGATATAAATAGAATTTGTAAGCAAGGTAATGTATATATAATTTGGTAGTTTTCTCTCATTGTAAGAATTTAATTGTATCTAAACCTCTCTTTGGGGGAAATAAAAAATGTATCATATATACATTCATGATTTAGAGTTCTCTTTTAATTATTCTTCTTTTTCTCTTTTTCTTTTTGTCTTGATGAGCCATGGTGTTTTATTAAATACTAAAGCGAATATGAATATCGGTTATTTTAGTAAATAATGACTAAAATAACATTTTAAAGTTGCTTTATATAAGATTTTTAATTAATACATGCTCTGTTTTAAAAGTAATTACAGGTACAATTTTTTTTTTAGTTCGGTCCAAAATTATAAATATATTTGTATTTTAAAATAATAAAGTGACATGATGGTCTTAATTGTAAAAACACGGACCACTGAGCAATTTACTTTATTAAAAAAAACTAAGGGATGGAACAAAAGGGAGATTATATAATATCTTTTGATATTATATAATATGATCACTCTTTTCCACTTTGTTTTCCTTACTTTTAAAACTACCAAGAAATGGACGTGTTTCTAAAAATTTTGGTGTGTTTCTCGTGGAGTAAAATCCAAAAGTGCCCATTGTACTTTTAATATATTTAGATATTGTGCGCTTTTTTGTTGGTTAATATAAAATAAATTCTCTATTATATAAAAATTTGGATAACAAACTTTATCCTTTATGTGACAACTGGGCATAGACTTTCCTCCGTGACAATGATGACATATAAATAAGCTAAATTAAGACAAAAAAATTCGATTCCGTCAAGATTTGAACTCAAAACCTCAACCTCATAGCTTTAAATAACTGTTCAACTGAACTACATGCTATAATTATAATTAAAACAACATAAATTTTATTTATACAAGTTTTTCTATTTAAATCTAAAAAAAAGATAAATAAGTTGGTAAATAATTTTTGTTTGGTATTGATGATTTATAGGGGGTTTTAAGTTTATTTTGATAATCGTAAGATTTTTTTTAAAAAAATTAATGACATTTATTGAATAGTACTATAATGAACTGTATATTTTGATATTTTGATATTTCTTAACATACTAAGAGGCTATTTGTTTAGGACTGAATGGCTGAATCGATCAATCATTCAGTACATTTGTTTTGAAAAAAAAATCGTCTGAATGCCTGAATTAGTCAGCCATTCAGACGATTTGGGTTGAATGGTTTAGTGTCGTTTTTATGGCTGAATAGGCTTAATGAAGTTTTTTTTTTACAATATTAACTATTATATCAAGTAATATTGAATAAATTTACAACAATTTTGAACTTTTTTAGAGGGGTAAAATAATAAAAATCTGTTATTCAGATATTTTAGACCTGTCAATTATCAAATATCTTTTTTCATTCAGATTCAGATTCAGCGCATTCAGATTTAGATTCATTAATTTTTTATCAATCACCCCTTAAAACAAGGGACACATCAACCAAATCTATATTTATCTAATTTATTTATTGATTAGGAATTATACTAATAATATGTATTTCTATTGACGCAAAGAATTTTTCAAGACTAAAGGTGATATATAACTAGGGCCTATAGGGAAAAAAATAATTTATCATATTCTTTGTTTTAATTCAACTGCTTCAAAATTTTGTATATTAAGTAGCAATTTATTATAATACAAATTTTAACTTATTTACTAGTTTAGTTTATATTTTTTATTCATCAAGTTTGAGAATACTATTTGACGCACCTTTATTAAAACATCTTAATTATTATAGAAATAAAGTGTTATTTTTGGCCAAATAAAATTGTAAATGTTTACTTAAAATATTCAATATTAACCTTTTCTTTTTTAAATGTAATAAAAATGCTAATTGTATGTACTCAATTTATAATGAAAAAGCTTGTATAAAAAATATTTATGTTGTTTTATTTACAATTACATCATGGAGCTCAATTGGACTGTTGTTTAAATTATTAAGGTTGGGGTTTTGAGTTCAAATCTTGACGGAAGCGAATTTTTTAGTCTTGATTTCGCTTACTTTACATGTCATCATTGCCACGTAGGATAGTCAATATCTAACTGTCACATAAAGGTTTGTTATCTAAATTTTTGTATAGTAGATGATTTGTTTTTCATTGACCAACAAAAAGAGACACATTATCCAAATATGCTAAGAGTACAATGGTCATTTTGCATTTTACTCGTTTCTCGTGCATGCTACTTTCCAAATTCTCGCCTTCCTTTCCTTTTCTATCTTACCAGTAGGGTGATCATTCGGTTATTACCCAAATCGAATAAGATTTTCAGTTATAACCAAAAATCGAAATTCTACTGTTTTGAGTATCCGAATTACTAACCGAAATATATGATAACCAAATAACCGAATAACCAATTCGAATAACCGAATTGGTTATTCGGTTATTCGGTTAATAACCGAATTTAATAGTTGCAACTTTTCCTAAATTAATAGCACTACAGCAGCAATCAACTGAATCAAGATCAGCCAAATCAATCTCATTAGTTTAAGTATGAATAATAAGGCTGAAATTGGAGGAAGAGGAAAGGATGTTTCTAAGGGTGGTTGTCCCTCTCTGTCATTACTCCATTAAAGCCGATGATATTCCTTTCATGCCTTTATTCAGTCAACAACCCTTTTTCCTCCTCCCTACCGGAGTTCAACTTTCAGTTGTTCTCTCTCTTTAAACTCGTAACTGTGTGAATGAGGCTGTGATGAATTGATGATATGTCTTATAAAGAAAGGCAGACCAGGTCCGAATCAATCGTAGCTTGGCAACAATGCTGGTGGTCTTTGATGTGAGAGAAATGGAGAGAAATATATGGGGTTTCCAACTCATCTTTATCCCTTTTTTGTAGGATGTTATTCGGTTAGATCAAATAACTCAAAATTGAAACCTGCACCCGAAACCGTAAATTGTAAAAAAATTCAGAAATAATCGAATTGTAAAAAATATCCGAATTATCAAGAAATTTCGGTTAAATTATTTCGGTTTGGTTCGGTTATTCGGTTATACCCGTTTTTTGCTCAGTCCTACTTACCAGACAAGTATTTTGGAATCAGTTTTTTAAAAGCATGATAAGGTTTGTATAAATATACAGGCAAAGAATTATTTAATTTGAGTTTTGAGATATTTTTTTTTTAATAATAATTCAAAATGCTGATCACGTTTTAAGCTAATAGTTAAGATTAAGGTACTTTAACTGTTAGGTCTTAGGTTCGATTATATATCACTTGGGTGAGTTTATATTTTTTCTTTGTGTGAAGTTCATTTTCTCTTTATGCGAGATTTGTTTGGTTGTGAGTTTATTTCTTACTCCCTTAGTGAGATTTGATTGGTTCTTGATATTGTAATAGTATAATGATGTACTTGATTATGAAATTATATTCTCAAAAAGTGGATTTTTCAATAATAATAATAATAATAATAATTCAAAATGTATGTCGTTCGAAATCAAATCAGTTGTCTCGACTCCTATTTCATCTGTTGATAACTCACTTCTCACTTCATGTATGGCTGAATGATACTTCTATCTTTTTAAGTTGTCACTTTCATTTAAAGTCATCCATAAAGTTCAATTTTCGTTAATTGTGTCCTTAAAGTAACATTTTTTTGTCGATTCCGTTCCTTTTATCCGACTTGACTGTAACCCTACTCAACCCGACCCATTTATCTTTTACTCGATTTGACATTTTTTGCACTTTTGTCATTCCAAGTTACCCGATTTTATTTTCTTTATTTTCAAAAAATAAACTTTCTTTTTAGAAAAACAAATAGAAAATTTATTTTTTTAAAAAAATGAGTAAAGTTTCATAAAATATATATTCAAAAAACTAAAACTTTATTTTTAGAAAAAAATAGTAATTTTTTTTAAATGTGTAAAGTTTCATCAAATATAGATTCATAAAAAAGTTTATTTTTAGATTTTTTTTTAAATGACTAAAATTTCATAAAATATTGATTGAAAAAATAAAACAAAAAACTAAAATTTATTTTAAGATAAAATAGTATTCTTTTATTTTTTAAAAAATGAGTAAATTATCATAAAATATAGATTCAAAAAAGTAAATTTGTATTAAAAAATAGAAATTTTATTTTTTTAAAAATGAGTAAAGTTTCATAAAATATAGATTCAAAAAAATAAACAAAATTATAAAAATAAATTTTCACAAAAAAATAGAATTTTTTATTTTTTTAAAAATAAGTAAAGTTTCATAAAATATAGATTAAAAAAATAAAAATAAAATAAAACTATATTTAAAACAAATTAAAATATTTATTTTTAAAAAAATGAGTAAAGTTTTAACAAATATAGATTCAAAAAATAAAAATTTATTTTCAAAAAATATTATATTTTTTTAAAAATGAATAAAGTTTCATAAAATATAGATTCAAAAAAATAAAACAAAAAAGCTTTATTTTTTAGAAAAAAATAGAAATTTTATTTTTTAAAATAAGTAAAGTTCATAAAATATAGATTCAAAAAAAGTATAAATAAAAAAATAAAAAAAATTTAAAGTTAATACTGTAAATTAGTAAATAAAGTAAATGAGTAAAGTTTTATAAAATAAATTTACACATCTTTTCAAAAAAAAAAATAAACTATATTTACTTTTTTTGAATCCATGTTGAAACTTTACTCATTTTTAAAAAATAAAAAATTTTATTTTTTCTGAAAATAAAGTTTTACTTCTTGTATTTTATACTTTTTTTAATCTATATTTTATGAAACTTTACTAATTTTTAAAAAAATCTATTTTTTCTAAAAATAATGTTTTTTTTGAATCTATATTTTATTAAACTTTACTCATTTTATAAACAATAAATGTTCTATTTTTTTTTATATAAAAAATTTGCCTTATTTTATTTTATTTTTTTGAATCTATATTTTATGAAACTTTACTCATTTTTTAATAAATAAATTTTTTTATTTTTTATGAAAATACATTTTTATTATTTTGTTTTATTTTTTGAATCTATATTTTATGAAACTTTACACATTTTTAATTTTTTTCTCTAAAAGTAAAGTTTAATTTTTTTAATCTATATTTTATGAAATTTTACTCATTTTAAAAAAATTCTATTTTTTATGAAAATAAATTTTATTTTTTTGAATATTTATTTTATGAAACTTTAATAAAAAAAATTAAATCTTTATTTTTTTTAAGAATAATTTTTTTTTTTCTGAAAATAAAGAAAATAAAATTGGGTAACTTAGAAGGACAGAAGTGTAAAAAATGTCAAATCAAATAAAAGATAAATGAGTCGGATTGGGTCGAGTTATAATCAAATTAGGTAAAAGGGACGAAATCGACAAAAAAATGTCAGTGTAAGAACCTAATTGACAAAAAATAAATTTTAGGGACGACTTTAAAAGTGAAGTGACAACTTGGAGGTCAAAAGTGCCATTAATCAGCCATTCATGTATTGTTTTCCGTCTATTTTTTTTTTTGAAAACTTTATATTAGTAATTTTTTAAACTCACACATCCATTCTTTGACATACCAAGTATCGAACCCTCAACCTCATGGATACTATGAGTTGGGTCATACCACTCGGCCAAAGGTCACTCCGTGTCCGCCTAATTTTGATTAAGCTATGAAGTAAATAATAGATAAATAGATATTAGATTAGGTGCTAATTAACAATACATAAGAGTAGAACAACAAATGAAATAGATAATGTCATAGCATATAATTGAACTCATAATATTCATTTAAATTTTAAAAATAATAAACTCCCTCCATTCTAAATTATAAAATTAATATTCAAGTTAATTTGAGCCAAGGTATTTTATTAGGCACAAACGAATACGGATACCATTGTTGAGTAAGATCATGTCTAACTATTTTAGTAATTAATTATTACAATAAAATTTTAATGCCACAACTTATATAGGATTTTTAATAAATAATAGATATAATTTTTTTTTAGTTCGGTCCAAAATTATTGATATATATTTTTTGGAACAATAAAATAATATAATGGTCTTAATTGTAAATCCCGTGTTGGCACAATACACCAAGCTAGTTGCTTTATTAAAAAACAAAGGGGTGGAACCAGACTATGTTTGTATGTAAAAATAATTCACGCAATATGATTATTTATACAAATTTATTATTATTTTGGGTTATTTTATCTTAGCCTATAATTAGACTGTTATTTAATATGTGAACTATTTCTAATCATTTTTAAGGTCATATGATGCCCCGAAGGGGGGATTATATAATCACTCATCAAATGACTTAGAATTGATTAAATATAGAATAAAATAATGGACTAATTATAAGAAAAATAAGTCAGAATAATAGTAAATTAATACAAACGGTCATTATCTTATGCATTATCTTTACAAACAAACGAGTATCTATTATTCTCTGTTCATTACTTTGTTTTCCTTACTTTTAAAACTGCCAAGAAATGGATGTGATTCTAAAAATTTTGGTGTGTTTCTCGTGCATGCTGCTTTCCAAATTATTCCCGCCCTTGCTTTCCCTTTTTATAGCACCACCAGCCAAGTATTTTGGAATCGCTTTTCAAAAGCATGATTAAGTTTGTATTGATATATACAAGCAAAGAATGCTTATTTAATTTGAGTTTTGAGATATTTTTTAATTCAAAATGCATGTGGTTTGAAATTAAATTGGTTGTATCATTCCCTATTTTATTTGCTGATGACTCATTTCATGTATTATTCCCCCGCCTAATTTTTATTCAGTTATGAAGTAAATTATAAATAAATAGATAAAAATTAGGTACTAATTAACAATACATACGAGTAGGGCAACAAATGGGATAGATAATGTCATAGCATTATTGAACTCATAATATTCATTTAAATTTTTGAAAACAATACAATTTCTCAGTCCCAAATTATAAAATTAATATTAATTTTTGAAAGTTAATTTAAGATATTTTAAATTGATAAAATTCATAAAAGAATTCAGGTTGCTGCTTTCTTTCTGAATTCTCTTATTGCTTTCCTTTTTCAACCCACCAGCCAAGTATTTTCGAATCGCCTGCCAAGTGGACACTTTTCGAAAGCCCGTTGATATTGTCAAAAAGAAAAAATGACATTGTTAGAATAATAATTATCGCTTAAATATTAAATGTCATTAGAAGAATTAAAAAAATGTCACTAAATACATATTTACTTTCACAATTTTTTTTACTGTAACAATATTAACAACCTTTAGAAATTATGATAAGGGTTTTATAAATACAAGCATAGAGTGCTAAATATAAGATTAAAATTAATTTGAGTTTTGAGGTATTTTCGAATTCAAAATAGTCGTGATTAATTTAAATTTTGAAAATAATATATATATATATATATATATATATTGTAATTAGTTGTACTTTTTAATAGTGTGCATGATAGTTTATAATTGCAAACTTGTATTTCCTAAACTTAAATGGATTCATTATACCAATATTAATTATAAAAATGTCTAGGTTGATTTGAAAAAGTCGAAATTGAACTTATATTTTGGAACGGAAATTATACTCTCCCTCCTCGGCTCAAAAATCAAAGTTTTCTGCCCCCCTAATTATAAACAAATCAATTAAATAATTAAGAGCACAAATTTGTTGCTCATCTTTTTTCTTTCCTATCCAAACTATTATAAGTACTATTTAAATTTGTAACAATTATATATTAATTCTCTAAATTTGTAAAGTATTCAAAAGTAACAACAATCTATTACTAGAAAAGTTGTCTTTTATTTTTATATATATCTCTAATTGGAAAATGAACTTCTAAAATATTTTTTATTTTTTGGTTTTATCTGTTTTATTACACGCTATTTTATCACAATTTTATGTAAAATAAACATATCTCAATAAATTTGTAACAATTAATACTATCAAAATTTGAATTAATAATATATATATATATATATATATATATATATATATATGTGAATATTTTTTGAAAAATAATAATTTTAAATTAGTTGAAAAATTATAGTGAATTCATTATTGACTAATTTTCATAATTAATTCAAAATTTATTAAAACCTCAGATTCATATAGTTCTATTCACAGTTAAATTTCAAACAAATTTTGTCAATGCAAACATTGACATAGAATTCCGTTATAAACTTAAGTAAGATTGAAATAATTATTTCTTCATAATCAAAACTAAATAAAGCTACATTCAAATAGTATGTTTAACTTAATAATTGATCGAAGTAACCTATAATATATAATTTAATAGTTTCTTATTTATATAAATATTTAATAATTATAACTATCTTTTCAAAATTCTAATTGAATATTTTTGTTTTACATTTAATTAACTAATTATCTTAATAATTGCTATAATAAATATTATTCATGTTGCCCGTGCTTCACATGGTCGGGCGAACTTGCGTTTTTCAAAACATTATATTTCAATAAACATAAACATACTCGAACATATTTTTTTAATAAGAACTGCCTTTACAACACATGAAACCTAAGATTTTTGATCTTATCAGGAAAGAATGAATAAATACCTTGACTGAACTTTAAGCTAGAATATCACAAAGCGATGCACATTGTAACACATGCATATCCATGCCTATATATATACACATGTGTTCTAGCTACTTAGCCTCTTCATCTTTACTTCTACAATCACTACCTATTTAATTGCCATGGCTATTGATCATTTGGATGCGCTGTACCAAGCTCTCATTACGAAGAATGAGAGTAATGTACTTTCGCTTGTCCCAGACGATAAGGGTTCGATGCATGTAGTAAACATACACGAGGACTCAGTCCTGCATGTTGCCTTATACTCCATGCAGGTAGATTTAGTAGACAAGCTGTTGGATAAGTTGCCTAAAGACCTTACGTTAATGATGAATGCAAATGCAATTGGAAATACTATTCTCCACGAGGCGGCCACTTACGACAAATTTCAATCCGTCGCTAGAAGGATGCTGAAGCTAAAACCCCAGTTATTAACTGCGATGAACAAAAATAAGGAGACGCCTCTTTTTCGCGCAGCCCGTTATGGCCAAATGAAGATGTTCAAGCTTCTTGATGAAAAGCTGAAACGGACTTGGGGGGATGAAAAGGCCAAGGAATGTCACAAGAAGGGTGATGGTAGTACTATACTTCATGCAGCCATTGATGCGGAACACTTCGGTATGTGTTTTCATTTTTCAGTTAATCCTATTAATTCTTCATTTCCTCTTGGTTAATACTTCTTAGCTGTGCAACATGGATTCTTTACTTCGCCCTTAAGTATGTACCCGTGGCCAGCGCTCGTCACTCGGACACGGGTATGTATGAATACTAGATACTTCATTTTAGTGTAAAAAATTGACAAAATTAAAGAGCACACAGTGTTAGACTCTTTAAAAATTCGTGTAACGTACATAGATTTTTAGTCATATCTAGTTTTCAATTTGGGACTATGATATCTTACAAAAACACTTTTCACCAAGTTTTCCTAATAAATAGTTAGCGACACATATATTACTCTCAGTGACCAGATAAACAATACAATTATTTATAAGAAATATTATTGTGCTGCTAAATGTAATATTTTTTTGTTAATAAATACTCCATCCGTCCCTTAATTATATAAATCGTTTTAGAGTTGTGCACAAATATTAAGAAAATAATTGTATAGCATTAAATATAATATCAATTGTCTATATTGTCGTTGTATTAAAAAAAGAGAGTATTATTTATTGGGGAAAAAATAGTGAGAGAAATAGATTTATATTTAATACTTGAGATAATATTAAAAACTAAACAATTGATGCTTAATCAAAATTCTCAAACCGCCAGTGGCGAAGCCACATGGAATATGTGGGGTCAATCGATCCCACATGGAAAAAATATATTTTATAATATAAGGTAAATTTTAAAAATTTTTATTATTATATATAAATTGTCCCCACTAAAATTTTATAAATTTTCTATTATACGGGGTCAAATTGAAAATTTATAACTTTGTCTATCAAATTTTAACCACATATGACTCATATTCTCTCAATATATGTATATCTCTCTATAATATTTTAAACTAAATAATAATCTAATTTATATTATTTTTAAAAATAAATAATGAATTACTTACTTATAAATAGTTGTGATTAAAAAAGTCTATTATGATTCAATATAGTATATACATATCATATATTATTACTTATTATATTTTCGTTGTAATATAGTGTGTGTATATATATGTGACCTGAAAGTATAAAATAATAAAAAATTGGCTCGGGGGCGTTGCCCCCAACCTCGCCGTCCAAATTATTTGTAGCTCAGTAATAATTTTGATCCCACTGTCAAAACTTTCTAACTTCGCCACTACAAATCGCATATATTAAAAGACAAAAATACTTATCTAAAATAACTTATATTAAAAGAAAATTTAATTTAGAGAAGCCTGATCCTTCGATTTGGTCATAAATGATTAGTTGTTGCCTGCCAAAATGTGAGTGTATGTAAAGTTTTGAACGGTTTTAATATGTTTATTTGTTACTATTACTATAAAGTCGGTAGCATACGTCATCAAATCTATATATCTATATCTATCTATCTTGTACTATAATTAAAGTACATAATTTGGTTATTCGTCCTTCTTTTTGTTCAAGCTTTGACTTTTATTACATTGTTAACATTTATTATTTATCAATTCCATATCAAAAACTAAAATTAATATCGTTGTTTTATAAATAAATGAGAATTAATAGTATAATTTTATAAAAAAATAATTAAAATAAGATCATCTTACATAATTTTAATTTATTATTTTATTAAATATATATATATATATATATATATATATATATATATATATATATATAATATGAGCTTATTTAAAAATTAGAATTAGTACTGTAGTTTTATAAATATAGTTGGATAAGGAAACACCACACACGCACATAATAATAATACAAGTTTAAGTAAAATTATATTTTCATTTAGATAAAATAGTTCGACAAGAAAAAAAGTTTCCATAAAAATCATCTACCCAACTTAAATTTGTTATTATTGTTTAAAAATAAGTATAATTATAGTTTCGAGTATAAATGAGATCTTATCATTATTTAGATGATATAATTGTTATTATTATTAGAATAAAAATATATTATACTAATCGACCATATGATTCAATTATTAAATAAAAATTAAAAATTAATTAATCTATCCAATAAGAATTTATACAATAAAAGTCAAAAGAACAATAATATTAGAATTTTTTAAAAAGACCTTTCGTTCTATTCAACCAATTCAAAAATAAAATTGGTAATATAATTTTAAAAAAAACAATTATAAAATCATCTTATTTAATTTTAATTTGTTACCATTATTGGATAAAATTTTATTAAGACTTAGATAATATAGTTTGAGAAAAAAATAATTTTCTGATAGATCGTTTTATCTAACTTGAATTTGTTACTCATGATTAAATTTAAGTGTAATTTTATTCAAGTATAAGTGGTATAATTTTAGAAAGAAAATATTTAGTAATTAGAACTATTTTACCTAATAAATCTAATAATATATTTATAAAATTATTTTGACAATATCATAACTTTATAGTGAAACCCATGTTTTGCACGGGGTATATATGTTGGTACATAAATAATAAGACAAAACTTAATTTTTTGGTCTTCGTTTTTGATATTGGCCTAGAATTTAACTATTACTAAAATATTTTTTAAAGCCTCCCTAATTTTATTTTATTAACTACTACTAAACACTTTTTATACCTACAATTTAATTAGAACCAAAACTCTATTTATGATCCTGAAAAACTATAGGGCAACTTATTATTTTACATCAATTCTATTTCTTATAGGAGTCATTTAGTTAATTAGTAATACAAATTATGTCTAGGATTTTACCTTTCAAGTTTTCACTCAGCTTTGAACTCTAAATAACTGTATGTTAGTTCTCAAAGGCACAATAGTTATCTAGAAGGGGGGTTTAATAGATATTTAAAATTTTCTTTGTTTTAAAATACTTGTCAGTATTGAATATACTGATAACAGCGGAATATATGTTTGTTCCCCTTTAAGATAATGCAATGATAGTTTGATAAGCAGTTATAGCAGTTATAACAGATATAGTAGCTATAGCAGTTAATAAGAGACAATGAGACACAGAGGTTTTAAGTGGTTCAGAGCACTAAAGGCTCCTAGTCCATTCTTCTACTCCACGAGTAAAAAATCCACTAAGGATGTCTCTTACAACTTGAATCACTTAGATTCCTTCAAGGCCAGTAGCCTTGGAACTTCTCTAGTTCACTAAGAACTCTTCAAGATCAACAATCTTGGAAGTTCTCTTAGTTCACTTAGAACTCTTCAAGTCCTTCTGACTTGGTACACTATAGATTGAGAGTTGTATTCTGGGGTGTACTACTCAATTGCAATTAAGCATCAGTTCTGAAGAACTGAGTATCGAAGCCAGCTTTCCTTCTTTTAGGATTGTAGAGTATTATCGTTGAGTGCTCTTGAGCGTTCTGAGCTATCTTTTTTTTCTTGTTTGCTTGCTTGTCTTTTTGAATCCTTGTCTGATTTGCTTGATAAGGAGCCTTTGAAATCTATCCGTTGAAGGTGTCCGTTGTAGCATTAAATGCATTAGACAGTTCTGTGCAGTTGATGTTGACTTCTTGCTTTCCTGCTGCACAGCTGACTGGCCAACTGACACAGCAGACTGCAATCTCACCTAACACCTGAAAAGATGTTTTCAGCAGGTTTTTAGTTCTTTTCTTAGCTTCTTCAATACGCTTCTTCGATACATACTAAGGATGAATGTAGAACCATTGGGACTATCAATTGTCAACGTCTCTTAGCCTTGCTTCATTTATTGTTCTTCCTCCTTCATCAGATAGTCGAACTTTGATGCTGACAAGAGGGTCACCACGATCGTGGTCTTTTTACCATGATCGTTGTGTGTTGTCTTGCACAGGCTGGACTCAGTCTTGATCGTAGGGAGAATACTACGATTTCTCTTAAGCTCTTTGGTAGACTACGATTCCTTCTTACTTGTCTTGCAGACTCCATGCTTCCGAGAGCACACTACGATTCTTGACTTAGCTCGGCAGTCACTCGAATTTTCTCCACGATTCTTAATGTGGCTTCCAAGGGCAGACTACGATTTCTGGACATCTTTATTTAAGCTCCATGATTCTGCCTTGGCTTCTACAGACTGGCTCTTAACATACTACGATTCTATCAAGCCTAACAATTACATCTCAAAATAGATCAACCTAACAGATTTGATCTCTCTTCTATACAATCATTTACAGAATGATAAAAATTAAAGCACAGATCAATCTAACAACTTTGATCTATCATCTAAGTCCTTGTACATATGATCATTGAAGGACTTTCCATTTAAGCATTTATATTTACTTTCAATATCAAATTTGAATATGCAATTCCCAATAATCCCCCCTATTTGATGTTGACATAACCAAGGAGATTTGTATCATAGCATCATTTTCTAAATGCAGAGTGCTAAAAAGTAAATATGGCTTAATGTTTCAGTGAGCAGCTGAAATTTCTAGAGAATAAGTATGAATTTATTGATGTTTGAAAAGATATTATAATTTAGCACAGAAACATCAATACAACATTAATTTTTGACTTATCTCTATTTTCTTTGCCTCTTGTTCTTCGGAGGATTGGCATGCTCTTCAGATTCCTTCTTCTGCTGGCTTCATCTCTCCATGCAATGTCAGCTAGCTCTTTGATGAGTGGGTGTTATACCCGCGAATCGGCTACATTTAGACTTAAGAAGATGCCTGTTCTTATTTCTTTATATCGCTGTTATATTGTTTTGTTATTATTTTGTTTAATTTGTGTTTTGCAGGATGTTTAGGTGAAATCCAGCTTTTAAGGGGGCAAGTCTGTCATTTTCTCAGACCCGGCGCCGCAGCGCCGGTTGTTCCCTATAGTCTGGTGCCGCAGCGCTAGATGCCTCTCCAAACTCTCTGCAAGGTTAGCGCTGCAGCGCCTCATTGCCTATTCTAACGTAGCGCCGCAGCGCCAAGCCTTGACCGGAAGCCTTTGACCCAGCGCTGTAGCGCCAGAAGGAGCTTAAAGCTGGCGCCACAGCGCCAGCTTCGGTCTTTTGGCAGAAAAGGTCTTTAAATGACCTAGCTGAAGGAGGATTGAGCATCATCAACTTTGGGCAGCCTCCCTTTTTGCTCAATATCAGATTTTTAGTTTAGGAAGGAGTTTTAACTCCATTTTCTCTTCTCTTCTTCTCTTTAGCTTAGCTTAGTTGTACATATAGACTAGGAATAGATGGGGATTTCTTGGAGCTCAAGAGCAACATAGCGACACTGATCGAAAGGCGAATCGGAGGGAGTTCTTGGAGAATGAAGAAAGCTTTGACAGAGTTTATTCTTCTCTAGTGTTTCCTTTGATTATGTATTTATGGATGTTGTTATTGTTGCTACTTATGTCTAGTTTACTAGATATGAACTAAATATTGGCTCTAAGATTATAATGGATCCCTTTGTCTATTTGAATTAATTTACTTTATCTCTTTGGTTGGCACCATATGGTTTAGTTCAATATATTCCTGCTTAATGTTTAATTGCTAAGGAATTAGTGATTGTTTGGTAATGTATGAGAAATTGGGAGATGGACTATAGATTGAGACCATAATATGTTGGCATGTGTTTGTCTATAGGATAGGAATATACCTGTATGCCATGTGTGACCTTATGAGAGCCTTTGTTTTAATTCTTTGTTAGGGTTAATTCGCATAGGAATGTGTTGAATTATTGTCTAGCTTAGATGTTCCTTTCTGCCTATTCCCGTTCGGGTGGATTAGAGAGGATACGCTCATATATACCTCGGAAGAGGCATTTGGATACTTGTGAGTTCTCGGTCGACACTCCTTCGTGACCATTAAGACCAAAGAGAGACGGGTAGAATATTTGATGAAACATAGCACACCAAGTGTTCGACAGAACGCTTGTGTGGGGTGAAATTATGATCTTAGCTTGTAGCGCCTTTGATACCTATCTTTATCCATTTACTTGCTTTGATAATTAGATTAATTGCACAACCCTTCCATTTATTCTGTTCATACCTGACTTAAGCGATATAAAGTCGATGCTTGGTATATTTTAGAAAGTAGTTCCTCGTGGGTTCGATAACTTTCTTATCACTGTATTACTTGTTAGACCACGTATACTTGCGCGTGTTTAGTGATCGGTTATCCGACCAACACTCTTCTTGGCTCAGTGCTTCTGAATGATCATGTCTGTTAATGAAGGTAGGATCTCTAACTAGCATGTTAAAACCAGTAGAGGTTACTCCTTGTGAACCAGAAGCTTGACCTTGGCTTCTTTCATAGCGTTCAGCCACAAGAGGGCGCTGCTATTGATTAGATCGTGGAGGTTGATAACTTGGACTCCTGGGGTTGCCACCCGAAGATTGACCAATGTGTGTTTGCCTTTGCCTTCCCTGCTGCCTTCTGCTTTCTCCTCTGCTGCCTCTACCTCTGCTTCCATCTCATTGTTCATTATTCTCCCCTTTTATATCTGCATCAAGGGTTCGAATATCTTCAAAGAGGCGTTGGACACCTTGCACTAGCTCATGTATCTGAGAGCGGTTGAGTGCAATGCCACTACGATTTTTCTCGACTAAAGCCTCAGTGTGTCTTCTTTGTTGCTGAAGTCGCTCCATGGCGTCATAGTATGGTTAATTTGAGTCACACTACAGGCTTGGAATTATTGTAGTGAGAGGCTCAGCTCATGAATCTGTTTGGTCATGAGCTCATTCTGAGTTTGCTGAGTTTTTTGCATGATTTCCATAGCTTCCTTATGCTTCTTTGTTGCAGCAAAGTGGATAGCATCCCTCTAGCTGAGACTGTCAGCCATTTCCTTTACAATCTCTCTTAGATTTTTGGACAGTTCAGTTGCCAAGTTCCCTGGTAGAGTCTTGACTGAGTCGATTATATGGTCGAATCTCATGTGAAGCGCCAGAGAGTGTGCTTCAAGAACCTCCTCAGACTCTAGAGCCATATGACTTGTTAGATCAGCCAACTCCTCCTTTGTTGGCATTAGAGACAATTAATTAAGAATTCGTTAAGTCTTAGGAGGAGGAGGGGTAGTAGTATGTTCACCTCTTCTTAACATGCTTGTGAGGGCAAGTGTCATGTCAAAATATTCATTGTTGGAGGACGAGGGAATATCTGATTGGGTTATAAGTGTTTGTGTTTGCTGTATGGGCGAAGTGTTTGGTTCAGGGGTTTTTGTTTCTGATTCATTGAGCTGTTCTGGGGATTCTACGATTGTCGTGTCAAGTTGGTCAATAGGCATAAATCGTAGTTCGTCGTCCAGAGTTGGTGTCTCAATGGTTGAGCTTGCGAGCATTTGTTCGACTACTCTTGTAATATGCTTAATAACCATTGGATCATTGTTATTTTGCTCTACGAGGACAAGTTGGTTATTTGGTTCATCAGGTACAGAATTTTGAGACTCTGTAACTGGAAACTGATTAAGTGGGTGCAATACCACTTCCAACCACTTTGGCAATTCGTAGAATTGGTTGAAATGTGATGATGGAGAGTGGTTGATAATGAAAGGGAAGGGAGTAGAATATACCTCATACTCAGTCTCTGAAGTTGAATCATTTGTGATCAGTTTCTGAGCAAAATTGAGTTTTCTTGGGAAACCATAGGCAAGAACTGAGATTGCTGGATAGGCCTTGAAAGTCCAAAATATATGATCCCAAGAGATGAGAATCATGGCTCTATGATAGGGCATCATAGGAAAGTAGTTGAACAGCTGATTGTAGTTAGCTGTCCTTTCTCCATCTTGGCCCACATACAGAATCTCAAGTTCATCATCCTCCTCTTCATCATTATCTTCATTAGGAACTTCCCCCACATTTGCCATCACATCATCAGCAATGTCCACCCTCTCTGCATCAGCAGACTCTACGATTTATTCATGAACTGGGGGGACTTCAAGATTTTCTATTGGTAGCTCCCCCTCAGCTTCTGCATACTTTGGTTCCTGTGCTTCTAACAACTCCCCCTCAGCTGTAGCACTCTCTTGGATAGGAACTTCCAGAGTTTCTTCTTCAGCACTAGCAGAGTTCATTTCAAATGCTTCTAGTTCTTCTTCTTCAGACTAAGTCACATCTTCTACCAGAACTTCCTCAGCATGAACAATTACTTTTGACTTTACTTTCTCAGCAGCAACACTTGATTCTGGTATCTCCTCTTCATTATGAGCCATTTCTTCTGCCTGAGCTTTATCAGCATGAGCACCAGATTTAGGCATCTCCTCCTCTGCCTGATCAGGTGCAGCAGTGTTGTCTGCATGACTGAGGTAATCTACCACAGCTTCAAAGGCTCTGGTCTCTTCTAGGTTTGGACCAGATGTTTGAGGCTCAGAGGTCTTTTCAGCCTTCTTAGCAGCAATCCGTCTATCATCTTCCTTCAATATTTCCTCATTGGTAAGAACATACTTCTTGACCAACGTCTTCACCCTCTTCTTTGGCTTGGGCACAACCTTTGCACTTTCTTCAACTTCAGCTCCTTGAGATTGTTCAGGCTGAGAGGCTGTTGCAGCTTCTCCTTCTGTATTGGCAGCCAGTCTGGACTCTACGATTGGTGATGACTCCATCATCGTAGTGAGCGAAGACTTCCTTGTTCTATGGCTGCGTTTCTTCTTCCTTTGAGGCTCAGAACTACCTTCAGCCCTGTCCTCACTTGTTTCTCTCATCTTCTTCTTCTTCTTCTCTTTCAGAACCTCTTCTGGTGATTTAGGAGTGATGACTCTGTCAGTGGTAAGGCTTCTAAACTCCATATCAACACCAGGACCCACTTGGGGTGACTCAGTGGTTGAGCCTTGGGGCTCCTCAGCAATTTTCACACATTTATTTATTTTCTTCTTCCCTTTACTCTTTCTGATCAGAGCCACTGGTTCTTCTTGGTTGACCTCTTCATCTTCCTCAGCTTTCTTCACAGTAGATGAGGTTGCAGACATCATCTTTACATTTTCTGCTGGACTCCTGTTTCAATTCTGGAACCGCTGCTGGGTCATTTTCCTGTTGGGATTGATTGAGACACCTTCCTTGTCCTCAATTTTGTCACCTAGGGCAGACTGTATAATGATGCTGATAAACCTCCCATAGAGCATTTTGGCAGTGCTCTCGGTCTTCTTAGGGCTTTGCATCCATTTCCCTAACCAATCCATCAGCAAAGCTCTATAGTTGAGTTGGACTCTGAAGCGGATGGCTGTCATGAGCTTCAGTTGCTTCTCGTTGACAGAATCGTGACCAGAGCCCTTGCAATATATACATTTTCCAACAATGTCAGCAAGGAACTCATATTCTTGGGGAAACTCTTTCTTCTTGTAGCCACTCTTTCCTTCAATTTTTGAGTAGCGCATCTTCTTCAGACCTTCATGGAAATCAATAACCTCCATGGATGGAAGACCTTCAGGTTTGAAACTTAGGGCTAGGTTTATGCCTTCAGCGTTGAGACGCATTTGCACACCCTTGACCTTGGTGAGGATGAAGTCTCCTTCAACGATTCCATTGCAGTAGAATTCCTTCATTAGCTTCGGATATATCAGTGTGCTGTTGCTCAGGGCTTCTTCGAGTCCAGATTTTTTTAGCAGTGATATAATCTTGTGAAACTCAGGTCCAGCCTTCTTGAACTCGTCGAAGCATAGCTGGTAACCAGAGACAACATTTGCAGCAGCCATTTGATCTAATTTGAGTATCCTGAGATGAACAAATTTGCTTAGCTTTCTGAAACTTAGGGTTTCGTTTGAGAGAGAGATATATATAAGCTTTTGAAATTCAAAGAGTAAACTGACAAATGACAGTTCAAAATGAATTTATAACTTCCCTCTATATGTTTTGCATAGTGGGACACGTGTCGAGTTCTGCAGGACTCCACAATTTTAAGTCATGTGGAAGGTTCCGTTCTGCCCTTAGCCCCCCTTGAGCTAGTGAGTCCTTGTGAGAGGACTACGATTTTCGAGAATCACTCCACGATTATTGAGTTCGATCCTTTGCTTGCTCCTTGACCGTTGACTCTACTGTTTTCTGTGATGCATTCTGAAATGGCATTCCTTCTGAGTTAAGATTGCTCAGGAAGGGACAACCTCTTAGTTTGATACTAAGGATCAAGTTTGTTCCTGAGGCACTTAACAAAAGGAATGCTTAGCTTGATAATGCTGCTACCATAGTGAGCTTTTCTGCGTTGTTAGGATCATTCCACGATCGTAGTTTCTCTTAGTCATCTCTACGATTTTGAACTTAGCCTTTATATCTGCATGGTTAGCACCAACTAGAGCATAGAATTCATGATTGTAAATTTAGCATACCTAACTCACTTATCAATTTATTGAATTTGGATTCGTCTAAGGGTTTTGCAAACACATCAGCAAGCTGATTTTCAGTAGGGATATATTGCAAAGATATAGTTCCATTTTGAACATGATCCCTAATAAAATGATATCTTATCTCTATATGCTTAGTCTTAGAATGCATGACAGGATTATATGTTATTGCTATGGCATTTGTGTTATCACAATGAACAGGTATAGATTTGAAATCAAACCCATAATCTGCTAGCTGGTTCTTCATCCATAAGATTTGAGCACAATAGCTGCCTGCAGCAATATATTCAGCTTCTGCTGTTGAAGTGGATACTGAGTTTTGGTTCTTGCTGAACCAGGACACTAGTCTATTTCCTAGCAGTTGACAAGTGCCACTGGTACTCTTTCTATCTATTTTGCATCCTACAAAGTCAGAATCTGAATATCCTATTAGTTCAAAGAAGAACTCCTTGGGATACCATAGTCCCAAGTAGGGTGTACCTTTAAGATACCTGAAAATTCTTTTTACAGCAATTAAGTGTGATCCTTAGGATTAGCTTGAAATCTAGCACATATATATGTTACAAATATTATTTCTGGTCTACTGGCAGTTAAGAAAAGAAGGGAGCCTATCATACCTCTGTATTGAGTAATTTCAATACATTTACCTATCTCATCTTTGTCAAGCTTGGTTGCTAGAGCAATTGGTGTTTTCATGGGAGAGGCTAATTCCATGCTATACTTCTTAAGTAAGTCTTTGATATACTTGGTTTGGTTAATGAAGATACTTTCATCAGTCTGCTTTACTTGCAATCCAAGGAAGAAATTCAGCTCACCCATCATGCTCATTTCAAACTTGCTCTGGATAAGTTTGGCAAATCTCTTGCATAGATTTTCATCAGTAGAGCCAAAGATAATATCATCTACATATATTTGAACTAGTAAATCTTTATCTTTGTGCTGTCTAAGAAATAGTGTAGTGTCTACTCTACCTCTAGTGAATCCTTTTTCAATTAGAAAATTAGTTAGTGTTTCATACCATACTCTAGGTGCTTGTTTAAGTCCATATATGGCTTTGTTTAATCTATAGACATAATTAGAGAGTGTAGGATTGATGAAATCTGGAGGTTGTTCCATATATACTTCTTGAAGTTCACCATTCAGGAATGCACTCTTCACATCATTCTGGAAGACTTTAAACCTCATGTGGGCAGCAAATGCAAGGAATATCTGATTGCTTCAAGTCTGGCAACAGGTGCAAAGGTTTCATCATAGTCAATGCCTTCTTCTTGAGAATAACCTTTGGCCACTAGTCTTGCCTTGTTCCTTGTGATCACCCCATCTTCATCCATCTTGTTTCTGAAGACCCATTTGGTGCCAATGACTGGGTGATTCTTTGGTCTAGGAACTAATCTCCAGACATTTCTTCTTTCAAACTGATTCAGCTCCTCTTGCATGGCTTCAATCTAGCTTGCATCTTGCATTGCATCTTCTATCTTCTTGGGTTCTATTTGAGATAGAAAGCTTAAATAGAAACATCCATTCTGAGTTGCAGATCTTATCCTTATCCTAGCAGTTGGATCTCCAATAATTAGGTCTTGAGTGTGATCTCTTGCCCATCTATTCCCTGTTGGGACATCTGTTCTTGTGCCTTCTTGTCTAAACTCTTCAAGATTGACTTCTGGTTCTTGTTAATCAGAATCATTGTCTGGTACAGCTCTCTCAATGATTTCTTTTACAGCCTCTACGATTCCACCTTCAGGGACTACGGTCGTGGTGTTGGGCTAGACCACCTCATTCGTGGTGTCTGAATCGTCGATCGTCGTGTCTTGTGGTGCAGATTTGTCTAAGTCTGTTTCATCAAAAATGATGTGAATCGAGACTTCAACACTTAGTGTCTTCTTGTTGAACACTCTATAAGCTTTGCTGTCTGTGGCATATCCAAGGAAGATTCCTTCGTCTGACTTGGGTTGGAATTTAGTCAGATATTACTTCCCATTGTTGAGAATGTATCATGCACAGCCGAACACATGGAAGTAAAATATTTGGCTTTCTTCCGTTCCACAGTTCGTAGGGAGTCTTCTTCAACTTAGAGTGTACAAGAGATCTGTTCTGAGTGTAGCACGCAGTGTAGATGGCTTCTGCCCAGAAGTATTCAGGAAGATGAGCTGCTGCTAGTAGAGTTCTTCCTGGTTCTATCAGTGTTCTATTCTTCCTTTCAGCTACTCCATTTTGCTGTGGAGTTTGTGGTGCTGAGAAGTTATGGCTGATGCTATTGTTTGCACAGAACTGATCCATTTTTAAGAAGTCAAACTCTCTACCATAATCACTCCTTATGGCCTTGATAGTCTCTCCTTTTTCATTCATCACCAGCTTGAACATCTTGATCAGTTGGGAGCTCGTTTCATCTTTGGAGGTAAGAAAGAACACCCATGTGAATCTGGTGTAGTCATCCACTACGACCAGTGAGTACCTCTATCCTCCTAGGCTCACAATTGGAAATGGCCCGAAGAGATCCATATGTAGTAACTGTAGAGGCCTGTCAATTGAGTTGACTACTTTTCCTTTGAATGAGCTCCTTGTTTGCTTTCCAAGCTGGCAGGCATTGTATGGCCTTTCTTTGACGAAGCTAAACTTAGGTAAGCCTGCTACAAGATCTTTGGAGACCAGTTTGGACATGCTCTTGAAATTGAGATGAGATAACCTTTTATGCCAAAGACAACTTCTTCAGAGGCTTTAGCAAGAAAGCATACTGTCTCATTAGAGCTTAGTTGGGCAAGGTTGACAGTGTAGACATTTCCTTCTCTTGTTCCTGTCAGCTTGATAGAAGATGTCTCCAGATCTCTGACTTGACACTGGTTGTTGAGAAAGGTGACTTAATGACCTTTATCGCAGAGTTGGCTGATGCTAAGAAGATTGTGCTTTAGTCCATCTACATAAGCCACTTTGCTGAAGGACACAACACCATTCCCAGCTGAGCCATAGCCTTTTGTCTTGCCAGAGCTTTTATCTCCAAAGATAACTATTGGTCCCTTCTTCTCTTTGTAGTTAGACAGGATGGCTTTGTTCCCGGTCATATGCCTTGAGTAACCACTGTCCAGATACCATGTTGTGATCGTCGTGCTCATTTCCTGCAGACAGTTTTAGCTTTCATGTTGGTACCCAGACTTGTATGGGTCCTACAATGTTAGTACCCTTGGGGACCCAAATATGCTTGACTTTGGCCCTCCCATGCACAGTGGTATGATAACATAATACAGCTTTATGACCATTTCTACCACATGCAAAGCATCTAATGTAATGCATGCTTGTGTGTGTGTATGGATTCTTTCTCCATTTGGACTTGTGTGGATACTGGTTGGCCTTAACCTTGTGTTGCTTCTTCTTTTTCCATACAGCCTTGGGATTCATGGTTTGTGCTGAGTAAACCTCAATACCACGATTCTTTCCAGGTTGATTCGTGGAGTCAGTTTTACTTGACTCAACGATTCTTTGAGGTTGGGCAGTGGTGACTGAGTTACTCTTTCCTTTTCTGAACCCCAGGCCAGCATGGGATTTGTTGTGTCTTGGGACATGATTTGGATCAGAAGAGCAGGTTGCACTGGTTCTTCTTTCTTTGTGGATTTCACAAATACAATGCTTCTATTTGAATTAGAGGCACTGTTACTGTTAATATACTTAATCTTTTCCATACTTGGTTTTGGGGTAGATTCCCCAAAACCCAAACCTGTTCTGTCAGATGCACATCTCGAACTGGAGATCTGGGAGTCCATGGATGAGGAAGACCTATTCCACATAGATATAGTCTTTTCTAGCTCCTCAATCTTAGAGGTTAGTTTTGACTCTCTTTGTGTGCTCAGTTCATTGGTCTGTTTTAAGATTTTATTCTCAGCTTCAAACTGAGAGAGAGAGAGGCAGAACTGAGTAGAGCTGTTTCTAGTTCTTTCTGAACTTTCTCTTTCTCTTTTTGAAGGCCAGAATAATCTTTGGACAGAACTCTGAACCACCTCATATATTGATATAGATCAGATGTTATGTCATGAAGCGCAGTTCTTAAGTCATCCATATCTACATCAGGAGTGTTGAAGTCAAATACCTCATCTGTGTTTACCTCAGGATGGTCAGTGTTTTTCTTGTTGTTTGCATCCTTGGCCATCAGACATAGGTTGGCTTTTTGAGGCTCTTCATCATCTCCAGACTCAACATTGGTGTCATTGTCTGAGTCACTCCATGAACTTCCAACTACAAGACCTTTGTCTTTCTTCTGATGCTTCTTGTAGCCTCTGAACTCCTTCTTTGGATTTGTCTTTCTTTTCAGCTCATCTTTGATGGGTTTGTTGCAGTTTGCAATGAAGTGGCCAGACTTCTTGCAGTTGTAGCATAAGTCATTTATCTGCTCCTGACTGCTAATATTTTTGAATCTCTTAAGTCTGCCGCTTCTTCCTTTGCGCATGAACCTTCTGAGTTTTCTGGCCAGCATTACAACTTTATCATCATCATCATCATCATCTTCCTCAGATGCAGATTCATCTTCATCATGAGCTTTGGAGATCTCTTTTGTTGCCTTAAGAGCAACTCCTTTATCCTTCTTTCTTCCTTCAGATAGAGTTTCTGCTCGTTGAGTCAGCTCTAGTTCGTAGGTAAGAAGGTTGCCATAGAGTTGTTGAACAGTCATTTCATGTAGGTTCTTTGACTATCTGATTGCAGTGGTTTTGGCATCCCACTTGCTTGGCAAGGACCTCATGAACTTGATGATAAGATCTTTGTTGGGATAGACCTTTCCATAAGCTCGAAAAGAGTTGAGCAGTAAGGTAAATCTTTCATAAGTGGAAGTGACGTTTTCTTTTGGAACATGGGTAAACATCTCATACTGTTGAGTCAGTAAAGATTTCTTGTTTTCTCTGACATCTTCAGTTCCTTCATGCATGATGAGCAATGCTTCCCAGACTTCCTTGGCAGATTTACAGTTGACCACATTCTCAAACAGATTGTCTTCTAAGGATTGGAACAAAATGTTATTAGCCTTTTTATCTAGCTGGACATCCTTCTTCTCACTGTCAGTCCATTTAGC
Source organism: Panax stipuleanatus (assembly GCA_020205555.1). Classification (NCBI taxonomy): domain Eukaryota; kingdom Viridiplantae; phylum Streptophyta; class Magnoliopsida; order Apiales; family Araliaceae; genus Panax; species Panax stipuleanatus. Next base: position 133,899,837 of record CM035116.1, read on the forward strand.
TTTGACCCTTGATCTGAACTCTGTTTGGATCATCTGGAGTTGGTGCAAACTTTGTTGGAATATAGGGCCCATTCAGAACGGTTTCAAATAGATCATCATCTATTGAATTCATGTATGCTTGCATCCAAACTTTCCAGTTTGCAAACTTGTCTCTGTTGCACATTGGTAGCTTGCTGCCTCCACCTGTCTTAATCTTGCTTATTAGTTGTGCCATTGGATCTACTCAAGCTTTGTAGACTAGTTGAGAGAATCTGCTCTGATACCAATTATTAGTTCCCAAAGGCACAATAGTTATCTAGAAGGGGGGTTGAATAGATATTTAAAATTTTCTTTGTTTTAAAATACTTCTCAGTATTAAATATACTGACAGCAGCGAAATATATGTTTGTTCCCCTTTAAGATAATGCAATGATAGTTTGATAAGCAGTTATAACAGATATAGTAGTTATAGCAATTAATAAGAGACAATGAGACACAGAGGTTTTAAGTGGTTCAGAGCACACAAGGCTCCTAGTCCACTTTTCTACTCCACGAGTAGGAAATCCACTAAGGATGTCTCTTACAACTTGAATCGCTTAGATTCCTTCAAGGCCAGCAGCCTTGGAACTTCTCTAGTTCACTTAGAACTCTTCAAGATCAACAATCTTGGAAATTCTCTTAGTTCACTTAGAACTCTTCAAGTCCTTCTGACTTGGTACACTTTAGATTGAGAGTTGTATTCTGGGGTTGAATAGATATTTAAAGGGGGGTTGAATAGATATTTAAAATTTTATTTGTTTTAAAATACTTCTCAGTATTAAATATACTGACAGCAGCGAAATATATGTTTGTTCCCCTTTAAGATAATGCAATGATAGTTTGATAAGCAGTTATAACAGATATAGTAGTTATAGCAGTTAATAAGAGACAATGAGACACAGAGGTTTTAAGTGGTTCAGAGCACACAAGGCTCCTAGTCCACTTTTCTACTCCACGAGTAGGAAATCCACTAAGGATGTCTCTTACAACTTGAATCGCTTAGATTCCTTCAAGGCCAGCAGCCTTGGAACTTCTCTAGTTCACTTAGAACTCTTCAAGATCAACAATCTTGGAAATTCTCTTAGTTCACTTAGAACTCTTCAAGTCCTTCTGACTTGGTACACTTTAGATTGAGAGTTGTATTCTGGGGTGTGCTACTCAGTTGCAATTAAGCATCAGTTCTGAAGAACTGAGTAGCGAAGCAAACTTTCTTTCTTTCAGGATCGTAGAGTATTATCGTTGAGTGCTCTTGAGCTTTCTGAGCTATCTTTTCTTTCTTGTTTGCTTGCTTGTCTTTTTGAATCCTTGTCTGATTTGCTTGATAAGGAGCCTTTGAAATTTATCCGTTGAAGGCGTCCGTTGTAGCATTAAATGCATTAGACAGTTCTATGCAGTTGATGTTGATTTCCTGCTTTCCTGATGTACAGCTGACTAACCCACTGATACAGCAGACTGCAATCTCACCTAACACCTGAAAAGATGTTTTCAGCAGGCTTTTAGTCCTTTCCTTAGCTTCTTCAATATGCTTCTTTGATACATATTAAGGATGAATGTAGAATCATTGGGACTATCAATTGTCAACGTCTCTTAGCCTTTCTTCATTTGTTGCTCTTCCTCCTTCATCAGATAGTCGAACTTTGATGCTGACAGGAGGGTCACCACGATCGTGGTCTTTGTACCATGATCGTTGCAGTCTTGCATAGGCTGGACTCAGTCTTGATCGTAGAGAGAACACTACAATTTCTCTTAAGCTCTTTGGTAGACTACGATTCCTTTTTGCGTGTCTTGCAGAATCCATGCTTCTAAGAACACACTACGATTCTTGACTTAGCTCGGCAGTCATTCGAATTTTCTCCATGATTCTTAGTGTGGCTTCCAAGGGCAGACTACGATTTCTGGACATCTTTATTTAAGCTCCACGATTCTGCCTTAGCTTCTGCAGACTGGCTCTTGACAGACTACGATTCTATCAAGCCTAACAATTACATCTCAAAATAGATCAACCTAACAGATTTGATCTCTCTTCTATACAATCATTTACAGAATGATAAACATTAAAGCACAAATCAATCTAACAACTTTGATCTATCATCTAAGTCCTTGTACATATGATCATTGAAGGACTTTCCACTTAAGCATTTATATTTACTTTCAATATCAAATTTGAATATGCAATTCCCAACACTGTATATATATATATATATCAAAAAAATTTATGAGTAAACATTAACTTATTATTTTAAAATTTGATTATTTATAAGAGTCATTTAGTTACTTAATCATAAAAAATTCTAACTTTTAAATTTGTACCCAATTTTGAACTCTAACTAACTATATATTCAAAATATCAGAAAAAATATTATGAGTAAATAACAATTAATATTAATAAATTTATTGTATATATTACAAAATATATTAATGATTATACTTCAGTTATTAATTATATTTCATATAGGAGATCTTTTGTAATTAATATTATAAAATCAATGTTAACTTATACATTCGTGATTAAAATTTAGTTAACTAATTTTAAACTTAAAAATCATAATGGTAACTTCTTATTTTACAACAATTGCTATTTCTAAATAACTATATATTAAAAACTTATAAAAAAATATTATGACTAAATAGTACTCACTTCGTCCCTAAAAATGACTTAGTTTGACTTTTTCAGTCAAATTGACCAATTTTTGTAGTCAAAATTTATATTATTTTCTTAGAATTATAGGTGACCAGTTTTTGTAGTCAAAATTTATATTATTTTCTTAGAATTATAGGTGAAAAAACTATAACCAGAATAAACTATATCGAATTCACTACTATCCCCAAAATTTATAAGTTTGAAAATATAAATAAAAATGCTTAATTTTTAATTCTAAAATTGATTGTTTACCTCTTAATACCTCTTAACAGCTTCATATCTAATTCGATAAGAGGGTAAAGTTGTTTGATAAAATTTTGTTTGCCTCTTATCGTCTCTTAATCAGTAAGAGGAGAATATAAATCTAAATCATTAAAAGCTGTTTCTTAATGAAAATTTTAAATCTATAGAGCATTTATAAATATTTTACTCCCTCCATTCCAAATTTTAAGATCATTATTGAGTTTTGAAAAGTTAATTTGAGATATTTTTAAATTTAAAATTGATATTTTTAAATATTTAAATTTAAAAGTCATTCAGATATTTTATACTTTTTAGTTACCAAAGATTTTATTTCACTTAGATGATCTAATTTTTTAAGTTATACTAACCATTCAGATCTTAATTGCTCAGTTTTATGAAACACCAAGCCAGTTTTTTAGAGACAAAGGTAGTAATTAGTATTAAAAAAACTTAACATATATAAAAATATAAAAATTAATTAATGCATGACTAAAATTTTAGTTTCTAACTTTATCATAATAGTAACTTAGTATTGTACAACAATTTTAGTCCTCATAAGAAGATTCCTTTAGCTCATTAGTCGTACAAATTTACCTTTTTGAGCAAAGTTTGTAGAGATTCTAATAGCAATTGTAAGTTGATTTGTTAAATTTTTTTAAAAAAATTATTTTATAATCATTATATACAAAATAAACAAAAAATTATGCAATTAAAAAAATTAACTTGTGCTTTACACGGGACACTTAGCTAGTCAAATTAAAACTACATGTGCATTTAATTAGTAACGTCAGACTTGTCAGAAAAAGAAATCCCTATTGTTGGATAAAATCCATTTCACTTTTTTATTTATTGTAAATTCCACTTTAACTACCACGTAAGTTGGTAATTAAATATAGTTTGATATATGGTCAAATTTAGGTATTTTGAGAGAAATTTTAAGAGTTCAATGGTGATACGTCATCAGCTCCAAATTAGGGTTTTACTCAATCCACAAATTTTTATTTTGATCACCATGTAACCACCTCAATCGTGCCTGAAAACTTGCAAAAGGTCCACCGAAATTGAGAAACTGCGGGAGAACTCTCCGATGTTTAAGTTCGATATGGAGGGAGAGATTTATTATTAAAGTAATATAGCGATCATGGAGATCCCTTATTTATAATCCTGTCCTTCAAGAGTTAAGAATACGAGTCTACTTAGATTTAGAGACCTACTAGGTTGCCAATTTTTTACTGATTAAACATCATGGGAATTATATCCTTTTTTGGGCTTAATATTAATTCTAGAGTACTCCGCGAGTGAAATTATTATACTACCCTTCATTAATATAATTCTAGAAATAACAAGTAGCAACTCGCCATTGATGAATTATTTTTATCCACATTAAATGGTTTAGATTCAATAAAATACCATATTAGTTAAATTGATAAAAAAAAAAAAGAAGTGTAGATTTCATTGGTTTTTTGATCATGAAGTCAATTGGTCACTTAAAGGATTCAATTAAGAATTCTGTCACTTAAAGAACCAAATTGAAATTAAGTGGCAACTACGAGATACTTTTGCAATTCGACTTTCTTATTTTATCTTTGAATTTCCTTTAACTTGAAATGTTTACAGAGTTGGCCATTTGGATTGCCGAACAGCACGAATATTTGCACGACAAAAGGAATCATGAAAAACTGACTGCTCTCCAACTTCTTGCATGCAATCCATCAGCATTCAAATTTCGTGGTGAAGGATGGCTGAAACGTTTTATTGACTCTCGTAAGTTTTGTACCCAGTGCTCGACAAATATAATACTCCCTCCGTCCCCGAAAGAACGACTTAAGTGGTAAAAAAAATCTTTTTCTCAAAATGATGATAAAAGCATTACATAGATTTTTTATTTGGACAAAATTATTCTCAAGTAACTCTCATATTTTACTTACCTCAATAGTCAATCAATTATATCACTAATTCTCCCTTTACCCGAAATCCAATTAAATATATTAATCCATACAAATATCAACTCATCACACTAGTTGAAGACAAAGGTAGAATTAAAAAATATATATAATCTCTCCTAATTTTTTCACTACCTTAATTTGTGTAAAAATTGTACTTTCATCATCCTTTTAGGGATGAAGGGAGTATGTATATGTATATGTATATATGTGTATATATATATATATATATATATATATATATATGTGTGTGTGTGTGTGTATATATATATGTATATATATATATAGGGAAGTATTTATAGTTTGCGTTAGTTATGAGCACTATTCAAGCTAACTCATCTCTTGCCGTCCAATGGAAGATCTAAGGGCTTGACTGGAGCCGACCGCTACTCTTTCTCACGGTCAACCAAAATTCTTTTATGTTGGCCACTATTCTCTCTAGCGGCCAGTCAAAATGACCGCGTTTTGACTGGCCGCTAGAGAGAGTAGTGACCAACATGAAAGGTAGTAGAAATTAATCATGAGACTTAAAGTAATTATAATTTAAATTAAAAAAATATAGCTAATTAATTCTCCACTCGCTAATTGGTTTACAAATATAAAGAATTATAAAATGAGTAGTAGACTAATATAAAGAATAGTATTTGACTAGGTAATTTGGGAGTAATAGTTGACTATGTAATTTGTTTATGGGCAGGAATATAATATAAAAATCACCTACGTACTATTTATAATTAATAATTATAAGGCGATAATTAGTAATTATCCTTATATGTATTTTGTTTTATTAATTAGTATTATTGATAATCCATATAAAAAATGGTGATTGAGTTTATATTATATTCCTACTCACAAACAAATTACATAGTCAACTACTACTCCCAAATTACCTAGTCAAGTACTATTTCTTATATTAGTCTACTACTCATTTTATAATTCTTTATATTTGTGAATCAATTAGCGAGTGGAGTATTAATTAGCTATATTTTTTTAATGTAAATTATAATTACTTTAAGTTCCATGATTAATTTCTACGACCTTTCATGTTGGTCGCTACTCTCTCTAGCGGCTAGCTAAATTCATTTATGTTGGCCGCTACTCTATCTAGCGGCCAGTCAAAACACGGTCGTTTTGATTGGCCGCTAGAGAGAGTAGCATCCAACATAAAAGAATTTGACTGGTCGCAAGAGAGAGTAGCGGCCGGCCCTAGCCAAGCTCTTAGATCTTCCATTGGACGACATGGGATGGATTAGCTGGAATAGTGCTCATAGTTAATGCAAGCTATGAATCACTTCCCTTATATATATATATATATATATATATATATATATATAAATTTACACACATATTAAGAAAAATAAAAGTTGAAAAAAAGAGTAATAAAATACCAAATTTATCCCTAGTGATCCCACAAAATTATATAAATTGATGAGTATTTTTATTTTATTTTTTATACTAATAGACCACATTAAATGACATATTTACCTTACTTTATGTAGTTTATCTCATCCTTTTGGGGACAAAAAAAATGAGAATTGATATTTACACAAGTAAATTTGATAGTTCCACAAGTTCCTCCTCACATAAATAGTAAGTGGGGTTCATCTTATGTGAGAGAAGACTTTATGGAACTATTAAATTTACTTGTACAAATATCAATTCTCAAAAAATTGTACTATCAGTCATCCTTTTGGGGATGGAGGTATATATATATATATATATATATATACGCAGAACCTCATTATTTTATTCTCTAACAACCTTAAACCACATAAATTTGGTGCTTTAGGTATCAAAAGTAATAACGACGTTGAAGATAGTAGTTATCTGCATGAAGGTAAATAAACTTTCAATGATTTAGTTCTTTTTCTTTTTTTCATATCCGGTCCAAGTGCCTATATTCACAATGCACATTCTACCTAGATTTTCCATATATGTTTTATCGAGTAATGCTAGATATATAACAAGACAAAAATAACCTAGACAAAAACCTTGATATATAAATTGCCCAATACAAGTCATCAATGCTTTGTCTATGTAAAACCTAACATTATTCTATTTTGTTATTGTGGGTATGATAAACAATAATTAAATTACATGTGCCTTATCAAATTTATTACTGACTTTGTAAGTTTGGTTTCTCTAGGAAGAGTTACATCAGGTTACAGTATACCCTGGTGGGACAATATGGTTAAGAAAAGAAAAAGATATAATGCAGCTGTAAAGCTTGCGAAACTCTTAATTAAAAAGGATACATCGTGGAAGGCTACACAATATGTAGGCACAACAGATGCTAAAACATCTGGAGATGAAGAAGATGCTCACAAATCTGTAGGCGAAGAAGATGCTAAAAGATATGTCGATTCAGAAAATGGCGAGAACAAGACTGAGGCTGAACTGAAGAAGATTGGGGCTGAACTGAAGAGGATTGGGGCTGAAATGAAGAAGATTGGGGATGTAGTGAAAAAGAATGATCAGGATGAACTGAAAAAGATTGAGGCTGGTAAGAAGAAAGACGAGAGACAACAAACACCATTGCTTTTGGCAACTCAGACAGGGTGCTTCGAGATTGTTAAAGAAATCCTAGCAGTGCACCCTCAGGCGGTTGAGCAAATTGACGAGGATGGTAGATGTATTTTACACATAGCGATTAAGTACCGCCAAATGGTGGTATTCAACATGGTGCAGGGTATGGAACTTCCAATGAGGCGACTGATACGAAAGTGTGATGCAAAGGGGAACTCCATCCTACACATGGTTGGAAAAAAGATAAGGAATGAAGATGTCGAAGAAACTGCAATGCGCAGCCCTTCCTTCCAATTGCAAGATGATTTGATATTGTTTGAGGTGCAACAACTTTTGTTTAAGTTTTACATGCATATTATTAAGGTTGAATTACATATCTATTCCTCCTAGTTTTCAGCTAATTTTAAATTAACCATTTAATTATCAAAGTGAACACTTACCTTCTTATAGTAGTTATTTCGTGTTAATTCTGTTTTTCTTAGGTTGACTTTTATCTAATTTCGTGTCACGTGCTAGTCATGAGTCTTTTGATGAGGATAAATTTGTCAGTTGATGATGTAAATATCATTCACATTACAAACACGTGAGCTGAGTATTTTACATAGTCAATGACAACACCATCATTAACAGGAGCACGACTAACATGTGATATGAAATTAGGGGAAAGTAAACCTAAGAAACATAATTGACACTAAGCACGACTAGCACATTATTAATATATAATAGAACTCTTTACTTGAATACGTTTAGGAAGGACAATATTGCAACCTTAATTTGCCTACGTGGTAAAGATTATATGGATTCCATGAAGTTGTCCCACATCTTACTATCCGTCAAGGAGTTGCATTTGTATAGTAAGAGAACTTTGATGGCCTCTGTTATGCAATTACGATTGTTGATATACAAAATGCAACTCATTCTTATAGGGTTGACACATTGTAAGTTGGAGACAATTTCATGGAATCGAAATCCAAAACAGATCGGCCTAAAATAGATTTGGTGACATTAGATTTCTTTTTAGGTTATGAAATTACTATGCATCCACGACAAAGAAGTTTTTGTTTACATATTTAAGAATTCAAATCTGCTGAGGCAGTAGATGGGATAGATAATATGACAACAAAATTGTACTCCATATATAACCGTCTTAGATATAGCTTATAGTCTTCTTATCATTTTTTGTCCATGCAGCGCATAAAGAAAGTCATTAGACCCCACTTCCACAAGCACACAAACCATGATGGTGAGACTGCTGAAGAGCTATTAGCTCTCAACAAGGAAGCCCTTCGAGATAAATCCCAAGACTGGCTAAAGCGCACAGCAGAAAACTGCTCAATTGTTGCGGTACTCATTGCCACTGTTGCCTTTGCAGCAGCCTACACAGTACCAGGTGGTTCAAAAGACAACGGTTCACCAGTCCTTCTTAATAATACTTTCTTCGTCATATTTACCATTGGTGATGTCCTTTCGCTTACATTCTGTTTAACAGCCGTCGTTATATTTTTGTCTATTCTAACTTCTACGTTTCAGTTACGAGAATTTAAGCACGCGCTTCCGCAGAAGTTAATGCTAGGCATAACATGCCTAATCTTATCTGTGACCATGATGATGTTGGCATTTGCAGCAACAATTATTCTTATGATTCGTAATAACGAACAGTGGACAAGAATAATCTTGTACACTGTTGCATTTCTCCCTGTCACAGTTTTCGCAGGCGTTTACATGCCTTTGTATTTGTCCCTCATGGGAACTTTCAAGTACAGTCTCGAAAAAATAGGGTCTTATTTTCCTCGGTCTAACTGTAAAACTATCGAACAATCTTTGGGGGAGAAGAATAAAATTGAAGCCAATGTTCCGGTCGTCTACACTACCACAAGATCTCCTACAGCTGAAAATTCCCAGTCTCTTGTTTAAAATGCTGAAATGTTGATCTCAGTTGGTTGTTTTTTCACAAAAGCAAATGCCATTATGGAATTGGTGTGATTTATATATATGTTGTGTGATATTTATAATAAGGGCTAAATACACTTCTGTTACACTAAGTATTATAAAATTCATAATTTAGCCCCCAAAGTAATTGTAATATTTCAAACCATTGTAATAAATTTTGTAATTATAAATGCAAATATTATTAAAGTTTAAATTATAATTTTTGAATATTGTAGAGTATATGTGTAGAATGTATTTATATACATATATTCCTTGAGCAAGCATAATGAAGAGAAAGATAACCATAAATGTAACAATTCAAAAATTAAATTATAATATCATAAGTAGATCGTATGTATACATATATATATATATATATATATATATACACGGTCCGGATCTTAAGTTTATCCAACTAAAAGCTCACCCAACTCACCCCTCTTTAGCGATGGATCGGGCGACGGTTTGGTTCGTCGCTATATATACAACCGTCGTCTTAGCTTTTAGCGACGGGCAACATATAACGATAGACAACATATAGACGACGGTTGTATATATAGCGACGGACGAATCGTTGTGACGCCCTCAAATTCGGGTGTGACGCCCCCAAACCCGGGTACTTGAAACCCTTATTCGGTGCTTCACGATATCAAGCATTCAACATAATATAATAACAAGCTTAATGAAGTTATTACATCAGAGTTCTACTAATCCCAGGTGCGTAGACCTTTAAGTGCTTATTACATGATAATTAAATATTTACAAACATATTAACCATCTATTACATAATATTTCATCTACTCAGTAGCTTTCCCTTTGCCCTTGTCCCTACTAGACCCTTCCTCCTGAACCTGATTAGCTGAAAACATTTATAACAAAGCAAGAATGAACATTCAATTGCTCAGCAAGTAATAACATTCTTTAATATCTTCACAACAAATAAATGTTTTCTTTGAGGCATGCTTTGACAGTGAAACAAAACTGTAAAGCAATTAAATCTTGAATCATTCATATTCCTAGAATATTATATAAATATTGAACAGTCGAGAGGTCACAAGACCATGAACAAGCTTTTTCTTTTCTTGAAAAGGTTCTATTAGAAATTTATCTGTGAACCGTCTTATCTTACGGGCACGGTGGGTGATCAGCCCGTTATACCCTGTATTGATCAATACTATCTTATTCAGAACAATTTTCATGTTCAACGTCACCACTCCCAGAGTGCAATATAAAATATCCCATTTCAGGATTTGTTCATTCTCAGACTGGATTCCAAACTATAACAATATAGCTGGATAACTTAAATCAATGCACAATAATATTTCAAGACTTATTATAAAGAAATTGAAATATTTTACATCTGTGTCTGGCCAGAACAAATGGCTCAGACCTACCTTCGACCTGTTCATGCATATTGAATTTCATTTGATATACATGAAAATACATTACCCATTCTTTTGAAGCTGATTGGAATAAAAAGGTATTATTACCTTGTATTATTCATAAATAAATGACAGACAGTTCAGAATTTAGAGAACCTGCCCATATATGAATAATTCCAAAATACTTGCTCAATAAAGAGTAAGACGTAGATACTTGCCTTGTTCGTAGACTAGGGATACAATTCAGCTTAACTTGTGTGGTCTCATAAATCCTACACAATTATTTGCATTTACAAGCATATTAGCTAGATAGTCAAGTCATATAGCTTGTATATTCACATAACACTTAACTGCATATCACATAGATCATATTTTGAGTTTGTGTTATTACTATTAGAGATACTTGTACAAATTTTTCAAATACCTCAACCATGCTCTCAAAATAGCCATTTCTTTCTTTTATAGAGTTTGACATCATCCCTAGTTCATGAACCTTATATAATTTTAATTCATATTCTTCTTTTTCTTTCTTGTTGAACGTATACTTCGTAATTTTCTTCGTAACTTAGGTATTCAAGGTGAATATGTAAGGTACTTCATGAATTGAGTATGATTGTATATTATAGGAATAAAATTGTAGTTTTCAATTTATTTTGCAACTTATATAAACAATCCATTTACTCAAACTCATTGTATTTCTAAACTATGTCAACTGCTATCCCATAGTTTACAAATTCATTTATAATGAAATACATGACTTGGGTGTAACTAACACTCGATTTTGTAATTTATAGCTCCTCTCATTACTTGTAGTTCATTTTGTATGCTACAGTGTCCAATATTCCTGTTTTCCTTTTTAATGCCAAAACAGTCTCAACTTAATCTATCGTGTGGCAACCAAGCTTTATAAGTAAACCCTCAAGTTGCAACACAACGCCAAACATGACTTACCAAGGCTACTATCTGCTGTTATTAGTTGTTCACTGCAGCAGCCTTGCTCCTTCTCAATTACTATCGGCATTAACAACTAGAACATCCAAACTAATATGCTTCTAAAGCAAACCATTCAGTTGGCCTTGCAGCCCATAAATGAACCTAGCAGTCCCAATTTTGGCTTAAAACTTCCAATAGAAGATGCACGTTCATGTTAACTTTTCCTTATAGAGTTTACTAACTCACTTGTATTGTATTCTCCATATAATATGAATCATGACTTTATCAATATAAAAAAAACATAGACCATTCTTTGTGGATAATTTTAACAATTTAAACTTTGAAACCCAAAAATGGCTCCACAAAGAAGCCATTGCTGCAGCTGCTATGCAGCAATTGCCGATGCTCGCTACCATCTGATGTGGGCTGCTGCTATCTACAGCTATCGTGAGGCAGCATCTCCCTCTTCTTTAACTACTACCTTGTTAAACCTTTATTTCTTATACTCTTAGCTTGCTTATATGGAGTTTTGAAACTAATATACTTGTTACCCTTACTCAAGGTTGTTATGGCAATCTAGTGACATCAATTGCTGCTGCCCATAGGCAGTAGCCCTCCACTTCTTACCATTTGCTGCTGCTAATAAGCAGCAGCCACACCCTTGTTTTTCCCTGCTTTGCTTCCCCTTATATATCCCTCATTCTTGACCCTCATGTGCTAAGTGTTGGGTATTACATAACTAGTATTTATTCTTAAGCAGAGAGGTACTACCTAAGTAAATTTAGAAGTCTATTGCACTTAACCCCAGAGCTCAAGGAAGCCCCAAAGTGACTACATGGCTGCCGTTGCCATCTGCTGCTGCGAAATGGGCAGCAACCCTGCTCTTGCTTTCCCCCAAAAATTCAATTTCTCTATAATAGCTTACATAATGCGATAATATTTAACTTATACAAACCCAGAACATTAGCCTATAAAAGATCAAATCGTAAGAGGCATCTAGCTGGCCCTGCAGCCCAACACAGCACAACGCTGTGCGTTGGCTGCTGCTGTTTGCAGCGGCTTCAGCCCAGCCAGCCTCTCCTTCCTTGCTCCTATTTTAACCATTTATATCTTTTGTTACACCATTCCATTGGTACCTAATTTTTGGTAAGTTTTAGATATGATAGTAGCCTAACAATAATACTAACTGTTTTCACTTTAAAACCAAGTAACCCAGTTGCTCAATACTTGCATCTATAATAATAAAGAAGATAGATTATAATACCTCTTACTAGATCACGTACAATCTCCTGATAGTTCCCCAGTTGAACTCCACTATTTCAGCAAAATTTGAAAGCTTAAACTTATATTTCTCTTCACTTGTGCTAGCCGAATTGAAGGAGCTACAATTCTGGAGAAAGGATTTGGCGGGTGAGGATGGGAAAGAAAAGAGAACCCAGCTCCTACATCTTACCCAAAATTCTTACTCACCAACATAGCCAAGCCAAGCTGTCAGTCTATATCAACTGAACAATGACAGCTCAAGCTTACATTAATAACACTCTACTTCTTCTCTTCCAGCTCCTACTTATTGCCTTGTTTGGTAACCAGCATGTGTATTAACCCAAGTACATGTATAGTGCAATATACCAACAATATATCTTATTTTCCATAACTTATTATATTACAATTAACACTTAGTGCTATAATTTCTTTATTTAAAGTTATTGTAATATTTCCTATTTATATTACCTTACTTATAACTAAAATAAGATAATATACAACAACATATCATCATGTTCTTATATTAAAATAATTTAGATTTATAAATTATTTTAATATCTTTTAAGGTATACAATATATTTTGTATACTCTACTATTTATTTACCTTTTCCCATTCAATTCCTTCTAACCATTAACTTGATCACAGTAAATATATAATTTTATATATTTACCCTATAACAGATAGTTATTTCACATTGCACATATTATATCACATCCATATAATATATGCAACTCCTTAAAATAGGTTACAATAAAATAAAGATTTTATTTATTAACCTTCTATTTTATTTACTTAGGAAAAAAATGAAACATTACACCGGGTCCCTGGAACCTCGGACCTAGTACGTTACTGTACTTCATCTTCAAACATATTCAATAACTAATGCGGAAGATATAAACATAAATTGTTTATACAATAAGCTTTTACAACATAATCCCAAGGTCTACAACCTTTATCTTGATACATACCTTAATTACTTAAAGGTTTACATAATAATTTGCATCAGATAACCAAATAGTTAACGTCCATAATCATCTACTATTGGATTTTATATTTGTCTTTGTCTTTCTTCGAGCCTTCGTTTTAATCTGAAAATGTTATCATGATATAGCAAGAGTGAGCAACTACTTTGCTCAGCAAGTTTAAATATAAAATGGATATATCTTGATTGAAAAGGAATAAGCTTTCAAGTTTTCAACAATGTATAATAATTGTGAAAGAACATGAATCAAAATTTTAATAATTGAATGACTGAATCAATAATGCTGGGATGTCAATAATGACCATGAACGAATTTAACTGAACCTTATGGTAATGAAGGTGATCAGCCTTTCATACCTGATGAACATATGCAACATGCACTAAGTGCGAATCAATAATAATTAGAAATGTGGAATAATTAGCAATAATTATCCACCAACATTCTTTGAAAATAATAACTCAAAATTGAGTTAGAAAACTTGCCTTTGCTGCGAGCTACCAGTATTTAGCTTTAAATACAACCCTTTGAATGACCTAACATTGATAATATAGACCTATCAATTAGTATAGCATTTAAACGTACAATACTACTTCACTTTGGCTATTATCTAGCAAATAATTCAATCACAAAGTACATATAATATAATGTACTATCATTAACCCTATAAGACATTTAATAAATCTTAGGTTAATGATTTAATAAATTAATCATGTTTTTCTTAAGTGTTAAGCACTTATTAGATCCTTAAACAATTTATTATAATTGTTTAATTAAGGAGTTATTTAAATTTTTTTTATTTATCAATTCCATCTTTATTTGATTATTATTTAATATTAATTAAATAATAATTAATTAATTACCTTTAGTTATTATTTAATAATAAATAATAACCAATTAAGTCTTCTCATTATTTAATGTTAATTAAATAATGGATAATCAAATTCTTATTTGTCTTTAATTATTATTTAACATTAATTAAATAATAATTAATTAATTCCTTATCCTTCAATAGTAAATAATTGATTTATTTACTTAATTAGTCTTTAATTATTCCTTATTATTATTTAAAGAATAATTAATTAATATTCGTCCTTATTTATTAATAAATAATAATTAATTCATCACATAAATCTTTAATTATTCTTTCTTATTAAAGTTAAGAATAATTAATTATTACTTGTCTTTATTTATTATTTAATATTTAATTAAATAATAAATAGTTATAACCTGCTATGTTAATGTACGTAAGTAATTACATTATTATTACTTAATCTAACTTAAATATTCTTTAATCATTATTTAAATAATAATTAATCAATTGTTAATCTCTAATTATTATTTAATCATAATTAAATAATAACTAGTTACTAAATTAACACTAATTTTACTTAATTATCACTTAATATCACTTAAATAATAAGTAAATAGTTAATTACATTTAATCTTATATGTAATTAATTTCCTAACCGTTTAATGGCTTTAAGAAAAATCATTTATAATAATTATTTACTTTTCACTTAATTACAATTATGCCATTCTCGCCCAAAATTTTTAGATTTGACGTCCTTTACGGAAACGCTTGTAGAACGAAATATACAAATCGGAATTAAGTTTCGTCAGAGGCTTTGGATTCGTATCTTCTTAAACTAGAGTTTTCATTTATCACCCACTCAATTTGGATTTGTCTAGGTCCCGAAAATCAGACTCAAAGTGGCGGATTAGTAGGCTATTTTCAACTTTTGGTTCATTTTTCAGATTTGGAGTCCTTCACAGAAACTCGCTTAAAACAAAATCTACAATTTCGATTGACGTCCATTCGGTCAAGTTGGATTCGTATTTTCTTGAACTACATGATCAATTTATCAAACATCAAATTTGGACCATATTGGTCACTGAAAACAGGCCGAAAGTGGACTGATCTACACAGTGCTTACAACAGTTTTTCATAGCTTGAGTAGTTTGGGATAACTTCCATAATTTACTCATTTTAAAATATTTTTGAGTGATTCCAAAGGGGTTTGGTCCACAACTCATGGATCTAGTACCACAAACAAGAAAATCCCATAGATCTATTATAGATCTCACATAAGAAAAACATATATAACTTATTTAAAACTAACTTTTCCAAAAACTTGAATAAGTTTTCTTTTTCAAAATAATTTCAACACCAATCATATGGATCTACAAGAACCGCACCTTTAAACACAAGATCTACTCCAGATCTAACCTTTTCACAATATTTTACCCATCAAAACTCAAAAGTTTCACGATCCACCAAAGATCACATAAAAATCATACAAACTATAAAGTAAACTTGAAAATTTTTATACCTTCTTGTTGTTACCCTTCTTCTTTTTTCAAAGTAGGTAATGAAGGTTGATGACATCCAAAACTCCTTTCCTTGATGGCTTTAAAACTCTCTATCCATCAATACTTGAAGGTTGGATGAATTTCTAGGGTTTCCTTTCACTTTCTCTCCCTAACTCTCTCTTTCTTTTTCTTGAGAGCTTCTCTCTCTAGAATACTTACAAAATGAAAAAAAATGAAGTATTCTAAATGGGTGATTTAAGTTTCATCTACCAAAAACATTACATACAATCCATGTATGTAAAGGCTTATCACCAACTTAATCCTATCCAAGCTTACATAGAGATTTTGTAAGATTTTCCACCAATCAAGTAAGCCCAAATGGAGATTACATTGGGCCCATGATTTTATCCCCCAATTATCCTCTCTTTTGCTTTATTTTTAATGTAAAAATGTTGACCAAGACTTTGACTTTGATTTAATTTTCCAACTTAGGACTCATTAGTCAATAATCACTTTCTTTTGGCCAATATAGTTATTTCCCACAATTTCCTACATTTAACTCAAGTATAATTAGTTCCTACCCATAGTCATTCTACTAACCCATGTCCTATTATTTTGGGCTACAAAATAAATTCATCTTAGGCTACAATAATTAAAACATTGGACTACTAGCATACTTGGTAATTATCTCAAGTAGTGGGCTAATTTAATTAATTAAATGATCTCACATTAATTATCTACAAGTCCAATATACAATTAATTGCTTGGGCTTGTTTAAATAATTTACTATACTAGTCCATTAAAATGTAATTACATACTTGGACTATTAAATAAATTCACATATCATCACACATTTCATAATCATAATTAATTAAATTATATAATCTAATTAAACTTGTTATATTCCAAGTTAATTATCTTATCAACTTATTGATATTAAAACTCTTAGGTTAGCCCATTAATTTAATATATCCATTAATTGGACCTTCCTTTAATTAAACCAACCATATAGTCACATAGTCACCCAAACATATTTAATTATATAACCCAATTAGACTTCTTTAATTAGGCTTAATAAAATAAATAGATTGAGATAATAAAAATAAATCTCTTAAGTTCATTTACTAGTACATAATTTAAATACTAGCAATCTCAAATAATTATAACTCTTAGGTTAATTAATTCTTATACATAATATATAAAAATTAGGTTACAATAGCTTTCTTTTATTTGTTTATTATATAATAAACAAACATATATATAATCACATAATATTCATATTCATTTCCTCCTTACATTATCTCCTCCTTAAAAATTTATTTCCATAATAAATTTTTTCATAAATTACTATAAAAAAAAATTTCACAATAATTTAAAGGTATCCTAACACCTTAATCATAATACACTATCAAGTGTGCATACAATTCCATTCTAGAATTTTGGATTTATTCTTCATCTTCTCATTACACTTCAAAATTTCTTTACATTGCTAAAAATTTTAAACCGTATAGGTTCTTATTAAAATATTTAAATTATTACTCTATTTTCACTCTAGGTTTTAAGCTTTAACCTTTAATTTAATCATTTAAGATTTTTCTAAATTTTCGGGTTATCACAACCGTCGCCCGGTCCGTCGCTAAAGGGTGTGAGTTGGGTGAGCTTTTAGTTAGGTGAGCCTAAGATCCTTATCGTGTGTGTGTGTATATATATATATATATATATATATATATATATATTATGTTGGTTTATAATCTTTTGTGATTTTAATGATGACAATATTATTAGGTTTGTATTTAAAAATGGATTTTATTTTAATTGCTTGGGCTGTTTAATTGTTAATCTATTTGATTTTTTGTAAACAGCTTAAGGGATCCTGTTTATAAAGAAATAGCTTGTTTGGCCTAAGTTGATTAAATATGTTATTAAATTAATACTTACTGGACTCGGGTAATATTAGATTGCAAGATATTAATTATTGCTGAGGAGTTTTTTAAGTATATCTTGCTAAGATATGTTATTTGAGTAGGAGTCTTTTTAAATGAAATTGTGTTGATTGAGCAAAATTTGTTGGACTCCTTCTTTCCTTTATTTTAGCTATCTTAGTTTGACTTGAATTTCAAATATTTTTTTAACTGATAGTTGTTATATCTGTTGATATCTATTAGCGGCTGAAATCCTATTTCTATTCCAACTGTGATTTAAGATATTCATGCTACTTTCTTATTTTGTATCCGTTGGTGATAAGCAGAGGCTAATCAGATATATTGCTTAAAGATATATTGCTAATTAAAATATATAGCCGTTCCTAATCTTGTTTTATATATATTACTTCTATTGGGCTGAACAGGATACACAAGGGAGCATATATCAGTGAAGAGAAATTCAAAACAAAGATAAGTCCTACTTGTTATATACTTCCATTGAAAGCTATCTTTGTTTATTCTTTCCAACAAGTCTGCGTTACATTATTAGTCTTTCATTAACTGGAAAATCACAACATAGTGTATTCAAAATACTTTGTAACAAATTTTGAGTTCAAGCAGTGTTTAGCTTGATCGTTCCAATATTGGATAGGGTTTGTTCAAAGAGAGAAGGTTGCAGAGGTGCAAGGTTGTAGAGGTGCAAATGGGGCAGATGTGTCCATCGCAGTGGAAAGTTTTATTTGAAGCAGAGAGTTTTTTTTATTGTATTTAATTGAGTTTTAAAATTAATAAAAAGAGTCTCCAATACCAGTTGGTATTGGACGTGGATGTGGATGTAGGCCACTAGACTAGAGGATAGGGGCTGAACTACGTAAAAATCTTTATGTCCGTGGTTTGTTATTTCTTGTGGTTTGATCGTTTGAGTCCCACTTTGCATCTAAACATATTCATAAAAGTAATCTCCTAATAGAACAAAGTGTACTAATATAGACATTGTCTCACACACGTTTCACCTGTCTGCATTATAACTAAAATATAATTTGCTTTAATCCAGACATTATCTTTCTTTGCTTTCTACTGTCTGCATTATAAGAAAAGTAGAATTTACTCTAAAACAGACACTATAAAACACTAGTTCCAACTGTCTGTTTTAGTACTGTAACAAGAAATTAAAAATTAATCATTGTTAAAAATATTTTAGTTTAGACACCTATTCACCCCCTCTAGATGGGCACATACACGAAATTACATATTAAAAGTAAGCAATGTCAAAATTGGTCAAGGGTCTAGAGAACTCTACAAATTACCAAGTGATAAGCATGCAAGCAAAAAAAAAAGGGATAATAATATTCAAATTTAGGCCTAAGAGGATAAGGAAGGGGAAACCTCCCAAGGTATTTTTTTTGGGGTGGGGGTGGGGGGTGGGGGGTGGGGGGGGGGGAACTTATCCTAAACTTGACCAAGTTGACCTAATTAATTTACTAAGTGCTTAAATAACCAAAAAGGATAATTAACTAAAGTAAAATATGATTAACCTTACAAATGATGGGGCAAGATTAGAATAAAAGTAAGTTGGATGGCTTGACTAGGAAAGAAAAGTCTTGAAGAATTTATTTACAAACGTGTAAAACCTTTGCCTATATATATAACATTTGACACCCCAAATTCAGGTATCTTCAAACCCGTATTCAGTGCTACACGGTACTACCTATTCAACATAATAATATTGACATAAATGTAATTACTAATTTTTACAATATGTCTAACTTGTCAATCCCAGGTTCTCAGACCTTTAAAAACTTCATTACATGATAAATAAAATATTATTACAATACTCCTAACTATTATAGATAACATTTGAATTACTACTCGTTCATCTTTCCTTTTTCCTTTGCCCTTACCAGAACCTTCTATACGCTCAAGTTTCGCTGAAAAATTTAATTCCAAGCAAGGGTGAGCATTTAATTTCCCATCAAGTAATAACAGTTAATAATAACAACGTAAACAACTCTGCTGCAGCACTTAACGACCTAGCCACTTTGCAATTTTCTTACGCTTTGCTCGCTAATCGGATCATTCTCAAAGTTTAATATGTTTTTCTTATCATATGAGAATATTTTTGAAAAGTATTAAACCCCCATTTCGGGTTCGATAGGCAACCCAAACATTGCGCCAAAAGTGGACGTTCATAACAGTTTTTAATTTCGTTTTAGGTTTACCCTCTCTCGCTAAAACAATCATAACGTTTTTGCATGTTTCAAAACATTTTTGAGCGATTCTTGAGCCCACGCGAAGCTAACTTCCGGTGCTATAACTTTTATTCCTTGGCCATTTTCAAATTCCTAACACAAAATCCCAGAAAATTCGTGCAAGGGACTACTTCAAATCTGACTTACAAATTTAGGACAGATTCGACGCACCCACTTTGGCACGTCATAACTCGACCTTCCGAACTTGGAACGAGTCCATTCTAGAGGTTATGGATAGCTGGGATTGCATAATACAACACCCCAGAAAATTATAATTTTCTAGCAAGTCTAACTAGCTGAAACAGTTAGCCCAAAGTAGCCCGACACACTAATTTTCAATGTTGCTATTTTCATTCAAAAGTCGGCCTGGCTCATTCTAACCCAATTTTCTTCACAAATAAGTCTTGCTAATTATATTAAGACTATTCTAAGGTCTCGACTCCATTAAATAATGCATTTTTGTTCGGGTTTGTCTTTATGGCCATTAATCAAACATAACGCGTGCGATATTCGTATAACTCATTTTCTTAGCAATTCGTAATGGTTTTTCCCATAGAATCCATCCTTATAACACCTCACATCCCAAACCTATCCACCAAGCCCCTAAGTCTACGATTTCATCCACAAATCAAGCATAAAACCAACCAAATATAATTTTTTTTATTTATAAACTAAACTTACTAAAAAAAATCAAAATTTGTTCTTTTACTTATAAATCAATTCTAATTACATACAACCCATACATATGCTAGAATTTGATTCATTACAAGGAACATTCGTTCAAAATTACATCATAGCTTACTAAACTACCAAAATTTGAAGTTTAGCCCAAGACAATTATATACTTCCATAAATTCAAAATTGAGAAAGAGTTTATACCTTTAGCAATTAGTCTTCTCTTAAATAGAGCTCTAATACCTTCCTCAAGCTTTAAATCTTGATCCAAATCTATGCTAAGGCTTTAAAACTCAAGGTTCTAGCTCTTCCTCATCTTTGAAAATTTCCAAAATTTCAAGCAATATTAGAGAGAGGTGGTTTCGGCTATAGGAAGAAATTTAAGGGAAGGAATTCCAATTTTTTTCTCTAGCCAAATGATTTTGAGTCAAAGCATAATTACATGAAGCTTGCTCTCTCTCTCTCTCTCTCTCTCTCTCTCTCTCTCTCTCTCTCCCTCTCTAACCCACGACTAACAAGAAAATATGGTAGAAGAAAAAAGTCTCACTACTTGGTCACCAAGCTTTGAATAGTAGCATGGACAATATAGGAATTAACCTTGTAGCTTAATTAAATTATTTCCCCATTAATCTAAATAATGCATGTATTGAATAATTAAAATTACCCAATAGTTAGTAACTAGGTTTTAATTTGTTAAGTTACTAACTCACCCACATTTAAATGTTTTACCCTCTTGGAACGTATATAATATATAGCCTACTCTTGATGTATATAAATTATATATTTCCTGTTAGGAAACTGAATGGAAATTATATATATAAACTTATCTTAAACTGCAGAAATGAATTTGTCAAGTCTAGTACTTGGTACTATGTCCGTAAGATAATTATGCCATCCGTATGGTGCGCAGAATTGATAGCACTTGTCTCCCAGGATACAATGACAGCATATACTATAGTAGCACTCCAAATAGTATATTCAAATGAACCAAACATAATGCTCAGATCTCTCTCTCTAAATGAACTATAAATAATGAATGCTAGAAATGCTTGTGAATGAGTGATTTTCATGGGTTGCCCCCTATCTATTTATAAAAGGGGTTGGTGTTCGTTCGGATGGACACTTAGCACTTGAAAATGCATGGGATGCTTCTGAAAAGGTATGACATGACATCATTTGGTCAAAACGACGTAGTTTTGATCCTTTGCAGAATGGGCGCGGGTATTCGGACTCATAAAACGACGTAGTTTTAGCCTTAGGAAAACCATTGTTTGAATTTGAGCCTAAATTAATGTTGGTGTCATTAATTATTTGTAACGATTCCACATATTAATGTGTTCTACTCCATGAGTAGATTAAATTAAATAGTTGAAAGCTCAAATCCATGGAGTAGTGAATGAGATATTAACTCCCAAAGATCACCCATGGAAATGATAATTTATAATAAATACATGTGAAAAGTCAAGTCTCACATTGGTTAAGAACTAAAGAATTATTGAGTTTATATACACTAAAGTTGCTCTTCGGTTTGGGCCCCAAGGGGCACCCCACTTTTGTGGAAGGGAGAGGACCTAGCCAAGACTTGGTTTGAACCCACACGCGAACTCGTTGCCTCCGACTGGCCTGGCTAGAGGTTCGTGGGTCTGGGTATATAACTTTTTGGACAAAATTTATTTAAGCCACTAGCCTGGGTCGGTCGGCGGCCCGCTTCGAACCAAGCCTTGGCTAGGTCCTCTCCCTTCCACAAAAGTGGGGTGCCCCTGAGGCTCAAACCCAAGAGCAAATTTAGTGTATATAAACTCAACAATTCTTTAGTTCTTAACCGATGTAGGACTTGGCTTTCCACATGTATTTATTATAAATTATCATTTCAAGTGTGATCTTTGAGAGTTAATATCTCATTCATTACTCCATGGATTTGAGCTTCCAAATATTTAATTTAATTTACTCATGGAGTATAACACATTAATATGTGGAATAATTACAAATAATTAATGACACCAACAATAATTTAGGCTCAAATTCTAACATTTCCAAAATAAAACATAACATAATAGGCTTTTGTTAGTTCCCAGAGGCACAATAGTTATCTAGAAGGGGTTTTAAAACTTTTTCCTTTTCAAAATACTTCTCAGATTTGTTAATAAATTAACCACAGCGGAATATGATTTGTTTCTTCCCCTTAAGATAAAGCAAGTTTAGTTTGAGAAGTAGTTATAGCAGTTATGACAAATATAGCAGTTATAGACCTAGTAAAAAGAGGCCCGGGCCCGCAGGACGGCCCTGCCCGCCCGCAAAAACATGGGCCATGGGCTTAATTTTGCAGCCCAAGTAAAGCTGGGCCATTTTGGCCCGACCCGTTTTTGGCCCGTCCCGTGATGGCCCGGCCCGCAAGTGACCCGGCCCGGCCCGTGGCTCGTGAATTATTTTTAATGTATTTTTAATTGATTGATACTATAAATTCACATATGTATTTGTTTGTTACAGATTTAAAAACTTTTCAGCTTAACAAAAGCACAAGCCAGTAATAAAGCAAACCTCATAACATATGGGACAGTGATGACACATGGAGTTCTCCACACACGAATGGTTATTCCTCAGACTTACTGAATAGCAAGATCCTGTAAGCTTAAAAATCAATATCAAAACAAGCAATTCTAAAAGGAAAATATCTATATCTATATTATAAAGCTGGAGACTTTTATTGACGCTTACTTTTGGTGTTACCTTTTATTGAAGCTCTGTTCCTAATTCCAAATAAATCCCAAAAAAATTAAAAAAAAGGTGAAGGTGCTTCAAGCAAAGTAACAGAAATTAACAAGGCATGCTAGAAAACAAACGAAAATGAGGTGAGCTTTTTGAAACAGAGTTTGTAAACCCAACAAAAACCAGATAAAACCTACTGGCTAGAAAGAATATACCCGGATCATGCTATAACCACAGTTGTAGCAAAATCAATATACAAAGACAGTTTACTGCTGAACCATTTTAAACCCCAAGGAATGAAGGATTCTCTAGTTTTCAAGTTTCTACAACATCACCGTTATCACCAGCCATATCCACTAAGTGGGGAAATTATAAATGCGATTTTGGTTTTTGCTCTAAAAATAAGATTTTATGTAGCATAATTTTACAAAAAAAAAGGCAAAAGCCAGCGGGCTGGCCCGACCCGGCCCAACCCGGGCCACAGGCCTCATATTTTTAGCCCAGACAAACCTGGGCCAAATTTGGCCCGGCCCGGCCCGTTTGGGCTGGCCCAGCCCGTTTGCCAGGTCTAAGTAGTTATGACAGATATAGAGAACACAGTGATTTTAAGTGGTTCAGAGCACTCAAGGCTCCTAATCCACTTTTCTACTCCACGATTAGAAAATCCACTAAGGATATCTTTACAATCTTCGAATCACTTAGATTCCTTCAAGACCAAAAGTCTTGGAACTTCTTAGTTCACTGAGAACTCTTCAAGTTCAGCAGACTTGGAATACACTTGAATTGAGAGTTGGGTTCTTGGGTGTGCTACTCAGCTGCCGTTAAGCATAAGTTCGAAAGAACTGAGTAGCGAAGCAAGCTTTCTATCAGGATCGTAGAGTTTGGCTTTTAGTGTTCTTGAGCTTTGTTCGTTTGCGCTTGCTTAGACTGAATCTCCAATCTGTTTTGCTTATGAAGGAGCCTTTGAAATCTTTCCGTTGAAGGCATCCGTTGTAGCATTTAATGTTTCAGACATTTCTGAGCACTGATGTTGACTTCCTGGGAATGTGGTGTCTGCTGTCTGACTCGCCTGACACAACAGACTGCTTTCTCACTTATCACCTGAAAAGGTGCTTTCAGCAGACAGAAAGTACTCTTCTTAGCTTCTTCCATACGCTTCTTCGATTCAAACTAAAGATGAGTGTTGGATCATTGGAACTCTCGAAATATCAACGTCCATAAGCCATTCTTCAGTCGTTAGACATCTTATTTCATCAGATAGGCGAATCTTGATACTCTGATGTTAACTGAAGAAGCACCACGATCGTTGTCTTCATGCCACGATCGTTGTGTGTTGGTGTGCTCGTACTTGATTCAGTCTTGATCGTAGAGAAACACTACGATTCTTCTTGAGCTCTGATTGACTACGATCTCTACTTGCTTAGTTTGTAGACTCCACGTCTCCGAGAGCTGACTGCGATTCTTGACTTGGCTCGACAGGCGCTCGGACTGTCTCCACGATTCTGAATGTGGCTTCCTTGACAGACTACGATTATGGAGCAACTTCGTCGATACTCCACGATTCTGCCTTGGCTTCTGCAAACTCTTGGCAGGCTCGACAGACTACGATTCTGTTGAGGCCTAACTATTACATCTTAATAGATCAACAAAACATTTTTGATCTTTCTTCTATACATTCACTTACAGAATGATAAACCTTTAGCTCAGATCAACCTAACAATTTTGATCTACCATCAAAGTCCTTATACATGTGTTCTATTGAAGGACTTTACACATAAGCATATTTATTTACTTTCAATCATCAAATTTGAATATGCAATTCCCAACAGTTTTCAGTACATATTTATTTGGCATCAAATAAATATGCAACACATAATTTCTCATGTAAATTTAATTATTTATTTACTGAAGATATTATAATAAACATAATGTCATTGCCCCTTTCACGTGAATTCAATTAAGAATTTATTTAATTTCTTAAGATATTATAATAAATATAATATCTTTGCTTTATTAAAATAATTTCATTTAAGAATTTATTTTAATGCTCTTGGGTAAAGCATATATAAATATTATACATTTAAACCACCTCTTTTACTTTATTACACAAATTGTTCCCAACCATTTCATTTCTCGCATAATAAAGATATGTATATATTTATATTATCTCACAGCTAAGCAACACACCACACATGTGCACATCTTACTTATAGAAAATAAATAATAAATTTCACTACAAGAAATAAGCCTAATTCCGACGGAATATTCCCTCGGAAATAAGCCTATTCTGTCGGAACTAGCTTATTTCCGAGGGAATATTCCGTCGAACTTACCGTCGTAACTAACCCCGTCAGAGATAAATTCTGTCATATATTCCGTCGAGCTTTTATATCTTCGACGTAATTATCTCTGACGGCCATTCCTTCGGACATAAGGTATCTTCGACGGAGTTATTTCCGACGCATTAATTCCGTCGGATATAACTTTTTTATGTCCGACCGAAAACTTCACTCGGAAATACGTTAAATTCGATAAAAATTTTAAAATAAAAAATAAATTAAAAAATATTATATTTGACGGAATATTCCCTCGTAAATAACCTAATTCCGACGGAAAAATAAAATAAATAGAAAAATAGGAATTAGCCTGGTCTATATTTCCGATGAAAATTCAGTCAGAATTACCTTATTTCGTCGAAATTAAGGAGTTTTTTTTAAGAATAATTTTTTTGAAAATGCAAAATCCAGATATTTAAACCCATATATGTACCTGTAACCTGTTTTATCCCAATACAGCCAGACACCAATATATTTCACATTCAACAACAAATGTAATTCTAAAAACCTGTACCAATTCGCAACAACAAACGTAATTCTAAAAACTGGTACCAATTCACAACAACCAACGTAATTATAAAAACTTAAACATGTTCCAATTCTCAACAACAAACGTAATCGACTAACTGAAAACAAATAAACTTCAACAACGATAAAGAATATTCTACAAATGAATGAATACAACGTAATCTCATTATACAGACGCAACTATAAAAATTACGTACAATATGTACAAATGTTCTACAAATGAATAACATAAATACGTACTAATAAACTAGAATGAATAACATTAAATGAACTATAATCTAGTAGTATCATCATCGGACGGAGGTGGACGACGCCTGTCTGGTGTATGAAAATCTCTGTCGTCCACCTCGTCGTCATCGTCAAACCGCTCGTCAACGCCGCCAGCCAGCTCGCCATCGTCACTCTGTTGAAAAAATTATAAATAAAAATCATTAGTCCGTATATATGTGAGAATTAACAAGCTAGCTTTAAATGAAAATAATATAAACAATAAGAATACCTGAGTAGGAGGGGAAGGATGAAAAGCCTCCTCCAAGAGGGTAATCACCATCTGGAGCATCTCACTGCTGAAAGTGTCGAACTGCTCTCGCGGTAATCCCGTACTCTCTGCGGAGGCCTCTGCTATAACCTCCTGAGCAACCTAGTGAAGACGAGAACTAGAAGGCAACTGCTGACGGCGAAAGGCCGGATCGGTACGGAATCGATCAGACACGGCCCCTATCAGCCTCTGGAAGATCTCGTCATCTAAGCCGTATGAGATGGTCCGACATGTGCTCTGGGACGCTGGCGCTGGCTGGAGCCTACAAAAAGAGACGAATTCCATTAATAATAATAATTTATATAATGTGATAAATTCTGATAAATTCGTGAAACATAAAAAATATTATTACCTCCAGGGAGTGTATATGCGGGTATCCTCGGCAGACTCAACACTCGATATCTACCGGTACTAGCTAGTAGGGGGATCCTGAGACGCGACCCATAGTCTCAGCTCCTCATCCCGATCTAATACAATATCGGGAAGGGGAGTGGCGGAGTCTGACGGCTCAGAACCCCTCCTAATAGCATCTAGCTCAGCTATACGATTGTCCCGAAGTCTCTAAAATCGGTCTTGTAATTTATTTTTTATAAGTGTGTTAATTATATCATTTTATTTACGATTAAATATTACTAAAAGCTAAATAGTAAGATGAGTTTTACCCGTATAGCCACAGCTGCCTGAGACAAAACACGCTCGTCCTTGGGCGTGTGGGCCCTATCCCAAAACTCTAGAATGGTGGGATCTCGGCCCAAGGACCTACTTAAGGCCTAATAAAAATATTCATAAAATATGTATTAAATATTTGTGTAAGAACTTGATAACTAAACAACAAAATACAGCGCACTTACCGTCTTCGACCTCCTCGAACGACTGAGAACCTAAGGTGTGTACTATGCGGAGCTGACCACAATTCTTCTTCGCCTGCTCAGACTTCTTCTTGAAGTCATCAGCATCCCAGTGCACGCACATAGCCTCCCAGGCTAAATCGGAGACTATGCGAGGCTGATGAGATCTGATGGTGGTTCCGGGCTGGTCCTCAACTGCCCGGGCTACCCTATATCGCATCTCATACAGCCAGCCAGAGTAATTCTTAGCGACATGTGATATAATCACATCGTCGCCAGCTGTCTGAGAGATACTCGGGTTAAATCTATAATAAACCTATAACAAAAGTTTAAAAATTAGAAACAATTGATTTCGTCATCCTAATACAACTATGTACTAATTAATATAATATGTTTAACTTACGTGAAACTCCTGCAAGACAGTCTGCATAAAAGTGGGATCGAACCGCGCATACTAGCTGAACCGCATACACCCTGTTGGGAGGTGCGTCAAACAGATGGCGTGTAGGGTGTGCTTAGCCACCGGATCTAGTATACTACATAAAAAATTATATTTTTCAATAATATGTGTTATGTGAATTGTGTTTTGCAATAACTGACAGAAATATTAACAATATATTAACACTTACTGTCCAAAAGCAACATCCACCGGTACAATATGTGGAACTGCTGGCGGACGACCTAAGAGCCCGAGGTTCGTCCCTCGGTGTCGTCGACGAGGTACATCTGAAATAATTATATTTAACTGAGTCAATAAACATAAACTAATGTAGTTTGAGATATATTTAAATCCTAGTTAAGATAACTTACTAGCTCCTGAAGACGAGCCGTCAGCATGGCTACCGTCTCCTGTACCGGATCGCCCACCACCTCGGCGACCTCCACCGCTATGTCTAGCCATGAATATCCTACTGCAATATCCAAAGTAGTAAATTATGAATATGTAAGGTTTAACAATGTGATATTTACTAATATGAATGCTAATTTTTAATTACTTACGCCATCAAACCCATCAGAATCAGCATGTATATCAGTCACGGATTCAGTATCTTCCTCATCCTCAGTTTCGAGATCAGTTTCGTCATCATTATCATCATCAACGACTACATAATCACTCACGACGACGTTTTCCTCAACATCCTCATCGTCAGGTACGTCAATGACATCAGTATCCATCACATCTTCAACACTGAACACTACGGCCAAAGGGTTGCTAACATCTTCTTGCAACGCCTCATCTATACCAAATATGTTCTCAGCATCAAATGAACGTGTTTTAGTTGTGACTACTGTGTACCAGGGGCTTCTAGTATTTACGACATTAGGAGCGTAATACACTTGAGTCGCTTGACTTGCTAACACGAACACGTCATTAGACTTTAACACCGACTTGATATCTATAGTTGTGATTCTATTACGATCAAACCCCCTTTTCAGTATCAAACCAACTACACTTAAATGTAACTACGTTTTTACCCCTGTGATAATTGAGCACAACCACATCCTGTAAACGTCTATAGTAATTTGACTCAAAATCTTGGTAGCAACTTCCCAATACCACAACCCAGAATTGACTGATGTGAGTTCATTCAAGTCATCGACCCTAAATTTGAACCCATTCACGATGCATCTGGGAAAAGAACTAACAACTTTGTACGGTTCTCGGATGACATCTATAAAACGCTCAGAATTGTTCTCTTCTTCAACCCATTGCTTAAACCACTGTTGGAAATTAACATTAGTGAATGTTTCCAACTCTGCTGCAGTAAAAGCTGGGTTAGAAGCATACGCTTCCTCTTCGAATGAACTGCGTAAATAGTAAAATGTCTTTAACATATAGATGACTACACTTATAAATTGCACTAAATATCGCAAATAATTATTCATACCTGATGTATCTAGATACTTCGAGCATATTTAGAAGTACGTATGTAGATACAATCTTCAACTCTTTGTCGCTTAAGAAAGTTTGCGTCTCATGGCCAAAAGGCTTAGCCAGATATGTGAATATAGCTAACTCATCATCAGTATGAGACAATGGACCAACGACCTCATTTCTACTTAAACAGTTGTGCTTCGTTGAGACAACATCGTCAAAATACAATGAACAGAAGTTGACAAGTTCTTCCTCCGTATAGCGTTCAGCAATAAAACCCTCTACAAGAACTTTGTTCTTCACCTTTTGTTTTAATCGGTGCATATACCTAAGACAAATACGTATGAGTATTATTAATATGATGAGCAACATAAAGCAATTTGTAATTTATATTACCTCTCAAAAGGATACATCCACCGATATTGAACCGGTCCTCCAAGTTTGAGTTCATACGGTAGATGAATAGGCAGATGTTCCATCAAGTCAAAGAATCCTGGAGGAAAGATCATTTCGAGCTTGCAAATGGTACTAACAATATTTTTCTCCATCTATTCCACATCAGTGTACTTAATTACAGTTGAGCAAAGATCTCGAAAGAAATTTGAAAGTTCGGTCAATGCATCCAAAACTTTTCTGGGTAACATCTCACGAAATGCAATTGGGATCAACTTCTGCATGAATACATGACAATCGTGACTCTTGAATCCAGAAATTTTCAATTGCTCGACCTTACAACAACGTGTTATGTTCGACGTGTATCCATCTGGAAGCTTTAACCCACTAACCCACTTACACACGTCTTCAACTTGTTGCTTAGTAAGACAATATGGAGCTTTAGGTTTCGTATTGTTAGGGCAAAGCCACAATTCTGGCCTAATAATCAATGCCTCCAAATCTTTTCGAGCGTTGTCATTGTCTTTGGTTTTACCACTCACATCTAGCACAGTGTAAAATAAGTTATCGAAAACATTCTTTTCGGTATGCATGGCATCTATACAATGATGAACTGAAAGTGTGCCCCAATACGGCAACTCAAACCATATAGGCGAGTGTGTCCAATTATGAGTCTTCCCGTACCCGGTTGCTCTCAATTTACTGTGCTCTTTCCCCGGCAAAGGAAAATCAAGCTGGTTCAACCATCCCAAGACCTCACTGCCCGACAGTCGACCAACAACCCCCTTCTTCTCTGTCTTTCTGTTGAACTGTGCAGACATCTTTCTATAATTGTGATCAAGAGGCAAGAATCTACGAGCAGTTCCAAAGAAAGTACATTTTCGCCCATGCTGCAACTGATTACCTTGCACATCCCCCATACACACTAGACATGACAGCTTCCCGTGGGTTGACCAACCACTAACCATCCCAAGAGCCGGAAAGTCAGTGATAGTCCATAACAGGGCTGCATTCATCACAAAATTCTCGCTTTTCAATTTATCATAAGTTTGGACCCCCGTCTCCCACAACATCTTTAGTTCATCTACTAACGGTCGAAGGTACACGTTAATGTCTTTTGTAGGACTTTTATCCCCTGGTATGAGTAAAGTCAAGAACAAGTATGGATCCCTCATACACATCGACGGTGGAAGATTATAAGTGACCATAATCACTGGCCAAACTGAGTACGGCTGACTAAAATTATTGAAAGGGCAAAAGCCATCAGTAGCCATGCCAAGCCTAACATTTCTGACTTCTTCCGCAAACTCAGGATAATTTGCATCAAATCTCTTCCATTCATCTCCATCCGCTGGGTGAGTCAGCTGACCAGGCACGACATCCCTTGTTCGATGCCAACTCATATGTTGAGCCGTATAAGACGACATGAATAGCCGCTGAAGCCTCGGCGCAAGAGGAAAGTACC
The DNA here is from genome assembly GCA_020205555.1 of Panax stipuleanatus. Classification (NCBI taxonomy): domain Eukaryota; kingdom Viridiplantae; phylum Streptophyta; class Magnoliopsida; order Apiales; family Araliaceae; genus Panax; species Panax stipuleanatus. The sequence continues at coordinate 133,931,544 of CM035116.1, forward strand.
GTAAGATCTTCCTGGGAACATGTTTCTCCTTCCCCCCACATTTTGTCACCTTATAGCGCGGAAAGCTGCATATATCACACTGACCCTTATCTCTGTCCTCCCCATAGTATACCATACAATCCTGCTCACAAGCATCAATTTTCTGATACCCCTTATTTAACCCTTTGACCATCTTCTTCACTTCGTAATAATTTGCAGGAAGAGTATGATCCTTGGGTAAGAACTTTCCAACAATGGCAAGCAAATCGTTGAAACCTCTTTCACTACAGTCGTGCTCATTCTTGTAGTGTAAAAGCATCGTCACTGTAGAAAGCTTGGTGTCCGTATCATTTCCCGGATACAACGAGACCCCAGATTCAGATAGCAACTTGTAAAAGGCAGCAGCTGTATCATTTGGCACTTGCTTAGCACTGCTTGAAGAATGCTCATTTTCAGCCCAGTCAATATTAGTAGGGCCATAAGCATCGACCAACATCTCCACCGGATCATAGTTTTCGGCGTATGAATCCCGTAGGATATCTATCCGCTCAGCTGATTCCCCGTGATGAGTCCATACAAAGTAGCCATCCACAAATCCATGGAAAAATAAGTCGAATTTAATCTCGTTAACTTTCTTCCAGATCAGGTTTTTACACTTGACACACGGGCAGCGCATCTTTCCGTTCGAATTATCAACATAATCTATTGCTTTATTCAAGAAATCTGACACCCCATCACGATAAGCTGATACTAATCCCCTCCCATCACTGCGTATCCTACGGTACATCCAACTACGGTCTGCTGATAGTTTTAACTGCACAGACCACGGATTCAGTACAAGGATGTTCAAGCATGTGGTCCATGCATGAATGAATGTCAAGCGGGTTTCATTACAGGGATGTTCATGCATGTGGTCCATGCATGAATTAGAGTATTTTCCTATTACGACAGCTTTATAGGAAAGGGGTAATTCCGGCTTCTATCCCGTTCCTGGATGCGTCTCTTCACTAGTGCCAACATGTTATGCACGTTTCTTTTGTTTTAAGAAAATTTCGACAGCACCTCCCCATGGTCTCCAAGTACACGAAATAGATTAATCTAAGTGTGTACTCGAAGAACATGTAAAGATAACAGCCGAAAAGTCCTCAAAACAACAAAAACGTGTCATTTCGTATTGGCACCGGCCTAAGTGAAAGACATAACATCCAGTAACAGTCCCAAACTGGGGACTATTCGACATTCACTCCTACTGAGTGAATGTCAAACGGGTTTCTAAGTTGACACCTCCAAGTATGATGCAACCTTAACACTCAAAGTCAATGTGAATAAGTCATATTGAGTTTATTGAATATTGCGGCAAACTAAGCAAGTACTACTTAGTATATTTTACCAATTCAAAACTAAGTAAATGCTACTTAGTTTATTTTTTTAATTTTTATTAATTTTATAGAAGACTAAGCAAGTACTACTTAGTATTATCTTTTTGATTAAATTTATTTTATTTTCATTTAATTTTCTTTAGTTATGAAGACTAAGCAAGTACTACTTAGTATTTTTTTTGATTTTTTTTATTTTATTTACTTTAGTTGTAGAAGACTAAGCAAGTACTACTTAGTTGTACAATACTATGCAAGTACTATTTAGTATTTTATTTTATTTAATTTATTTTTATATAATATTATAGTATAGTATATTAAAGTAAATTTATTTAATTCTATTTAATTTAATTTAATTCTATTTAATATAATATAATATAATATAATATAATTTTATTTAATTCTATTTAATTTAATATAATATAATTTTAATATAATATAATATAATATAATTTAATTTAACTTTATTTAATTTAATATAATTTAATATAATTTTATTTTATTCTATTCTATTATATTATCATATATTATATTATGTAAAACTAATTAAATGCTAATTAATTAATGTTACTGAAATGGGGCCCACAAATATTCCAATTGAACATTTCTGACAAAAATTTCGTCGAGAATTCTGTCAGAAATAGCAAAAAATAGATGCAAATTTCAACAAATATATACAAATCTAAATCTATATAATGAAATAAGACAATTTCAACCAAAATTTGTTTTGCAGAACATGCCTTGAACCCAATTTCAGCTAGAAAAAAAATTACAGAACTAAGTTTGAGCCCAATTTCAGCCAAAACAATAGAATTATATGAACATATCATATAATTTTAGCCAATTTGCATATAATTTCAGCCAAAACAAAAATTTACAAAACATAATATATATATGAACAATATGCCAATCAATTTGCAGAATATATGAACATAGCATATATTTTCGAAACATAACAAATACAAATTGGAGACTGCTAAATAAGGGAACAAGCAAATAAGAACCTTAAAACCTTAATCAGGCTAGCTGATAATGGTAGAGGAGGAAGAGGAGGAAATGACGCCGCCACGAGCTTCGCCGGAAAAACCGAGGACAGTGAGCTTCGGCCAAAAACCGGTAAGGGGAGGGGCCGGGAGGGGGAGCGGCGGCATGTGGAGGGGCCGGGAGTAGCAGTGGGTGGCAGGGGGAGGGGTCGGGAGGGGAGAGGGGTGGGGGCTGGGCCGGGGGGGAGGGGAGGTTAGCCGGAGTGAGAGTGAGAGTGAGAGTGAGAGAGAGACAGAGAGAGAGTGAGTGAGAGAGAGTGAAATGAGGCGAGCTGGAGAAGAATTGGTTTGATTTAGGTTTAGTAGTTATTTTCAACGGAAATTCCGTCGGTCTTATAGTCCCTCGACCCCAGGTTATTTTCGACGGACGTTCCCTCGACCCTAGCTCTTATTTCGTCTGAATTGATTTCGCGCGGGCGGGAAACCTGGCGCCAAAGGAGTAAATGTTATTTCCGACGGAAATCCGTCGGAATTACTGTACTTTCGAGGGACTATAAACTCGACGGAATATTTCGTCGAACTTAGCTTAAAATCGAGGGAATGTATTCTGTCGAGGATACGTCCGTCGGAATTAGCCATTTTTGTTGTAGTGTTTATTCTATCACCTTATAAATTGTTTATATCAATTTATTTACGTATTAGTTAATATAACTTAATATATTTACCATATCACATAAGCACACATATTACATCATACAAAGCCAAACATATAATGTAATATAATAAATTAAAAATTATTTATTAAATCTTTATTTTAATATCTCTAAAATTTCAGATCGCTACTATATGTATTATGTGACGCCCCCAGAATAGGTCCAGTCAACCCAACCCATTCTAAGTCACCAAATACATGGTACAGAATTCAAATACAAACTTTATATCATACGGTCGTGCAAAATACGACCACACAACTGTGAGTGTCAGTACAAATATGTAGAAAATATTAATATTCAAACTAAGTCCTCATTATAATTATTATCACACTATTTATCAGAAATAGTGAGGACTACTACTGCTCTAACTCTAACTTGGACCATCACTCTGTCCCCCGACTAGTCCCTGCGATATTCTCATTTCCTGAAGAGGACAACAGATGAAAAAGGTGAGCTCAACTAGCTCAGTAAAGAATATTATGACTAAGATAATGGAAAATAAATTATCGTTAGTCTTCAACAAATCAGATAAAATATAATGGACAACCAACTTTAGATCAATATTCGCAGCGGAAATAACAATTCATTAGAAGAGTTAAGTAGAGAATGAAGTCTACTATCTTCTATGATTTAAAAGTCCATCATCAATATTTTATCCCTGTAACATCAATCAATATACATCTCAAATCAATATTCATCTTTGCACTACAGGCCAAAGATATTCATTTGTATCATCAGTGGTCATGTTCATCTCCACACCTGTCATCTTTGCACTACGGCCAAAGATATTCATCAGGTAATCATTCATCTTTGCTCTACAGGCCAAAGATATTCAATTATATCACAACTTAGGACTGAGGATGATGAAAAACCATATAAATAACGAATCTAGTGAAATAAAGGATAAAATTAAGTATTCGTATTTTAGTTTATTCAAATTCAAGAATATTCCATAATAATACTTTGTGGATCAAAATTCAAGAATGAAGCTCAAAACTTAGATCCAATCAAAGATAAGAACTTTAACAAGCAATTTGGACATTTAGAAGAAAATTTAATTTTTTTCGTGAATAGTGCCGTATACGTGAATAGTAACCCCGACGGAAAAAGTAAGAACTTTCATAATAAAATCCATGCCAATATTTTGGTATAATGATATTGAAAAGAATAACATCATTTATGAAAGAAAATAACATCCCTTACCTCAAAAGAATAGTACCTCTGACTGAAATATCGGATATAATACCGAAGAAAACTTGCACTGAATACTAATACTCAAAGTATTGAAATACTCACAAAAATACGCTCGATATTATAGAGAGAGAAAACTTCTGATTCTGGTGTGATTTTCAATTCTAACCTAAGCACCCTATTTATAGGAAAAGCTTAGGATGCCAAAGGAGACTAAAATAATAAAATATTATTTTTTTTTAAAATTTCTGCCGCCTGGCGGCTTTCCAAAAAAAATCATATTTTCAACAAAAGTGGGGCCCACCCATAAAAAAATATTTATTTTCCGAAACTTCAATAATTCATAATAAATAGCCTCTTCGTCAGAAAAATACAAATTCTATGTTCTTCTATAGGAAATTTAATTATCTACAACTTTGTAGAAGGAAGTTTTTCCAATTCCAAACATAAATTATCCGAAATTCATAAACGGATGATTTTCCACACCAAAATACAGATAAAAACACATCAGCGCTAATTCCTTCTTTTATATCCACAAAATAAATATTTTCTTATCATATAAATCAATAATTAATTATTCACAAATAATATTACAGAACTACAATATTGACAACCAGGTCGTTCCCAGGAAAGAGGGGGCCTTCCGATAAGGACTTCTCCTTACTGGCGCGCAATTAAATAACCCCTCCTAGACAGAACTTCCTTAGACATTGTCAATAATGTTATCTAATAATATTATTCAAATAATATGAATTATTGAGTTGATAATGTAAAATACTGTACAGTGACAATTATTGAATCAATAATACAAACTATCAACTGTAGCCATTATTGAATCAATCATATAAAATAGCAACGTAGCAATTATTGAGTCAATAAAATATCAATGTAACAATTATTGAGTCAATAATATAAAATATCAACGTAGCAATTATTGAGTCAATAATATAAAATATTGAACAGTAATTACTGTAACAATAATTGAGTAAGTGCCTTCTCACGTAAGACTCAATAATTTGAAATACAGTGCAATACCGTGTGCTACTGTGCAATACCGTATGCTACTGTGCAACACCGCGTATCACTGTATTTTAACCAATGGGTATTTCAACAGTACTAACGGTAACAACTACGCCGTTATTTTATAAAAAGGTTATTTCTGTCGCTTTCTATATCCCACAGTTATTCTGTTGTGGGGCCCACAAATAGCTGCGCCGTCGTACGAATATTCCCCGACAACAAGAATATTCCACGACTAAACGAATATTCCCCGACAACCAGAATATTTTATAACCACTTGCTCATTTTGAAATATTTGCACACTTCACCCATAACTTTCATATTTATCAAAACAACACCTTACTATTTCGAAATAATATATAAAGAAAATTAAATCTTTATTCATAAAAGTTGGGGTCTTACAACCTCCCCTCCTTATGAAATTTCGTCCTCGAAATTGACGTACGTACCTGGTATGTCGAAAAGGTGAGGATACCTCGCTTTCATTTTCGATTCCAACTCCCAGGTCATTTCCTCAATAGCATGGTTTCTCCACAAAACTTTAACTTGAGATATAATTTTCGAGCGTAGGACATGCTCCTTCCTATCCAAGATCTTGACAGGTACCTCCTCGTACGTTAAATCTTCGGCTATCTCGTCTGGTTCTAACTCAATAATGCAGTTTGGATCCTTCACATATTTACGTAACACGGATATGTGAAACACGTTATGAACACGAGACATGCTTGGAGGTAAAGCGAGTCTATAAGCCACATTTTCTACTCGGTCAAGAATCTCAAATGGACCAATGAATCGTGGATTGAGCTTTCCTCTCTTCCCAAACCTTGTAACTCCTTTCCACGGAGCAACACGTAATAACACATGGTCTCCAACATTAAATTCCACGTCCTTTCGATGAAGATCCGCATAACTCTTTTGTCGATCTTGTGCTGTTTGTATACGTTATCGAATCATTTGGATCTTTTCTGTAGTCATACGTACTAACTCCGGCCCCAACAATGTTACTTCACCCACCTCATTCCAGCATACTGGAGAGCGACACTTTCGTCCATACAACGCTTCGAATGGAGCCACGCCTATACTTGCCTGATAACTATTGTTGTAGGAGAATTCCACCAATGGTAAGTACTTATCCCAACTCCCTTTGAAGTTTAGAACACAAAGTCTCAATAGATCTTCAAGAGTTTGAATAGTTCTTTTCGATTGTCCGTCCGTTTGAGGATGATAAGCCGAACTAAATCGTAAATCCGTGCCCATAGCTTTCTGCAAACTAATCCAAAATCGTGAAGTAAATCTGGGGTCACGAACCGAAATTATGGATACTGGCATGCCATGCAATCTCACAATCTCATTCACGTACATAGGAGCAAGACGTTCAAGGGAATAAGTCTCTCGTATCGGCAAGAAATGAGCAGACTTGGTTAACCTATCAACAATAACCCAAATCGCATCTATGCCTTGAGAAACCTTGGGAAGACCCGTAACGAAATCCATCGTAATGTGTTCCCACTTCCATTTCGGAATCTCCAGTGGTTGCAATGGACCCTTCGGTACTTGATGCTCCGCCTTTACACGTTGACACGTTAAACATCTCGAAATAAACTCCGCGATCTCTCTTTTCATATTGCTCCACCAAAATGTATGTCGAAGATCATGATACATTTTGGTACTCCCAGGATGGATCGTAAACAGTGTGTTGTGTGCCTCCATCATGATTCTATGCTTCAAGTCAGAATCGTTAGGAACACACTGTCTGGAGTTGACTCGAAGTATTCCCTCTTCATCGATTCTTGCTTCTGGAATTGCACCTTCTTGCACCTTCTTCTTCATCTTCATCAGCTTCGGATCCGTAGCTTGAGCAACTTTAACTTTATCAATCAAAGCTGGTTCTATGCATATACTTGACATTATCGCACTCGTTCCCACATATGATCTTCTACTCAACGCGTCAGCTACCACGTTCGCTTTTCCAGGATGGTATTGGATGGTATAATCGTAATCTTTCAACAACTCAAGCCAACGTCGTTGCCGCATGTTGAGTTCCTTATGAGTGAAGAAATATTTAAGGCTCTTATGATCCGTATAAATCTCCACTTTCTCTCCGTACAAGTAATGTCTCCAGATCTTCAATGCGAAAACGACATCTGCTAACTCTAGATCATGAGTAGGATAATTCCTCTCATATTCTTTGAGTTGTCGCGAGGCATAGGCTATGACTTTCCCATGTTGCATGAGAACACATCCTAACCCTTTGCCCGAAGCATCTCTGTAGATAACAAATCCATCCGAACCAGATGGTATTGTCAGAACAGGTACCGAGATAAGTCTTCTCTTGAGCTCTTGGAAGCTCTTCTCACATTCCTCGCTCCAAACGAATTTTGTATCTTTTCGAGTCAACTGAGTTAATGGAGTAGAGATTCGAGAAAATCCCTCTACGAACCTCCGATAATAACCAGCTAACCCCAGAAAGCTTCGTACTTCAGTCACCGACTTAGGTTGCTCCCAGCTTTGTATTGCTTCAATCTTCGCAGGGTCCACAGATACTCCACGTTTCGATACCACGTGCCCAAGGAATGCTACTTCCTCAAGCCAGAACTCGCATTTCTTCAGCTTGGAATATAGCTTGTTCTCACGAAGCTTTTGAAGTACCAGCTTCAAATGGTGCTCATGATCTTCACGACTTTTAGAATAGATGAGAATGTCATCAATAAAGACAACAACGAATTGATCCAAATATTCCTTAAATACACGGTTCATCATATCCATAAAAGCAGCAGGAGCATTAGTCAATCCAAAAGACATGACTAAGAACTCATAATGCTCGTACCGAGTTCTAAAAGCAGTCTTCGGAATATCCTCAATTTTAATCTTCAGCTGATGATATCCAGAACGAAGATCGATTTTTGAAAAGAATTGCGCTCCTTGCAACTGGTCGAACAGGTCATCAATACGAGGTAACGGATACCTATTCTTGATGGTGACATGGTTCAATTCCCGATAGTCAATACAAAGTCGCATACTCTCGTCTTTCTTTTTTACGAATAAAACAGGAGCACCCCAAGGAGACGTACTAGGACGAATAAAACCGATGTCTAACAACTCTTGTAATTGGACCTTTAACTCCTGAAGTTCAATATGAGCCATTCGATATGGGGTTTTAGAAATGGGTTTTGTACCGGGCTCAAGGTCAATAAAGAATTCAACTTCATGTTCTGGGGGTAGACCGGGAAGTTCTTCGGGAAATACATCAGGAAACTCATTAACAACGGAAATATCATTCAAATCTGATGTATTCTGGTTTAGATCAGTGACATGAGCTAAGAAAGCTTGACATCCGTTTTTCAATAAACGAATAGCTTTATAACTTGAAATGATATTGACTGATTTTAGTGGTTTGGTGGTTTGGATTCGTACAACAGGTTGATTAGGAATATGAAAACTAACAACCTTACGAAAACAATCAATTTTGGCATGGTAAGTGGTTAACCAGTCAATTCCTAAAATCACGTCAAATGCAAGTATTTTCAAAGATATAAGATCAACATGTAAGGTAAGGGTACCAATCTGAATCAAGCAAGATTTGTAAACTGTAGATGTAACGAAGGTTTCTCCTAACGGAGTTTCAACAAATAAGTCAAAGTCTAATTTATGAGAAGTCAAGTTCAAACGTTGAGCACAAGCAGGTGAAATAAAAGAATGGGTAGCACCGGTATCTAAAAAGGTGTAAACTTCGCAAGAGTTTATGATTAGCTTACTTGTAATCACCTCGTGTGGGTTCCTCGCGTTTTGAGCTGTCACGACAAACGCTCTTCCAGGAATCACCGACTTTGACTTGTCCGAAACCACCTTTGGAATCACCACCCCCGCTGGATTTGGTTTCGCAACAGGACAAACTCGAGCTATATGTCCTTCTTTTCCACAGTTATAGCATGCTTTGAATTGTTGTGGGCAGTTTGGGCTGATGTGTCCCTCTTTTCCGCACTTATAGCATACGACCGGTGGTCGTTCTCCTCCCCTAGAAATAGTTGATGCTGGTGCTGATGTCGACGTCTTCACGTTCTCATTGTTGTACCTTCTCTTCTTGAAATCTCCCCCCGATTCGCTTCTTCTACTATCATAGCCACGATAACCACCGGAATGGTTACCGCTTCTGTCATACTTTCCTCCTCGCTGGTTGTCATTGCTCCGATGACTGCTGCCACCGGTACGACCTTGGTTGTGGTCCCTCGGTTGAACATAATCATTATCTCGTTCTAACAACTGGGCCATGTTCACTACATCCGAATATAGAGAAAATTTATGAGAAATGAGGTATTGACGTATTTCGGGTTTCAAACCTCTTAGAAACATCCGCGTCATACGTTCCTCATTCTCAACCAAATGAGGTGCAAACCTGAACAGCTCCGCCAACTTAGCCTCATACTGGGATACCGTCATGTTGTTTTGCTCGAGTCTGATAAATTCTACTTCCTTTATATGACGAATACTTTCACGAAAGTACTTGTCATTAAATAGTTTCTGGAACGCTTCCCAAGACATCTTGAGTGCGGCAGGCTGGGTACGCTTCACGGATTCCCACCATTAATCTGCCTCTCCACGGAACATAAACGTGGCGAATGGAACCTTCTGTTCCTCCGTGCATCCCAAGACATCAAATATCTTGGTAATTTATTTAATCCACGTCTCCGCCTTGATCGGATCTGGCTTTCCCAGAAACTCTGGTGGTCCCAATTCTTTGAACTGCTTGGCAGTGACAACTCGCGTGTTGTTATTATCTCCACCTGTATGTTGCACACGAGTCTCCTTCATCTGGTTTTGCATGAACTGCAAAAAACTTCTAAACATCTCATCGTTTATCGTCTGACCAGCGTTATTTTCAGGATGAACATTGCCTTCTTGTTGCACGTTCTCCTGGTTAATGATTAAAGGTGTCTCCACGGTCTCATTCACTTCGTTGTTAACATTCTCAGCTGCCATTCTCAAATACTGCCATAAAACAAGGGTTAATTAAATAAATAACATCTCACATATGAACCCTATGCTCCGACTGACTAATTAAATACCACATAAGCTTAGGTAGGACACACTAGCGAAGGATTTACTCGTCTCTCCCCTCCTAGTTCTATTCCCCGATCTCCGCCAGAGATCATATCCCTAAGCTCTGATACCAACTGTGACGCCCCCAGAATAGGTCCAGTCAACCCAACCCATTCTGAGTCGCCAAATACATGGTACAGAATTCAAATACAAACTTTATATCATACGGTCGTGCAAAATACGACCACACAACTGTGAGTGTCAGTACAAATATGTAGAAAATATTAATATTCAAACTAATTCCTCATTACAATTATTATCACACTATTTATCAGAAATAGTGAGGACTACTACTGCTCTAACTCGGACCATCACTCTATCCCCCGACTAGTCCCTGCGACATTCTCATTCCTGAAGAGGACAACAGATGAAAGGGTGAGCTCAACTAGCTCCGTAAAGAATATTATGACTAAGATAATGGAAAATAAATTATCGTTAGTCTTCAACAAATCAGATAAAATATAATGGACAACCAACTTTAGATCAATATTCGCAGCGGAAATAACAATTCATTAGAAGAGTTAAGTAGAGAATGAAGTCTACTATCTTCCATGATTTAAAAGTCCATCATCAATATTTTATCCCTGTAACATCAATCAATATACATCTCAAATCAATATTCATCTTTGCACTACAGGCCAAAGATATTCATTTGTATCATCATTGGTCATGTTCATCTCCACACCTGTCATCTTTGCACTACGACCAAAGATATTCATCAGGTAATCATTCATCTTTGCTCTACAGGCCAAAGATATTCAATTATATCACCACTTAGGACTGAGGATGATGAAAAACCATATAAATAACGAATCTAGTGAAATAAAGGATAAAATTAAGTATTCGTATTTTAGTTTATTCAAATTCAAGAATATTCCATAATAATACTTTGTGGATCAAAATTCAAGAATGAAGCTCAAAACTTAGATCCAATTAAAGATAAGAACTTTAACAAGCAATTTGGACATTTAGAAGAAAATTTAATTTTTTTCGTGAATAGTGCCGTATACGTGAATAGTGCCGTATACGTGAATAGTAACCCCGACGGAAAAAGTAAGAATTTCATAATAAAATCCATGCCAATATTTTGGTATAATGATATTGAAAAGAATAACATCATTTATGAAAGAAAATAACACCCCTTACCTCAAAAGAATAGTACCTCTGACTGAAATATCAGATATAATACCGAAGAAAACTTACACTGAATACTAATACTCAAAGTATTGAAATACTCACAAAAATACGCTCGATATTATAGAGAGAGAAAACTTCTGATTCTGGTGTGATTTTCAATTCTAACCTAAGCACCCTATTTACAGGAAAAGCTTAGGATGCCAAATGAGACTAAAATAATAAAATAATATTATTTTTTTTAAAATTTCTGCCGCCTGGCGGCTTTCCAAAAAAAAATCAGATTTTCAACAAAAGTGGGGCCCACCCATAAAAAAAATATTTATTTTCATAAACTTCAATAATTCATAATAAATAGCCTCTTCGTCAGAAAAATACAAATTCTATGTTCTTCTGTAGGAAATTTAATTCTCTACAACTTTGTAGAAGGAAGTTTTTCCAATTCCAAACATAAATTATCCGAAATTCATAAACGGATGATTTTCCACACCAAAATACAGATAAAAACACATCAGCGCTAATTCCTTTTTTTATATCCACAAAATAAATATTTTCTTATCATATAAATCAATAATTAATTACTCACAAATAATATTACAGAACTACAATATTGACAACCAGGTCGTTCCCAGGAAAGAGGGGGCCTTCCGATAAGGACTTCTCCTTACTGGCGCGCAATTAAATAACCCCTCCTAGACAGAACTTCCTTAGACATTGTCAATAATGTTATCTAATAATATTATTCAAATAATATGAATTATTGAGTTGATAATGTAAAATACTGTGCAGTGACAATTATTGAATCAATAATACAAACTATCAACTGTAGCCATTATTGAATCAATCATATAAAATAGCAACGTAGCAATTATTGAGTCAATAAAATATCAATGTAACAATTATTGAGTCAATAATATAAAATATCAACGTAGCAATTATTGAGTCAATAATATAAAATATTGAACAGTAATTACTGTAACAATAATTGAGTAAGTGCCTTCTCACGTAAGACTCAATAATTTGAAATACTGTGCAATACCGTGTGCTACTGTGCAATACCGTGTGCTACTGTGCAACACCGCGTATCACTGTATTTTAACCAATGGGTATTTCAACAGTACTAACGGTAACAACTACGCCGTTATTTTATAAAAAGGTTATTTCTGTCGCTTTCTATATCCAACAGTTATTCTGTTGTGGGGCCCACAAATAGCTGCGCCGTCGTACGAATATTCCCCGACAACAAGAATATTCCACGACTAAACGAATATTCCCCGACAACCAGAATATTTTATAACCACTTGCTCATTTTGAAATATTTGCACACTTCACCCATAACTTTCATATTTATCAAAACAACACCTTACTATTTCGAAATAATATATAAAGAAAATTAAATCTTTATTCATAAAAGTTGGGGTCTTACATATTACCCATAATATTTATTGAATACAAATATAATATACCTTTACATCATATGAGAAAAAAATATGCATTTCATATTTTCCATATAATTGGAAATTTATTCAATAAATAAGATATTATAATATCCTCTCTTTATTAAAATAATTCAATACTAGATTTTTTTTAATATCCTTTATTTAAAATATATAATAATTTCTGTATACTGTAATTATTTCTTTTCGTAATATAAATTATTTCATAACAATTTATTCACGCGCAATAAATATATATATATATATACACCTATATTTATCACATGACCAATACCCATTTACTACACGTATATACGCATGCAGTATATAATAACAAGTTATGTTCTAATCTCTTATTTTAAATATTTATTGAGAAATTTGAATTATTTTCTTTTCCCTTCTATCTAATTTATGGACAGAATTCCATTCTTAACCCAAGTCTTATCTAACTTACTTCGGCTCTTGATTACCTGCTAATTTCAGGTATTAACATCTTCATCAACATATCTCATATAATTCTTTCAAATATCAAACTATATAGGTTTTTTTTAAAATTTTTAATCATTTCTCTACTTTCAAATCTAGCTTTTATTCTTTAAACCTTTATTTATTTATTCGAGACAAGTCTCATAAATTTTCGGGTTATCACAATGGATCTTAAAGGTTTTATATATTTTAAAAAATTTAAAGTTATAGACGATGATTTTGAATCTCAAGTTGTGAAATTTCAGATTAAATGAAGCATGCCTATGAAAAAAGAGATTAATTTTTTTCTCTCTCGTTCTCTATTTGGGTCCTTGAATTTTGCATCTATTTTTAAAAAAATTGATAACATTTATAAATCTAGAATTTTATGTAATAACATTTGTTCAAGTAGTGAGTTTTTAGATGTCTTGTTCCTTTAGTTTCTAGAGAGAGAAGAGATGAGGCAGAAAATGTAAGTGTGGAAATTTTTGGGATGAATTTTTTTATTTTTGTTTCTAGATCTGGGTTTGTTCTTGTTATTGGTTTTATATCAATTTAATCTTCAATTAGTTTTTGTTTTACTTTTATTTTTTTGCTATTTCGTTTGATTTTAATTTGTTCTTGTTTACATATATTTTTATGGTCAAAACGTATATAGTAATTTGTATTACGGAGTATGAATGTATTAACTTGATTTTTTTTTATTAATTTTATAGTCAAATGTATAAATATACAGGTCAAACTGTACTTAGACTCTACCGGAACATGTGGCAATTCCGACCACTTTTCTTGCCGGAAATAACATGAGGGTTAGTTATCGTTATTTAACTTATTTAACGGTACTTTGGGTAGCAAGATGAGAGATTTTAATTTCGGGGTACCAAGTGCAAAAGGTAGCATATTTCGGGTCAGATACGCAATTATCCCTTTTCTTATTTACCCAAGTAAATATTTTTCTGCTTATTTTGAAAAAAAAGTTCCAATATGTAAATATATAATTCAATCTAAACCATTGATCGTAACTCTGAGTTCTACTAATTAACTCTGCATTTTTTTTAAACATAGTAAAACAGGAAATAAGTCATCGTTTTTGTCCTATTTATTTCTCGAGTCTATTTTACCAGAAGTAGTAGGGCATGATGTTCCCCAACAGACATAGGCAAGTCCTATTAGTCTTAAATATGTGTGATAATTTGAAGAAAAAACCATGTTACCCTTCATGTGCTAATGTCTCTAGCTATCTTGCATTCAAATGCCTCTCCACAACTCAATATACATTTTAAAGAATTATTCATTTTCTATTCGTCTATAAAAACACAACTGAAATTTCAATAACCAGAAGTCCTCACAACTAAAGTATTCTTATTATTTAATTTCTCCCTTTTTTTCTCATATTCTTAGTTGAAATATCCTCGATCATAACATCATGGGTATTCGTATGCCTCGAATTATTCATGTTAAGCAAATTCTTAAACGTTCTTCTTTCTCGTCCGAACTTGCAACTTCAACAGTTCCTAATGTCCCAAAGGGTTACTTGGCAGTTTATGTTGGAGAGAACCAAAGGAAAAGATTTGTGGTTCCGATTTCATTCCTAAATCAGTCTTCGTTTCAAGACTTGTTATGTCAAGCTGAGGAAGAATTCGGATTCGATCATCCAGAGGGAGGTCTCACAATTCCTTGCAGTGAAGACATCTTCATTGACCTCGCCTCAAGGTTGAGCAGATAATGCATGAGAAAAGATCTTTTGTTAGATGGTATACAAATTTTGTAAAGCAGTAATCACTTTATATATAAAGTTTTTTTTTCACTTGTTAGATTGATATGTTTGGGGATGGAAATAATGTGTTCCCAAGTGATAAAATCATGTATAGAAATCATCAACAGCAGAAGTACAAATTTTTACCGGCATTCATTCAAATACCAAATGAATTTGACATTTTGTTATTGCATGTCCTCCAAAATTATTTGACATTTTCTTATTTCATTTAACCCATGGCATGCACATTATTTTAGCAATCTAATAGCCATGATTCTATGCTAGCTGCTATTGATCTTCCGAGTATTGGCTAAAAACTGAATCTTTTGTTGTAGCTGATAGATGCTTTGGCTGTGTAGTACCAACAATTTTTAGGATATATATGTGTGTGTAGAAGAAAACCTACTATAAATATCAAATTGTTGGAAGATGAGCAAACCAAAATAATGGATATGAATGATTCTTGGTATTTTGTGCTCATTGGAAGAAGAAAGATATGATGGCTAAGTTCATAGTTGTAGTATGGTTCATGTTAGTACTTTGAATATGTTAATTCATGTATTGCTACATGTTAGTACTTTGAATATGTTAATTGATGTATTATGTAGTTCTAGGAAGATATTATAAGGGTCTAGAAGTCTCTATGCACTAGTATAAATGAGAGTTCTATGTGTCATTTTGTATAAGCCAAGAAAATGAGAAAATAAAAAAAGAGCATGCAAGAGAGAGTTATATTCTATTGTGATTTCTCTAGAGTGCTAGAAATGTTCTTGAGTGAAGTTCAAAAGGCTTTGTAAAGCCAAAATTTGTAGCCAACATCCTGTGTCAGAGCCAAAATTTCATCTAAATATTTCTTGTTTTTTTTCATATTAAAATGTCTAACAGCTTGGTCCAGCGTCAAATTCTAAAAGGGCTAATTGCACTTCTGTTACATGAAGTAACATCAAATTTCTAATTCGGCTCCCAAAGAATTTGGGCTTACAATTTACTACATCAAGTGCCTAATTTGATATGATACAATTTAGCCCACAATTTCTGAATTCGACCAAAATTGGTCGGAATACCCGACCCGCTCAAAAATCCGATCGGGTTGTGTGTATTTAATACTAGTTGACCGTATAAATATATAATTTGACTTAATTTTAAAAAGGGCTATTTACAGTTCCGTTACATCAAGTACAACCATATTCATGATTCGGCCCCCAAAGCAAAAAAAATTAAAATTATAAAAAATTATATATATAATAATTTTCAGCCCTTTAAAAAAAGTAACTAATACCGTAGAAATACGGTATAAAATTATAAATACAATTTAAAATTATAATATTTATAAATAAAATTATAAATATTATAAATATAATTTGTAAAATTTAAGATGTAAAATTTATAATTTATGATATAATTTATAATTTGCAAGATTTAAGTTGTAAAATTTATACATACAATTTGTTAAATTATAGATACAATTTTAAAATTATTTTTTTATAAATACAATATATGTATTAACTATTGTTTGTTTCTAGAATAAAACAGAAAATGGACGGAGAGAAAGTATTGTTGGATAAACTAATCAACTACTATTTGATTAAAGAATCTTTTAACTAAATAAAAACAACTCACTTTCCAAATTCAAAATACATTACCTATGTCGTCTTATGTACCTTCTATCTTTGCAACTCACTTTTTACACACCATCTTCTCTCTCCTCCTTTAATGACGATAATCAACCTTTTTTCAGTCAGAAAAGTCTTTAAATTAACATAATATTTTAGGTTATTTTTTTCTTAAGTCGATCACATCTAGACAAAATCCAAGGCACTGAAATTTCTAAATTTGAAGGAACACAATAATTTGAAGGATTGGGGAAGATGGAGGAGAGAAAGCAAATGAGTCATTTTTTTTCAATTTTTTCCTCCTTTTGTATTCTCTTCCAATATAAAAAAGGTATTATTTAATAAATTAAATTTTGGGCACTTTTGTCAATTGTTTAAAAGTTTAATGTTATCCGTGTTAAAAATATAATTTGTATGTTTAAAAGTTTATTATATTTGGTAATCCTTGTTTTAATATATATTTAATTTTAATAATTTAACATATAATAATTATTTATACGGATTTATACAAATTTAATACGCCAAAATAAGTATTTATACAAATTTGGTACTTCATTTAGTAAATTGTGAATTTTGTGTTACTTGATGTAACATAAGCATTATTAGCCCGTATTTTATATAGTCAAACCGTATACAATTCTTATTTGGCCAAAAAATTAGGTATTCCGGCCAATTTTGATCGAATTCTAAAATTGAGGGCTAAATTGTATCAAATTAGACACTTGATGTAATAAATTGTAAGCCCAAATTCTTTGGGGGCCTAATTATGAATATGATTGCACTTCATGTAGTAAACTGTATTTAGCCCATTCCAAAATTATTGAAGGACAACTATGAAAGATGGAGTATTCAGATGAAAGCATTGCTTGGGTCTCCGGACCTAATGGAGATTGTAATAGATGGGTATACAGAGCCCACTACTGAACAAGAAGATGCGTATACAGTAGAACAGAAAAATTATCTCAAAGATTAAAGGAAGAAAGACAAGAAGACTTTGTTCCTGATTTATCAATTAAGTTGTGGATGATTCTGCATCTGAGAAGATTGTTGAAGCAAAAACTAGTAAGCAAGCATGGGACACTCTTGGCACTATATTGAAAGGTGTTGAACGAGTGAAGAGAGTTCGTCTGCAAACTTTTCAAGCAGAATTCGAGGCAACCTATATGAAGGAAGGGGAAAGTGTCTCTAATTATTTCTCTCGATTGCTTTATGTGTTAACCAATTAGAAGGAAATTGTGAGAGGTTTGATGATGTTCGTATTGTTGAAAAAATTCTTCGTTCCCTGACAACAAGATTTGATTATGTGGTCATGGCCATTGAAGAATCTAAAGATTTAGAGACTCTTTCAATTGAAGAATTAATGGAAACACTGCAAGTACATGAGCACCGCATGCAAAAGAACTTCATATTAGAATTTGAGAGAGTTTAGCCCACCGAAAAATACCAAACGACTCTATCAAGTTGACAAATGCGAAGCAAAAAAAAGAACAGAGGCGGTAAGGCAGTGGTCACCAGATTAAGAGCTGAACAATTTAGACATCTGAAAAATATAGAGTATCTGTCTAGAATTGTATTTGAATGAAGAAATATTGTTTGATAATTAATTTTTTTCAAAATGTCTTAATAACACTATTTTACCATTTTAATCCTCCACCTGATATATTCAATTTCAGCCGAAAAACTCATCTACTCTATTTTCTTCCCTTCATTCTATCTCTGCAAAACTAAGGTCACCCATCTCTCTCCTTTTCTCTCTAATAATCCATGGCTTTTTCACATAGAAAGTATTAAATCTACACAAAAACCCACAAGGGTTTTGTTACTTCTCAATTTGTATTTCAAATTATTTTAATAAAATTTTATCTCAAAACCCACCATCACCGTCTGACTCCTCCGGCTAACCTCCACACAACTGCAGAAAAATCTCTATCTCCGGCAAGCAATTAATAGATTCTCACTTCTAATTGAACCTGTCTTCATCCTACAAATCAAAATTAGTTATGATAGAGATGAGATGGGTCATCTATGTAACTCCTTAAAGATGATTTTCTTTCCTTTGATTCTTTCAATTCTCTCTCTACAAATCAAATATACTCTGAACTAAAATCACAATTGTTGTCGATTGAGTGCCCGATTTACAGGTGCTCTAATCTACTACTTTTTTCTATTTGTTTTGTTGGTCTGCTGCTTATTTCTCAAGAACACTATATTTGATGATGCAAAAAGGGTTATGATCAAATTTGGGCATCTAGAAATCGAACAGGGAGAGGGATACAAAAAGGAATTTGTAAAATTGAAGAGGTTATTTTTGTCCAAAAAAAAAACTTGCTCTGACATGCCTCTGGATGGTTTAGCTTTATATTTGTGTCTAACCGATTAAGAGGCATTAAGAGGAATTTTTTTTTTACCAATCTATTAAAACCTATTCAGATGTAATCAAACACACCCTAACTTCTCTTCAAAGAGAGCTTGAAATTGATTATCCCAACTGGATTTGTGAAGAAGAAAGATGAACAAGTTAAAAGACCAATATACCCTTCATTTTCTAGGCTGATCAGTTTAAAAGGCCAACATGGAGTTTATTTTATTTTATTTAATCCACACCATTTTCCATTACACCAACTAAGGACTAAATTGTTCACGTACAAAATTGTATTAGGACAATTATGAAATAAAAAGTATACAAGGACTAAATTTAAACTAGAGTAGAGTATAGGGACCAAAAAGTTTTTTTTTGTCGAAAACTTGAGGGAAACTACTTTAACTTCTATAAATTATATTCTCAAAGGTGAAACAACATTTCCCTCCTGAAGATCTTTACTACGAGGGGGGGGGGGGGGGGGGGGGGGGAGTAAATATTTGTACATCAAGATATTGATTACTGCTCTACAAAATTGTGCTATGCTACAATATTAAGGTCCGATTGTAAGCTTTACAAAATTGTGCTATGCTACAATATTAATGTCCCATTTTACAATCCACTCAATTGAGAAATGAGATTGACAAATATATCCTCTTTACAGGGAATGTAAGACCACCCATTGGATGATAATACCCGAATTCCTTCTCAGCTTGGTTTAACAAGTATTGGAATGAAGGCTGGCTCAACATAGATATCGGAATCACAAATCTTTTCTTGTCCCTCTCTCCAACATATACTGCACAATATCCCTTTGGGACATCAATGGCTGATGAAGCCACATGGTTTGTTGTCAATAAAGATCTTCGAAGAATTTGCATAGCATGAAGAACACGAGGCAAACGAATAGCTATGGTACTTTTTGATAAGGATGTTGTGCTTCTTCCCGACGAATGAATGAGAAACAGAGAAACCTTGTAGGACTTGTAGAATGAGTAAAAACTGTGAAAATAAAATTAGAGTTTGTTGAGGACTTGTAGCTAGTTTCAAATCTAAAATGTCTATATATAGATGTATTGAGCCAGTGTTAATTAATCCTTCAAACGGGGACTTCAATGGGGGACAAATGAGAGACAATGCCAACTGGAATAACACATGGTTTTGTCTTCCAACTTATTATCAAAAAATTAGGATGATAGGATAATGTATTATGTTGTTGAAGATAATCATGTCCTACTAGTTCTGTACCATAGCAAAGAGTGGATACTCCAGCCCTCATGTTTAGTAATGTCATTTAGGCGGCCTTTAATTCGTTATTTTGCATATTGGACCCCCACAACCACTCTCTTCAGTCCAGATGTTTGTATGGCACCAGTTTTTGCTCTATTAAAAGGGTAGGCCAAGAAAAATCCCCTTATTGTTGGTAGTTTTGTTAGGAGGCATAACCATGTGAAACTTAAAGGCGTATAACCTCTATTTGAGATTGATAGTATTGTTATCTTCAATATATATATATATATATATATATATATATATATATATATCCATATTTTATGCCACAACACAGCAAACGCTTCAGTCTTTCTATCAACTACAGAGATTCAATTGTCTTCCAGTACTTGGAAGAATATAAAGCAGCAAGTATACTCTAGTCATGGCTATTCGGTTGCTAAAAAATGTGAATGCTAAGCAGCTCTTTAAACGTGTACTTTCACTTCCAGCTGCAACATCGTCAGTGCCGAAAGGCTACTTTGCTGTTTATGTTGGCGAATCGCAAAAGAAGAGATTCTTAGTCCCGATCTCATATTTGAACCATCCTTCATTTCAGAGCTTGTTAAGCAAGGCCGAAGAAGAGTTTGGGTTTGATCATCCTATGGGTGGTCTCACCATCCCATGTAGAGAAGAAACTTTCATTCATCTCACCAGTATTTTGTGTTGATTTGAGAAAGGAACATAGAGGTCCATGCTAATATAGGCCATGATCATTCTAACAACTGAACAAACTTGCAAACTCTCCTGTTTTGAATTAGGAGAGTTGGATGTTTCTTGTAACATTCATGTAACTATTACTGTTAAATGATAATCAGACACTTTTATATATATCTCGTCTTTTAGTAATTCAAAACTTACTAGTGGCTATCTTTATTTAATTATCTACTCGGACTATGATATGTTCTTTTCATTTTGTCAAAATTAATAAAGCAAAAATAATGGAAGGATTGCTCTCTGACATTACCATGGAAATTCAATGAAACCATCGATATGTCGTAATTAATTGTACTTTATCATTGGGTCGAGCTGTTTATTTAATACTATTGAACTAAACAAATGCGAGGAATGTGTAATCTTTTGTGGATTAGACAACTTCCACTTTCATTAGGGTAAAATGAGTTAACTAGAAGTGATCATTCAATTAATATATAGTTGGAACATCAATCTGTGTAATATTGAACAAGATTACACTTACATAACTGCTTTGTCTATCGTTTATTTGCAGCTACCATATTTCTCGGACATCAATTTGGATAATTTTATAAGTGGCAAAACTAATGAAATAGTCATTGTAGTTGGCACGTTTTACTGATTACACCATTAAACTTTATATTTTTTAAATTACCCCACTAAACTAATTATTATTTTGAAATTGGGTCATTCCATTAAAAAAAAAATAAACGGATGTTAATTTTTATCAACAAAACTAATGAATTATCCACTGTAGTTGACACTTTTTACTGATTACACCAGTGAACTTTTAATTTTTCAAATTACCCCATTAAACTAATTAATATTTTGAAATTGGGTCATTCTGTTATCTCTGTCTCACGAGTGTTAAATCGTTTCAATTTTTATCCTACGTGGACGTGAAAAAGAAAAGAAATAAAACAAATTTGATTTATTCTCTCTCTTGCTTCCTCTCATCTCTTTCTTCTCCCCCTTCTTACAGATCAAATAGATCTGCGTATTTTCTCTCTCTAAAATCTATGAAAATTCCTAAATCCAAATACCTAAAACATTGAATTGAGCTTCAAAGTTCAGCATTAGATATAGCAATGGAGTCTGAATCCCCAACAACAACAACAGATGAAGTAAATGGTGTTGCAGTATGTTTCCTCCCTCTCACCTCCGACTATCAGTAGCTTTATTATAATAACCCAACATTTTTATATAATTAAATAAGAAATTTTACGGATAATTTTTTTTTTTATCAAAGATAATATGTGGGAATACGTGCAAGGTAAAGAATAAGCATATGTGTGATAAATATATAATTATTTATTTCACGAATGATTTTAAATAAATTTTTCAAGAAAGAAATTGTTAATTATTATAAATTATATTATTATAATAAATTAATTTTATAGTAAAAATATTTTACTATTTATTTTTTCCAAGAAAATATGATTAATATATTATTTAAATAATATATGAAATGATTTCTAGAATTATTATAATAATTATTTTATTATATGAATTAATAAAGATTAATTAAGTTAAGTATTTTAACTTAATTAATAATAGGATATAAGGTAAAGTGTCATTATAGATCAAAACCTTAATTTTGGTCTATGTTATGAAATTCATGGATTAATACAATTATTGTATAATTGTATTTAAAAGAAAAGTGTATTTATGTAATATATAATGAGAATTTATTTTCTTAAGGAATTTGGATATTAAATATAATTAATAATTATATTTGTCTCCATATATATGTAAGTATGTTAATACAAGTTATGATTATGAATTTTAAATATAATTATGATAATTAACATAATTATATGAATATATGTTAAGAATTTATTTACTTTATTTTATTTAAATATTCAACATAATAATTGATTATGTGTATTTAAATAAAAGTGTGTATATTATGTGATTGTGGATAATGATTATGAAATCCTAATTCATAATTTGGGAAACCCTAATAATAGCAGAAACCCTAATTTTTATAAAACTCTAATTTTCTAATAAAAACCCTAATTTTTAAATTAGTGTGTTTTAATGAAATTTTTATTTAATTCCTAGTTAATTTTTCAAACCTTAGTAATTGTTTGGGAAACCTTAAAAGTTAAAACCTAAGGGTTAAACCCTAGAATTATGCACCATGGACAAGAATACCCTTAAATTATTTTATTATTTACAAAAATACCATTTTTTGAATTCTTTTATCAAGTTTGCTTGCAAATCTTTACATAATCTCATGACTCACCATATCTTAGATACACCATGTGTTAAAATCCACTTGAATCAGCCAATTGATGACACCTAGCAAGCATAGATACATTGAATCAAAGATTAGGATTTGCAAAAGAAAAAAAAGAAAACTTTTATTTTATTTTTCAAACCACAAGCCAAGCTTCTCTTTCTCTCTCTAAGACCCACGAAATTCTCTCTCAATCCTTGTCCCAATATCAACCAGAAACAACCATAAACATTCTAGGATCAGATTATAGAGAGAGAAAATAAATTTTTTCAAGAAAGGTATAAAACCCTAACCATGCTAGATCTTTAAATTTTTTGTTAAATGTTATGTTTAAGTGTTAATATATGTTGTATATTATGTGTATTGATGATCTGGGTTGTTATATTGTGGATCCATAACAGCTCGATGCACGAAATTGAAGATTTCAAAAATCTGGAAAAAACTTTAAAATGTTGTCTGACAGCCATATGTCAGAGCTCATAGATCTTTTTGTGTTAGATGTTATGTGTTTTTGATGTTATAAAATTATTCTATGCCATGAGAAGAGTAGACTGGAAGTGGAATCAAGTCCATACCATGTCTAGATCTCAAGATATAAGCGGTCAAACATGGTTGACCGATCAGATTTTTAATTTCTGGAAAACCCAGAAATTTTCTAAGTGTTGAACAGTTTCTAACAACCATTTTGCAAACCTCGGATCTTGCTATTTTTAATGTTTTGGACCATGTTAGTGTTTGTTATTTGTAGTCTGACATATGGAATACACAATCATACCATTAGAACACCTAGATTAATAACAGAATCAAAGTTATTTAATGTTAAAGTGCGTTGACCGACCATGACTTTGAGTTTCTGGGCTGCCCAGAAAATGAAGAACAGTCTCTGACAGCCACTTTGATTACTTATAACTTCTGATTGTGATGTATTTTAGCCATGAAACTTGTTTGTTCTTGTAGTATTACATCAATACTACATAGTTAGTACACTTTCAAGCCCAGAAAATAACATGAACATGGAATTACTGATGGTCAAAGTAGGTAACTAAGGACTGTTCTTGAAGTCTCAAGAACACCTAAGGCGACACTTTCCGTCGCGATAGCCCTTTAGCGACGGTTTTAAATTAAAATTAATTATATTAATTAAAATAAATAGAAATTAATTATTAAAAATTCATAAAATTATTTTAAGTTATAAAAATTAACTTTTAATAATTTAAGATATATTTCACTAATAATTTAATTTATTTAAATATTAATGATATTAAATTTATTTAATAATTATATTAAATAAATTACTTTAAAATGATTTTAATATTTTAAAACTATATTAAAGCATTAAAAAATATTTTAAGTTATAATAAATGACTTTTAATATTTTGAGTTAAATTTCATTAATTAATATTAATGATAATAAATTTATTTAATAATTATATTAAATAAATTAGTTAAAAATGGTTTTAATATTTTAAAAATCATTTAAAAATAATATTAAAGTTTTAAAAAGTATTTTAAGTTATAATAAATAACTTATAATATTTTGATAAGAATTTCATTACTATATTAATATTAATGATAATAAATGTATTTAATAATTATATTAAATAAATAATTTAAAAATGATTTAAATATTTTATAAATCATTTAAAGGTGAAATAAATGTTTTAAAAATATTTTAAGTTATAATAAATAACTTTTAATATTTTAATATAAATAACATTAATATTTTAATATTAATGGTAATTATTTAAAAATGATTTTAATATTTTAAAAATCATTTGAAAGTAATATTAATGTTTTAAAAATGTTTTAAGTTATAATAAATAACTTTTAATATTTGGAAATAAAATACATTAATATTTTAATATTAATGGTAATTATTTAAAAATGATTTTAATATCTTAAAAATCATTCAAATGTAATATTAAGATTTTAAAAATATTTTAAGGTTATAATAAATAACTTTTAAATTGTTGACATGAAGTTCATTAATATTTTAAATTATTTAAATATTAATGTTAATGAAATTATTTAACAATTAAATCACTAAAAATGATATAAGTGTTTGAAAAATCATTATAAATAATTTTAATGTTTGGAAAAATATTATAAAAGATAATTAAATTATCTAGTATAATATTTAAGTTCTTAAACAAAGTTTCATTAAAAAGAAATTCGTTAATTATCCGATAATGCAATCGGGATGCCGAAACGATACCGAACTCAAACCAAATCGACATAGTTTGACTAGATACTCATTTTTATGTGTTTTAATGACTGTTATGAATATGTGATAACGTGTTTAAGTTGTATAATGACTGCAAATGAGCAGTATTATGTATTAAGTTATATTATTCTAACTGAAAGAATAATTATATTGATGATAGGACCTGATATTAAAGATAACAGATTAAGCTATACTACGTAACAGTAATCAGCTATCAAGGCAAGTACCCTAACCTTACTCAAAATTATATTGAGCAAGTATCTGAACTACTCTAATTTCATTGTGCAAGTTCCTTAACTTTACTCAAATTTTATATTGAGCAAGTATCCTAACTGTTGCAAGTACTGTATGAAATGAATCTTTGTAGGCAAGTTTCTTTCCTCAAATTCTTATTGATATTCGTGCAAACAAGTATATATATTATGCTAGTTTTCAACTTAACGTAAGTTTATCAAAATACAAAGCATGTTCATGAATAATTATTGTCAATTATTCATATCCGTTATGATATTCATGATTCAGTTATTTTTTATTATTATCTCATTATTGTCTGTTGTAATACAAGTGTCCCCACTTGTATGAGCTATTGTATTCATACAAGAACTCTTGAACTAGAATTTCTTTGATATGACAAATTCTGTTACATACTATTAAACTTCGGTAGACGTTTAGGGTTTAAAGACTGTCTAAGCTATTTGACTCGGCTAGACATGGTTTGAATTGTACTGTTAGATACTATTAGTTATGGTAAAGTCGTCCAACTGAATTTTTTAGTTAGGACTCCAGACTGAGTATGAACAACCCTTAAATGGGGAAATGATTTATGTGCCCAAGGCGAACAGAGTGAATGAATTTATCGTTCAAACAGATAGTATTGATCAATACAGGACATAACGGGGCTGATCACCCTACATGTCCGTAAGACCAGAGCGGTTTGCAGATGAATTTCTGTTTAAACCTTTTCAAAAATAAAAAATAAAAGTTCATGGTCTATGGACCACTCAGCATTTATAGTCACTACGTCGTTTCAAAATTTTAAACGATTTGATATGTTATTAAGATATGTTTCGAAAGACTTCACAACTATTCATTCGTTGTAGAAGTATACCTCAAAGAAAATATTTATTTCTTCCAGCTAAAGTTTATTAACTGCTATTAATTGCTGAGCAATT